>OX336356.1:14272500-14497500 GCA_946902875.1 Nematopogon swammerdamellus
GAAATCATTAATAAAAATTATAAATAGTAGTGGACCTAATATTGATCCCTGTGGCACTCCGTATTCCATTTCATATGCCTGCGATGTGATGGTGTCTAAAGTACCTATATCCGCATTCAAATATGATATGCTAGTATTGAAAGTTCTTCTACTAAGATAGGATTTGAACCAGTCCAAGGTGATCCCTCTAACCCCATAGTGTTCCATTTTCTTTAGCAAAATGGTGTGGTCGACTAGGTCAAACGCCTTTGAAAGGTCCACAAATATAACAGCAGTACGTTTTCTATTATCCAGTGCTTGTATAATTGCATTCGTTAGATCGTGTGTGGCAGTTGTAATCGATTTTCCCGGCCTAAATCCATGTTGTTTTGCTGATAATATATTGAATACGTCAAGAAATTGCGCTAAGCGTATATACATGGCCTTTTCAAAAACTTTTGAAAAGGCTGGTAATATTGAAACTGGTCTGTAATTTTCTGGCAGTTGTTTGTCGCCTTTTTTAAAAAGGGGTATTAATTTCGCATGTTTTAATTTATTTGGGAAAGAACCATTTTCGATTGACTTATTTATTAAATATGTTAGTATATCTAGAATCGGACTGAAGCTTTTGTATAAGACGCTGACCGATATACCATTTACGTCTTGTGTATGCTTCCTTTTTAGTGGCATTATGATCAATTCTATTTCCTTTTCAGTGAAAGGGACCACAGCAAACGATTTATTATTATGAGGCTCTGACATTTTTAACATTTCTATCGCGCTAGTATTGTTGGATGGCAAGGATTCTACTAGTACTTTTGGTATATTTTGAAAGTATGATCCGAACGTGTTTGCCACATCATGTGGATCCTCAATAAATTCACCATCTTTCTTTTTTAATGTAATGTTAGACATACTTTGGGTTCGGGTCTTTCCTGTTTCTTGCTTCACTACCTGCCAGATTGTTTTTGATTTGTTGTCACTACTGTCAATCCATTTTTTAATATACTTAGATTTGTCAATGTTTAGTTGTTTGTTGTAATTAGTTTTTAGTCTATTTAGTATTGTATTGTAATCTTTGTCCTCAATGTGTTGTCCCAGTAAGTCATAAGTTTCAATTTTTTCTTTTAATTTTAGTGTATTTTCTGATATCCATGGTTTGTAATCCTTTTTTGTTTTTTTCTTTGTTTTTAATGGAAAAGATTGTTCAAATGTTTGCATATAAAAATGAAAAAATCTATTGAATGCTTCTTCCATACTGTCAAGTTCGTATACACTTGTGAAGTCAATGTATTGTAATAACTGTGTAAAGTACGATATATTCGGATCTGAGAACGTACGACACCTACAGGAGTACTGTATTTGGGGAGCATCAAGTGATTTTACTATTACTTGTTGGTATTTATGGTCAGAGAGGCCATTAGACAGAGTAGAACAATCAAGCATATTTTGTGGTATATTCGTGATGACATAGTCTAAGAGAGATTTGCGAGTGGAGCATACTCTAGTGGGCTCCGTTATTACATTTTTTAGTCCGAACATTTTCATCATTTGTGATAGATTTTTACAATTAATATTAATTGCATACAAATCAACATTAGATATCAAAGCGCATACTACAACGTTGCAACACCTACCTAACTGCGAATCAAGTAAACTACCGCTGAAGTATTTCATTTACTATTGACGATTGACACTAGATGTCGCTCCAAAAGACTCAACGCCATGAAATCTTCACCTACTGTTGAAGATTTCGCTTCGCTCGTACATCATCGATTTAGCCGGGTGGTTAAGACGTCTGGTCGGTCACACAATATTGGTGGCAGGGACCGCGGGTTCGAAGGTCGCGACGGACAAATATATTTTGTATTTCCTACTCCTTATATGCCTCTCTATCGCTTCTTACGCGCTCTCGCTTGCACACACAGGTTCAGATGGAACGTGACACTTTTTCGTGTGTGCAGCCGGTGTTCATCAATTTATAAGACGTGACGTCATCACGTCAAAAAAGAAAAAAAACATCGTGAAAATCAAAGGGCATACTATTATCAACGTACAAAAGGGTTGAAGAAAAATGACAAAAATGTCAAAGAATTGTCCCAAAAGAAATTGGATGATTTGCAAATGTAATTTAATTTTTAATTTAATTTAATTTAATTTAATTTTTTTAAATTAAATTTTTTAATTATTTAGTTATTATTATTAATATTATTAATTAATTAAAGAAAAACTTCACAAATATACTATTCATATTTAATTTCAAATTTTAAATATTGTAATATATACATATATATATGATTCATATTGTTATTATTTCTTTTTATGATTTCTTTGTTTTTTTCGCAGGAAAAGAAATAAATTGGACAGTAATGAAGACCAAGAGAATGTTGTGCAATGCAAGAAATTTAGAAAAAAATCTTCTCAAAATTTAGAAAATGTACAGCTCGATCAAAATCAATTCCTCACCCATTGATGTATATTTAGAGATATGCCCATCCCATACATTACTCCCGAAAAAATTTGTTCTCGACGAGAACTGCATAAATTGCAGATTTCACGGACAGCCGCTTCATACGGCGTGTGCAGCGCGTGTTGAGCGTAAGTCTTACTGTACCGAGTCTGTGGCGCAAAATTGCGTGTGTTGAGCATGCCCGGTTGCTGTTACAAGTATTGTAACAGCTCAGATCGAAATTACGTAAAGAATGGCGTCTCCTTCCATAAGTAAGTATTTATTTTGCTGGTTTTTTTCTCAAATTTTATGTTAAACAGATTTTTGTATACGTAATTAATATAAAGAGCGAACGAGAAAGAGTAAAGCTGTGTTTTATGCAAGAGTAACAGTGACAAACGTTGTTGTTTGTTTCGCCTGAGCATGTTATGACGTGTTAAGAAGCCATGCTGACTTGTGTGACGTAGCTATCGCGTTCTCGTTCCCACTTGCCTACTGATCATAAGAGTGAGCGGAAATACGACAATCGCGCCGATGGGCGAACGATGACAACTTTCTCGCTCACTCTTATCATCTGTAGGCGAGTGAGAACGCGACAGTAACGTCGTAGGCATCGCGTCACGTGACAGCATGGCGGTGTGTAAAATGCAAACACGAAAGTATCTCGTGGCAGGAGGCGCGGCGCGCTCCGATGCCCGCCGTTTACGGACATGAAACGACTATATGATGTAAGTGTGTGCTTGTGTGAGTATCACAATACTGTGTGTGAATGCACGCACACTTGTTAAGACGAAACGTAGTACAGGTTAAATCGCGCGACGTTCGATCTATAAAATTAGACATCAATGTCCTCACCCAACAACTTCGTATATATGAAGAGAGTCACGAATGCATTACCCCCAAAGTCATTCTACACAGAAACACAGATATTTCAGGCGATGGTAATTGTCTATTCCACTCACTCATACGTGTTCTGCAACTTCAAATTTTGACTTGTGATTTGAGGAAACAGTTACGTGATTCACCTTATTTAAACTCCTGCCACAACCCACAGGAAGCATATAACATACTCTCAAGTAACAATGAATATGGAGATTTGGATTGTTTATACTTGTTTTCAAAAATTTACAATCAAAATATTTGTGTGCATTACTACTATTTCAACGTAATTTCAAAAAATGAAGACACTCGCTTCTGTCATTTTAAAGAAAATGATACACATAATTGGATTCATCTTGATCTTCGTGGTTTGCACTTTACGCCTTACTTCTCTGATGATCAAAAGAAAAAAGAAGACGAAAGAAAAAAAAAGCAGGGAAACAAAGAATATTGTAAGCGGTATCGAGATAAAAAAAGAACATCAAATTTACAAACAGACCCGTCCGACAGAGATGTCTCAGATCTACAATGGATTCATCTTGATCTTCGTGATCTGCACTTTACGCCTTACTACTCTGATGATGAAAAGCAAAAAGAAGATTAAAGAAAAAAAAAAAGCACAGAAACAAAGAATATTCTAAGCGGTATCGAGATAAAAAAAGAACATCAAATTTACAAACAGACAAGAAATTGGATGATTTGCAAATGTAATTTAATTTCATATTTTAAATATTGTAATATATAATATATATGATTCATATTGTTATTATTTCTTTTTATGATTTCTTTGTTTTTTTCGCAAGAAAAGAAAGAAATTGGACAGTAATGAAGGCCAAGAGAATTTTGTGCAATGCACGAAATTTAGAAAAAATTCTTCTCAAAATTTAGAAAATATACAGCTCGGTCAAAATCAATTCCTCACCCAACAACTTCGTATATATGAAGAGAGTCACGAACGCATTACCCCCAAAGCCATTCTACACAGAAACACAGATATTCCAGGCGATGGTAATTGTCTATTCCACTCACTCATACGTGTTCTGCAACTTCAAATTTTGACTTATGATTTGAGGAAACAGTTACGTGATTCACCTTATTTAAACTCCTGCCACAACCCACAGGAAGCATATAACATACTCTCAAGTAACAATGAATATGGAGATTTGGATTGTTTATACTTGTTTTCAAAAATTTACAATCAAAATATTTGTGTGCATTACCACTATTTCAACGTAATTTCAAAAAATGAAGACACTCGCTTCTGTCATTTTAAAGAAAATGATACACATAATTGGATTCATCTTGATCTTCGTGGTCTGCACTTTACGCCTTACTTCTCTGATGATCAAAAGAAAAAAGAAGACGAAAGAAAAAAAAAGCAGAGAAACAAAGAATATTGTAAGCGGTATCGAGATAAAAAAAGAACATCAAATTTACAAACAGACTCGTCCGACAGAGATGTCTCAGATGTACAACCAGTCATTCATACTTAACAAATTACAGGCCCGTCCACCGGAGGTGTGCCATATGTTCCACCCGTTATCTGTACTTCCCAAATTGCAGATTTATCGACAAGAGATGTACCTTCAAGTATATCAATACATTCATGTACTCAGGAAAGAACCAAAAGTTATACGATATCGCAATTTTATTATGATATGGGTACAGACTACAATGAGTATCGGAGGGAAATGGTAACTTTGCACCTTCCGTTCCGTCATGAAGAATCGGAAATTTTTGCAGAATCGCGATATCCTCAGTTATTCGAAGAAAATGAGGCACTTATTCTAGATCGAAGAAAAGAGTTCGAATCAAATCTTGACATCGAAAAAACATTGGAAATCTGCAGGCTGTTATGCCGTGAATACGTTCCCGATGATGAAGAGGAGATAAACGACGTCGTTGAAAGAATTCCTAATGAAAACCCATTTGCTGAATTATATCACAATCCAAACGCAGAATTAAATGATGATTTACGGCTTGCGTTGTTTGATAAGCTTGGAGCAATTGCTAAAAAGAAAGAGAATATCTTACCTTACCCAGAATTTTATGGGCTTATGCGCCAAGCAAACGAGGAACAGCGAGAAATTTTGTTTCACACTATGCATCATTTAATATCAAACAACGAGCCAATGCAAAAACCATTGCTGATATATTTGACTGGACCAGCTGGAAGTGGTAAAACGTTTGTAATAAAAGCACTCATGGAGATTTATAATAGACTAGCTGAGCCCGCGGCTCCGCTCGCGTGAAATTCGTATTCCAAAGAAGAATGTAAGTAACTAAGGGCGAGGCCGAAGGCCGAGCTGCTTTCAGGTAAACGATAAATCTTTCTCAAATAAAGGAAGTAAGTAAGGGCGAGGCCGAAGGCCGAGCTGCGTTCAGGAAGACGATAAACCTTCTGGAAGAAAGGAAGGAACTAAGTGCGAGGCCGAAGGCCGAGCTGCGTTCAGGTAAACCAAAAACCCTCTTCCGCCTTCGGGCCTCGCCCTTAAAGACTTCCTTTCTTCGATAGAATATAATATCGTTTACTCAATCTATTTATTTCATAAAAATAAAAAAAGTAATATTAATAACTAAAGAATTAAACCTACCTAACAAACATTAAAATAACTATCAAAACTTGCGGCATTACCCCGCTGGATGGCAAGGCTTACCCTTTGAATGAAGTACATAAGCCCTTGATGGCGGGACACCAGTTGCGTCAACCAGCTCAAGCCTCTTTTGGCTTCACTGCTCCACGGACCGAGGGTTTCAACCGCAAACGCAACAAATTCGAAATCTTGAATTATATTTCTATATTTGCTGCGTTTGAGGCTCTCCGACCCAGCCTCGGCCGCGCCAGCCGCTCTTGAAGATGTCCTAACGTGACTTGGAGCCAATGTGAGAACAAAAGTGGCGTCCCACATCAAAGAACTACCCTTAGTCCATGGCACTAAGGTGATAGCATCGGGCCTCTTGCCATCCAGCCGGGAATAACCGCGAGGTTCTAGGATGCACGGTATATTTGCCGTTAGAAGCGTGGACTTTATAATAAAAATTAAATTAAATTAACTCAATCTTAATATTAATTAATTTTATTCGAGATGGTTTAGCTTCTTCCTGAACGCAGCTCGGCCTTCGGCCTCGCCCTTAGTTACTTGCTTTCTTCGAGATGGTTTATCATTTGTCAGAACGTAGCTCGGCCTTCGGCCTCGCCTTAGTTGCTTACTTTCTTCAAGATGGTTTAGCTTCTTCCTGAACGCAGCTCGGCCTTCGGCCTCGCCCTTAGTTACTTGCTTTCTTCGAGATGGTTTTTCAATTATCCGAACGTAGCTCGGCCTTCGGCCTCGCCTTAGTTACTTACTTTCTTCAAGATGGTTTAGCTTCTTCCTGAACGCAGCTCGGCCTGCGGCCTCGCCCCTAGTTACTTACTTTCTTCGAGAAGGTTTATGGTCTTCCAGAATAGAGCTCGGCCTTCGGCCTCGCCCTTAGTTACTTACTTTCTTCAAGAATGTTTTTCTTCTTCCTGAACTCAGCTCCGCCTTCCGCCTCGCCCTTAGTTACTTTCATCGAGAAAGAATATCGTTTACGTGAGCGCAGATCCGCCTTCGGGCCCGCCTTTAGTTACTTACTTTCTTTTTTTTAAATACGAATTTCACGCGAGCGAAGCCGCGGGCAACAGATATATAAATTTTATTGCACCAATGACAGCGACATAACTTCGACTTTCAATTATTATTTTTATTTATCAAACAATTTGTCACCGGCCAGCTCACGTCGAGATGGCAGTTCTCCGTTGTCAACATGACATTTGAAATTGTTTTTTACCTTACTTTGGATTACGTGATTTTTATTATATTTTTTAATTATTATGTTCATCCGGGATATACACTGTCACTATAAAAAGTTTCGTCAAATTCCGTTCAGTGGTTTTTGCGAGATGCGCGTACAAATAGACATTTTTGCATTTACGATTTTATGATATGTATAGAAAGAATAGATATGTATAGACTATTGTGTTCAAGTTATAAAAAAGAAGAACTGTCATTTTCGTTGTATCTAGTTATTTTTAAATTTCGAATGAATATTTTATTCAAATTGTATTTGCTGCCAGTTCTCAAGATATAATTATGTACTTTGGACTACGTGATTTTAAACGCGCAATAATGTTTATAATTGTTAATTTTTTTTTATTTTTGTTATTTTTTTTTACGTATTATGTTAACCCGGCATATAAACTGCTACTATACAAAGTTTCGTCTAATTCCGTTCAGTGGTTTTTGCGTGATGTGCGTACAGACAAACAAACAAACAAACAAACAAAAATTTTAAAAACTGTTCTAACATGTTCAGTATCTCATTTTAAGCCACCCTGGTTAGTTTTTTTCCGAATACATTCAATGTACAGACTTTCTTACCTCTACGATTTTATTATATGTATAGATGTATAGATTTTCAGACACGGATGGACTTTTCAACGCATACATTGCTTGTGCTTCAACTGGAAAAGCTGCTTCAGCCATAGGTGGAACTATGGTGCATAATGCTTTAAGCATATCACTCTCTGGACTAAGGCGCTTGCAGAAGTAAATAGGCTGAGCCGGAAGTGTTCTTCGACTAGATGGCGTGAGTAACTTGATATTTATTTATAATATAACACGACAAACACCTAATTTTAATACTTCGGCACGTCCGTCTCCACGGGAGTCTCCGCGGCTCACCCCCCCTTCTACAGAGCCACTTATTTCACCCCCACTTATTTATCCACTCCAGCTGCGCGATGCCGGGCCGGCCCGGAGGATAGTGATACTCGGTGATGAGCTCGCACTCAACATGGGTCGCACATTCCACGAGTCGCGCCAGTCGTCGGACACCGTCTCGACCACATGCAAGCCAGCGGCGAGCATCACCGACATTATTATGGACCTTCCGAGCCAAGTGAGCAAACTGGAGGAGAAAGATATTGTTATCTTGTTGGTTGGCGGCGCGGAGACTAACACAGACACAGTAGCATACTACAACTGTGTGAAGTATGCAGTCGAGGTTTGTAATGCGGCGAAAGTAACGATATTTATCAGCTCACTACTGTATGTGCCGACTCGACTGCATTATTCGTACAGAATCAATACTGCCGCACACAGGAGCAACCATCTAGTGTATAATATGTTGACCAGGAGCGTTCCTTATACCATTTATATCGATGTGAATGCGCTCGGAAAGTCATGCTATGCACTGGATGGCCGTATTAATAGCATGGGTCGAAAACAAATGCATTGTAATGTATATAACTGTAATTTTAGCATGAAAATAGCAAATGTACACTTTGTAGAATTAGAAAATAACGCTCCTAAGAATAATCTAATTGAATCAATTATCAGCAGTAGCCATCGAAAAAACTTTATAAGAGGTGGTACTTTAATTCTTGTGAAGAACGGTCACAAAGCTAAAAACAGACTAGACGTTGACTAGACGTAGTAAATTATAAAAAAACTATAACCCGACTACTACGATATACGACGATACGAAAATCCTTTAAATAAAAAAAATAGTTATAAAAAACTAAATATAGTTGAACGATGTATAGTCTTGAAGTAAAATGAAAAGTCAGTCAGAGCCAGACCGAAGACTGAGCTGTGTAAGTACACGATTTTCTTTGTCTATGTCAATATCTGGCTGGGGTGAAGCGGATTCGGGAAGTAAGTAAACCAATCAGTTCAAGGCCGAAGACCGAGGGAGGTTTCAGGTTGTACATAGTTGAATAATGTACTCACTCGAAGCAGGTAAGCCACTAAGGCGAGGCCAAAGCTACTGATATTATTTTTATAGTAAGCGCGACATGTGGCGCCGCCGAGCCACCCATAAGGTGTCTAGCGATGCCCATGGACATTCGGTAGCATGCGGAGGCTGCGAATGCCATGCCGGCCTGACAGGTGCCCAGGTTGAAGGACCCGAGACTGTACTTGGGGGAAAATATTTCTCTCTGTTTGTATTTCAACAGGCTCTGATTTAGCTATTAATTCCTACGGAGTTGCAGTGGTTTTAGATCGCGGGACATTTGGGAGTCACCTACTATTCGCACGGCTCGACGCTGGATCGAGTCCAGAGGCGCCAGCTGGTATTTGACTGAGCCATCCCATAGGTGCGAGCAGTACCGAATCTGCGATTTATACGGTCTTGCCCTCGATGTCACGCCGGAAGTTTAGATCGTGCGAAAATTCGACTCGGAGGACCCCGAGGTGGTCGCAAAGGAAGGAGCTGGTGTGAACGCCGCTCTCTTCGCACTGAACGCGCAAACTTGTATCTTGGAGGTATTTAACTTGACCAACTTGCTACGGCCCATTCGGAAATAGAGCCGAGTGTTTGCTCAAGTTCAGACACAAGTCTTTGCCTCTTTCATCCACATCCCGCTTAGCTGAAGGGTAACTTGCATCCGAAAATATTGTAGGTATTAGGTATATTTAATGTACCTACCTTTTTTTTTTATGGAAACTTGACACGGTTGGCTACATCACCTACAACATCCGTGATGTCAGCCCATAACACCGGGTGAACTAGGTGCCATGTCAGTGCTTCCCTTCATTTCGCGCCGGCTACACTGAACTGGACGGAAAACACGAACTATTTACATAGCCGTTTCGACCGACGTTTCGCTCAGTGCGGTGGTACCAACCCGGCCGGGATAAACCCTACCACCTAGTAAGTAACTAGTAATCACCAAAACACTCCTTGGTTTTATTTAGAATAATAAGTGGCAACCGTCGAGCGCTAATATATAGGAAAATTAGCCGCGTGTTAGAGCATTTGCACTAATATATAGCGCTGCTGCGGGATCGACCGTCAGTGCGCTCGCGACTTGGGAACGAAGAACACGTATATGTGCACTACGCAAAATGGCGATTTGTGCAGTTCGTGCGTGTCGAAAGAGCTCAAGATCATCAGGAATGACAAAAGATGGCGTAACCTTTCATAATTAGGTCATTTTAATGATAATACAATGCTTAAAGCGTGTAAAATACAAAAATTCCGCGAGCTAGGAGCACGACTGCGCGCCATACTGGGCGCGTACACATGATAGGCAAATTTGACAGACTGGATAGAAATTTGAAATCAATTATTGTATATGGGTGTTGTTAGTTTTTTTATGGCAATGACATGGATGAATTCAATTTATAATATGTATTGTTATTATTTCTTTAATATTACGTTTTCTATCTATTTTTTATAATTATAAAACAAATATACCTATACAAAACTAATATATTGTATATTATGCATTTATTATCACATTCACATATTTACATTAATTTTAAATATACAGATTATAAAAATACACCACATATACTCAAAATTAATATAAAAATAATAATAAAAATAAAAATATATTATGTATTATTATAATAAGTATTATTATTATCAGTGATAGGAATAGGTAGGACTTATATATATAATATATACTTATATAATATAAACTTCGAGGAACAGAGTAAAAAATTGGAGACTTCCTTACGACAATAATTTTTTCCGGTTTAATAATACCTATTCATGGTGTTATAATTTCGCGATTTAAAAAAAGTGGCCGCCATTTTGAACTTTTTAGTAACTGGACAGATTGCTTTCAAAATCGACATCTGGGTGTCAGTGTGGACTCTGAATACGAATCTGTAGTCAAATTTAAAAAAAGTAGCCGCCATTTTGAAATTTTTAGTTACTGGACCGATTGCTTTCAAAATCGATATCTGGGTGTCTATGTAGGCTCTGAATACGAATCCGTTGTCAAAATTTAAAAAAGTGACCGCCATTTTGAACTTTTTAGTTACTGGACCGATTACTTTCAAAATCGATATCTGGGTGTCTGTGTGGGCTCTAAATACGAATCTGTAGTCAAAATAAAAAAAAGTGGCCGCCATTTTGAACTTTTTAGTTACTGGACCGATTGCTTTCAAAATCGATATCTGGGTGTATGTGTGGGCTCTGAATACGAATCTATAGTAAAAATTAAAAAAAGTGGCCGCCATTTTGAACTTTTTAGTTACTGGACCGATTGCTTTCAAAATCGATATCTGGGTGCCTGTGTGGGCTCTGAATACGAATCTGTAGTAAAAAATAAAAAAAGTGGCCCCCATTTTGAACTTTTTAGTTACTGGACCGATTGCTTTCAAAATCGATATCTGGGTGTCTGTGTGGGCTCTGAATACGAATCCGTTGTCAAAATTTAAAAAAAGTGGCCGCCATTTTGAAGTTATTAGTTACTGGGCCGATTACTTTCAAAATCGATATCTGGATGTCTGTGTGGGCTCTGAATACGAATCTGTAATCAAAATAAAAAAAAAGTGGCCGCCATTTTGAACTTTTTAGTTACTGGACCGATTGCTTTCAAAATCGATATCATGTAGGCTCTGAATACGAATCCGTTGTCAAAATTTAAAAAAGTGACCGCCATTTTGAACTTTTTAGTTACTTGACCGATTACTTTCAAAATCGATATCTGGATGTCTGTGTGGGCTCTGAATACGAATCTGTAATCAAAATTAAAAAAAAGTGGCCGCCATTTTGAACTTTTTAGTTACTGGACCGATTGCTTTCAAAATCGATATCTGGGTGTATGTGGGGGCTCTGAATACGAATCTGTAGTAAAAATTAAAAAAAAGTGGCCGCCATTTTGAACTTTTTAGTTACTGGACCGATTGCTTTCAAAATCGATATCTGGGTGTCTGTGTGGGCTCTGAATACTAATCTGTAGTCAAAATTTAAAAAAAGTGGCCGCCATTTTGAACTTTTTAGTTACTGGACCGATTGCTTTCAAAATCGATATCTGGGTGTCTGTGTGGGCTCTAAATACGAAGCCGTTGTCAAAATTTAAAAAAAGTGGCCGCCATTTTGAACTTTTTAGTTACTGGACCGATTGCTTTCAAAATCGATATCATATTTTTTATGTTAACTACATATTGTTATTCAGAGCCCACACAGACATGTAGATATGGGTTTTGAAAGTAATCAGTCCAGAAACTAAAAAGTTCAAAATGGCGGCCACTTTTTTAAGATTTTGACAACGGATTCGTATTCAGAGCCCACACAGACAAACAAATATCAATTTTAAAAGCAATCGGTCCATTAACTAAAAAGTTCAAAATGGCGGTCACTTTTTTTAAATTTTGACAACGGATTCGTATTCAGAGCCCACACAGACACCCAGATATCGATTTGGAAAGCAATCGGCCCAGTAACTAATAACTTCAAAATGGCGGCCACTTTTTTTAAATTTTGACAACGGATTCGTATTCAGAGCCCACACAGACACCCAGATATCGATTTTGAAAGCAATCGGTCCAGTAACTAAAAAGTTCAAAATGGCGGCCACTTTTTTTAAATGTTTACTACAGATTCGTATTCAGAGCCCACACATACACCCAGATATCGATTTTGAAAGCAATCGGTCCAGTAACTAAAAAGTTCAAAATGGCGGCCACTTTTTTTAAATGTTTACTACAGATTCGTATTCAGAGCCCACACATACACCCAGATATCGATTTTGAAAGCAATCGGTAAAGTAACTAAAAAGTTCAAAATGGCGGCCACTTTTTTTAAATGTTTACTACAGATTCGTATTCAGAGCCCACACATACACCCAGATATCGATTTTGAAAGCAATCGGTCCAGTAACTAAAAAGTTCAAAATGGTGGCCACTTTTTTTAAATTTTACAACGGATTCGTATTCAGAGCCCACACAGACACCCAGATATCGATTTTGAAAGCAATCGGTCCAGTAACTAAAAAGTTCAAAATGGCGGCCACTTTTTTTTAATGTTTACTACAGATTCGTATTCAGAGCCCACACATACACCCAGATATCGATTTTGAAAGCAATCGGTCCAGTAACTAAAAAGTTCAAAATGGCGGTCACATTTAAAATTTTGACAACGGATTCGTATTCAGAGCCTACATAGACATCCAGATATCGATTTTGAAAGAAATCGGTCCAGTAACTAAAAAGTTCAAAATGGCGGCTACTTTTTTTTAAATTTTGACTATAGATTCGTATCCAGAGTCCACACAGACGCCCATATATCGATTTTGAAAGAAATCGGTCCAGTAACTAAAAAGTTCAAAATGGCGGCCACTTTTTTAAATTTTTACTACAGATTCGTATTCAGAGCCCACACTGACACCCAGATATCGATTTTGAAAGCAATCGGTCCAGTAACTAAAAAGTTCAAAATGGTGGCCACTTTTTTCAAATCGCGAAATTAAAACACCATGAATATTATTAAACCGGAAAAAAATATTGTTTTAAGGAAGTCTCCAATCTTTTACTCTGTTCCTCGAAATTTAGGTAAATAAGCCCTACTTATTCCTATCACTGATTATTAGTACAACTTTTCAAAAATATTAAAACAACAGTCTTGTTTAATTTTTCAATATTTTTTTTGGATTCAAACAATAATATTCGTTCAGTAAAAACTATTTGAAATAATATTACAAATAACAATTTCAAAATTCACAGATATACCGCACCATCATTGTCAGTCAGACTGGCATTCGTAGTGATCCCGTCAAGTTGCCGTCAAGCAAGGCTTCCGATTGGTCGGACGGTCGGCTCTTACTACCAGATACCCGAGCCAAGCCAGCGATAACAAACCTGTCGCTCGCCTTGCTCGCTCTGTCTCTCTCCATATCGCGGGGCGCGATATGGGTAACCGAGATAGACAAGTCACGTCATAAAAGATTAAATTGCGATTTCGATTTTCGTAGTAGTAGGGATTTTTGGCTAGCCGTGCTCCGATACAAACGCAGTAGCGTTGCGTCTCCCGTAGGTATTCTCCTTGATTTTTTCATTCAATTGTCAAAGTTTACGTGGGCATGTGATTATCCTTATCCTTCCTTCCTTATCCTTACCTTTAATAAAATCCAACGTCTGCTTTCTGTCTGTCTGTCTGTCCGCTTATAACTCGAGAACCACTGAAGCGATTTTAATAAAAAAAAATCTACGGATAGCTTGATTCTTCCCATCAACTATAGGCTACTTTTCATCACGTTGAATGGCTTATGAGGTTAGCAGAGAAGTCAAATAAGAGAGCGGGCGGAGCCGCGGGCACAGCTAGTGATCTATATTATTTATGATCTAGCAATTGATACTCTTGTTAGAAAGATGAATGTGTTAATGTTATCAGAAACTCATATGGCTAACGATGAAATAATTGACATTCCAAATTTCAATTTTGTTGTGAGTTTCAGAAGAAATAATCGTCCAGCGGGAGGAGTAGCTATTTATCAAAATATGAACACAGTTCATTATTGCACAAATTATATGGATGTGCATGCGAAATACACCAGCATGTTTAATGCTACTGTGTCTGATATCGGCGATATGTGTATAAGTCGTTGCCACTCTGGTGATAATCAGTTTATTATTATGGTTGCCGTTTACATTTCTCCAGATAAGTCATTGCGTGCTATACGAGACTACTTGTATGAACATTTATTTATTTATTCTCATGACGCATCTGCACTGCTTGAAAAAAAAAATTTGGGAAATTTTTGAATTTGAAAAATTTCAAAAATATACAATTTAAAATTTCAAGAACTAACCGTTTAGAAGTTAAGGGGCTCTTACATACAGGCAGACAGACGGACAACGAGGGTTCCTTTTATACAATTTTTCGTACGGCATGGCAGCCTGAAAAGGCAATCTTAGGTCTTTGATAGAGCACTAGGGCAGGTCACCGAAGCGATGCTTTTTTCGAATTTTCCGGTAGAAGCGAGCATCTTACGAAGTGTGACAGGTCGAGAGCAGGTGCATTTCGACCGCAATAACTCGCGCGGATGGAGGCTGCGCTCAGATTGCATTCATACTGCATATCGAAATCTTCTCACACGCTGCGATAGGAATATTTTTGTGGGAAAACTTTTCTGCATTTCGTTCTTACTTACCTACCTACTTACCTAAAAATCAAAAAAACAACTTTTGTTTCATACCTGGATGGACAAGTATGTATTTATATTTGTGTGTAATATTCTATATATTTTGTAATTTATATGTATTTAACACACGTATGGCTTGTATTTAACTAGCATGTACTAATATGTATTGTTAATAAATATGATTATTATTTTATCTTCAATTGTCACGCTCAACTCTTTTGCTACTACCTACTTACATTCCACTATATCATCGAATCTCAAACATCCAAAGATATCTCTTTGTAAGAAATCTCTCTAAGACATAAGTCCGCCTTTGCACCTTATGTAAATTTTCTAATGTACTTGTTACTGTTTAATGTTTACTGGAGCAATAGAGCAGTATCTATCTATCTATCTATCTATCTTACTTTCTATTCCCGCGGCTGGGTTATCGTCACATTGTAATGTCATTGCCTATAACCATCCGGTGATAACCGTATGTAAATCGAGTGAGCCGTTCTTGAATTACAAGAATAGATACATACAGAAATGAAGACAAATTAATGTAAGGAAAATGTCTTTTTTTTATGTACCGGAGACTTCCCTAGATTGCCTGGCTATACTGAACTAGAGGAGAACACAACCGAGGCTGCTATGCGGCCATCTTACATTCAGTGCGGTGGTATCAACCCAGTCGGTTACAATTTGAGCCTACCACCTAGTAAGGGGCAAGGGAAGGGACCTACAGTTTTACACCGGTTCCGAACGGTGAACCAGCAGGTGTAGGTATGCACGTAAATTTTTTCGTCAGAAAAAAACTCATTGGTACACGCCGACCGGATACGTATCAAATTGCCATTTAACCGTCTTACTCTATCGACGTTCACAGAGCGGAAACGGAACGTGATGTATGAGGCGCTCGCGCACTTACGCTGTTTTAAATATTGGCAATATATAGAAGAACTCCAATCGCACTATCCCTTTTCCGTTCACGGAGTTTGCTTCTGCACGTCTTATTCTAGCCTATGTTACGTGTGTGCGTAACATTTTAGCTTAGTGTGCATCTGTGAGAGAGATTCTCTTTCTACCGGTAAAATGTATAACGAGGGCCTGTCCAGAAAGTAGAATGTCGTTGTTCCTATTGCTTTTTCTCTGGAACCCTCTCAAAAATTGCAGTTCGCAATTGACCGCTTTCTTAATAACCGATTTCGGAACAAAAATTCTTACAAATGTATCTAAAAATCTTAGCTGGCTTTAACTCCATTTTATAACCTACCCCTAATGTCTTTATCATCCCAGCCTCCCGCTTAAGTAATATTTATACTTTCTTACCAGGCAATTAAACGAAGCCTAACTGCTAAAGATCCGACGCCATTTTTTGGGGCTAAATGATGGCCTCTGGAGTTTATTTTAATTTCCTAAAAAAAAACAGTAACAATGAATAATTAGTAGATTATGTGCTGTTGGTAGTCGCTGGGGCGAGCAGGGCTGCCACAAACATTGAGAGAATAAATACCGAGAAGTCTACGGGCTCCTGGGCTCAATAACTGAGTCTTTTTTTATGGAAACTGACACGGTTGGCTACATCACCTACAACATCCGCGATGTCAGCCCATAGCACCGGGTGAACTAGGTGCCATGCAAGTGCTTCCCTTCATTTCATGTCGCTATTAAAAATCTGAAAGTAAAGCAAAACATAATCAAACACATGCATAATCTCCAAGTGCTTGCATCTGACGCTTCTGAAGCCTCCTCGGAAGCCTCTTTTTTTGAAGTGAAAACTTCTTTAGCGGCGCTTGGCACTTTTTAGGTGGGTAAAAAATGTTAGATTGGCGTCAGATCTCGAAAAGCGTCAGATTTATTTTTATTATTTAAATTGTAACCTTAAGTCATTGCATTAAGGGTTAAGTTACAAAATAGATACTATTAAACACTGCCCTCTATCGAGCGAGTATATCAACTAGATGGCGGTACGTACGGTTATAAATAGCACACAGGAACTCAAATAATTTTAATTATATCAACTATATGGCGGTTCCGGATAAGATCGGATGGGTCAGATCCGTAGCCTCATCGAAAAAGCGTCAGATTTATTTAATAGCGAATCAAGGGAATCCGATATTCGTTTGGTCTTTTATGTGATTTCGTAGCTCAATGATAAGAGTGTAGGATTTGTATTTTTTGACCATGGGTTCGAATCCCTCAAATTTTTTTCGGTTTTTTTTCTTTTGTTTTCTTTTTTAAGCAATGTTACCGTGTTAAAATTTTTTTGGGGTGTTTAGTTTTTTTTATAACCACCTAAGAATTATTTACGGAAATACAAAAAGTTTTTACTTCTGCCGGCACTCCCGGAGTGCAACTGGGGCTTTTTATCGAAACTGACACTGTTGCCTACATTACCTGCAACATCCGTGATGTCAGCCCATGAGACCTTGGTGAACTAGGTGCCATGTCAGTGCATCCCTTCGGTAGTGCCGGCTACACTGAACTGGACGGAAAGCGCGAACTATTTAAATAGCCGTTTCAACCCACCTTTTAGTTAGTGCGGTGGTAGCAATCCGGGCGGGTTTAACCCTACCACCTAGTAAGGTAAGAAGGGAAGGGACCTACATATGCCGTGCTAAAGGGTGATAGGCTAGCCACCTCTCATCTCGGAACGGTCCTTCCACCGAGTCATGCAGCGGTTGGGTCTTCGTGCCTTACTTGCTACTTGATAGTTATATTATTGTCCGAATACTTTGCTAAACATGGTGGTCGGTGTTGTGTTGTAATTTACAAGAGTGCCTGCAGCACAACTCTGATTACTCTGCTTACCCCGATCGTCGGATGCCGCTCCTGGTCTATATAGGTACTTGCGCCCACTCTTCCCGACCTCTTCCATCACATTCGTTCTTTAAAATATCTTTTTTATTTATTTACTAGCTTTTGTTAGCGGCTTCGCTCGCGTGAAATTCGTATTTAAAAAGAAGAAAGTAAACAAGCCCACTACCGTACCTTTATTTTGCGGAACAATTCGGTTTGATTGAGGGCCACATAGTAGCGTGACCGCAACTGATTTTTATTTAGCCTATCTTGTGTCTTGTATAGGTAAATGTGCTTGTACTAAGTTTCATAGAATTCAGATGATCGGTTTAAGAGTTATGGAGGAACATACATACAGAAAAGATTTCTAGAAAAGGTCAATTTAGTTATAGTATCACACACAGAGTCTACAAACGCAATATCTCATAAAACAAGTAACTTACTCCATGATCATCCCTTACAGATTTATTATTAGTATTGATGATGATTAATTTATTTTTGCTATAGTTCGTCTCCTAATATGAAATCTTTCAACTAGACGGAACCACAGATATATAAAATTAAAAATATTATCAAAATATGGAATAGAATAAATATTATCAAACGGAGTGGCAACCCTATTCGATGAACGTGGAGCGGGCGATGATAAAAAGTCAATGAACCATTTTAATCGTTTGTTTGTACAAAAAAAAAAAAAACAAAATACAAGGATTTTTATTTTGATCGTCGTTTTTTTTTCCTTTCGAAAGCTGCAAAATGTAAACAAGGTGCGATAAGTGTTTTCACTTATTAACGCAATTTCGGGCTTAAGAATGTCGCTTTTAAAAAAAATATTTTGGGCTCACAAAAATCGTAGGTTTATTCGCGGGAAAAGGAGTAGCTGGCCATGGAACAGCTGTACAATTGAATTTGCACTGAAACTACGGCGAACATTACATATTTACTTACGACATTTTAATCCGAACTACTTTAAAATTAAAAGTACCAGTACATGTTTCTACTGCATCTGAACTTCTGCGTAGTCATGAATGCGATCTCGTGCCTTGAAGTAAGTCAACCGGTACTTGAAGTGCAGTTACAATGCAATACGATACGATACGATACGATATTGTTTTTATTGTTGTATTATATTGTATAATTTCATCCACAGGTAGGTAACCTACGCTTGGACATGTCGAAAATTCCGCGAGTTCTAAATTCAATGCGAAGAAGAACTGACAAACAAACTTCGCAAGCCACAATGTTTTGTTAGTACCTTATAAGTATTATATTATAGTAACTTATAAATAATTAACCCATACTACCGCTCACAAGAGCATTCATATTTACAGCATAAACATGAATACTGAAGAATCTGACCACTCTGCCTATTTAAATTTACCTATATCTGGTGTATAGTGCCATCGTCAATTTGATACTTAAATATATCAAGTCAATAATTCAACAATATACGATACGATACGATACGTACGATACGATACGATACGATACGATACAATATTGACGCGCTGGAAAAGACAAACGACAGACTTAGAGAACTAAAGATATTTTTATATCACGTTGATTGTTTGAATAGTTTTTTTTTATGGAAACTGACACGGTTGGCTACATCACCTACAACATCCGCTGTCAGCCCATAACACCGGATGAACTTGGTGCCACATCAGTACTTCCCTTCGGTCGTGCCGGCTACACTGAACTGGACGGAAAACACAAACTATTTGCATAGCCGTTTCGACCGACCTTTCGTTCAGTGTGGTGGGTTTAAACCGGGCGGGTTAAACCCTACCACCTAGTAATATAAGAAGGGAGTCCTATCCCTTAGTCGCCTTTTACGACATTCACGGGGAGAGATGCAGTGGGGCTATTCTTTTATAGTACCGGCCCCACACGGTAGTATAGGTAGATAGTAAAGAAATTTAGGTACCAAACGACTTATAGCTGCGGGGTTGTACAGTACAACAAATATAACTGAATAAACTTTAAGTTATTACAAGCCAAATGAAATACATAGTCTATCGCTACAGCCAGAGGCGGCGCAAGGAGTGGGCGACGTGGGCGACCGCCCACGGCCTCGCGGCCCGAGGGGCCTCGCGCCTCGAAAGTTCATGCAGCTTTGATTCATGAAAAATATTCAGTTAGATCTATTAAAAGAGACCCCGAGTAAACATGTTTAGACAAGGCAAACTAAAGCTTACTATAAAGCCTTTATCAAACACAAGATGGGAAAGCAGGACAGAGGCAGTGAAGGCTTGATTATTGCAATTTGATTATGTTTACTTTTATCGACGAAAGGTATGCTGACAAAAATGTTTGATTTGATCGGTATACCGGAAATCCATTTCAACAGTGAATATCCATAAAATCCCTCCTCTAGTGCCAACAGAAAGGGCCTCGCAAAATATATCTTGCCCACATCAAATTTAGGTCTTGCCCCGCCACTGGCTACAGCCACCCAAGATTAATATTTGCATAGAGAGTACTAGTGTTCTTCAGCTATTCAGATGAGATGAGTAATGGAATATTTCATTCATCACTTTCGACTTAAACGTTGCTGCCTGTTACTTAAATGAAAAATGCCACTTTATCCGACTAATATAATAACTGTTGGACGAGACAAAATCGGTCGTGATGAAAACGGCCATTAGGTACTACATACATACATACATAACTCACGCTTTTGTATCCCGACAATCAGGGTAAGCAGAGTAATCGGTGTTGTGCTATAAGTTCATACATACATACACACACATAACATCACGCCTGCCTGCCTCCCAGTGGGGCAGGCAAAGACAACGGACCCAACCCACGCAAACAACCCAACCCCCATGCGCCACGATCCTGACACACTTTTGCCGCCTTTTCCACTCTCATAATGTTCTTCATACATGCTCGTCGGTTACGGGTACTACGCACCTTAACCCTTTTCGAGCACATGCCCGATCTGGTCCAGGTACGTGCGTCTAGGGCGACCCTTCCCGACTCTTCCACTAACATTCGCTCCATAGATTTCTTTCATTAGTCTCCTATCATCCATTCTACAGACACACATACTCCTCCTATTCCACACATACTCCTCTCAACGCGCGCATTTCGACATCATTTATCCTGCTCTCATGCTTCGCCTGCCATACCTAACTTTCACTCCCATAAGTATTCTGGTAAATTAAAGCACAATACCGACCACCACGTTTAGCACAGTATACGGACAAGATAACTATCAAGCAGCAAGTGAGGCACGAAGACCCACCTGCTGCATGACAAGGTGGAAGGACCGCGCCAAGGTGAGAGGTGGCTTGCCTTTCGCCCTTTAGCGCGACATCTTGTCCTTATCCCTTAGTCGCCTTTTACGACATGCACGGGGAGATATGCAGTGGGGCTATTCTTTTTAAGTACCGCCCCCACACAGTACCCTGCCGTACAGTGCCATTAGTTACTACTAACCGAATAATATTACTAGAGACTAAAACAGTTTGGCTGGGCTCGTTTGTATACTATATACTGACTGACTGAAACGTCGCTCGTCGGTCGAAACGGCTATGTAAATAGATCGTGTTTTCCGTCCAGTTCAGTGTAGCCGACATGAAATGAAGGGAAGCACTGATATGGCACTTAGTTCATCTGGTGTTATGGGCTGACTTTACGGATGTTGTAGGTGATGTAGCCAACCGTGTCAGTTAAAAAAAAAAATATGATACCTATTTTTTTAACCCCCGACGAAAAAATATGGGTTTTATAAGTTTAACATGTGTGTGAATGGGTGTGTCTGCCTGCTGTGGCATCGTAGCTCCCAAACGGATGGACCGATTTGGGTGCGGTTTTTTTATTAGAAAGCTGGTTTTTGTTAATTTTAGGGTATGGAAACCTTAAAGGTAAAAACGACTGTAAAAACGGAACTCTTATAAGATCACTCCGGTGTCCGTCCGTCTGTCACAGAGGTTTTTCTCGAAAACTAAGTAACGTAGAAACTTGTTTATTGTTAACTAGCTCTTGCCCGCGGCTTCGCTCGCGTGAAATTCGTATTTAAAAAGAAGAAAGTAAGTAAGTAAGAAGGCCGAGCTGCATTCAGGTAAATGATAAAAACCTTCTTGAAGAAAGTAAGTAACTAAGTGCGAGGCCGAAGGCCGAGCTACGAGTTACTTGCGAAGTTTGTTGGTCAGTTCTTCTTCGCATTGAATTTAGAACTGGCGGAATTTTTGACATATCCGAGCGAAGGTTACCACCTATGGATTAAATTATACAATAAACAATAAACGATACGTTCAGGTAAACAATAAACCTTCTCGATGAAAGTAAGTAAGTAACTAAGGGCGAGGCCCGCTACTGTACCATTTTATTTCGGCGCGCGGAACAATTCGGCTTGTATGAGAGCCACATCTTAGAGTAACCGAACTGACTTTTATGTAGCCTATCCTGTGTCACGTGTAGTTAAACGTGCTTGTACTAAGTTTCATTAAATTCGGATGATCGGTTTAAG
Source organism: Nematopogon swammerdamellus (assembly GCA_946902875.1). Classification (NCBI taxonomy): domain Eukaryota; kingdom Metazoa; phylum Arthropoda; class Insecta; order Lepidoptera; family Adelidae; genus Nematopogon; species Nematopogon swammerdamellus. Next base: position 14,294,968 of record OX336356.1, read on the forward strand.
AGTGATGGAGGAACATACAGACATAGGTACAGAAAATATTTCTAAAAATCGTTAATTTAGTTTCAGTATCTCATAAAACAAAGTAACTTAATCGATGACCATCCCTTACAGATTTAGGTATTATTAGTATTGATTGACTAGCTTTTGCCCGCGGGGGCTCCGATTATGTTTTTTTTTTGGTCAGACACATACATGCAAGTCAACTTGAGTACATCCATCCCCCTTCATTGACGTCGGCTAATGTCCGGTATGATGTGTGGCTGAGTCAGAGGGGCCAGAGCGCATGCTCGGACCAGCCAATATTACCACCGAGAAGGTAGGTGCCATAACGGAGACTTCCCTTTAGATTTTATTTTTTTATTAAATTTTTTTATTTTATTTTATTATGCTTACTTTTATTATACTTTAGATTGCTGGTTATACTGACCTAGAGGAGAACACAGCCGATGCTGGGCTGCTATGCGGCCACCGTTCGTTCAGTACGGTGGTACCAACGCAGTCGGCTACAATTTGAGCCCAATAACAGGTGTAAAACTGTAGGTCCCTTCCCTTGCCCCTTACTAGGTGGTAGGCGCAAATTGTAGCCGACTGGATTTGTACCACCGTACTGGATTTAAGATGGACGCATAGCAGCGTCGGTTGTGTTCTCCTCTAGTCCAGTATAGCCATCAATCCAGGAAAGCCTCCGGCATGGCACTTACCTTCTCGGGGGTGATATTGGCTGGTCGGGGCATATGCTTTGGCCCCTCCATTATACACATTATACATTAGCATTTCACATGCTAATATCTAACGGTTCAAAATTGAGCTCAGGGAATACATTGTAACGCTTGTCGGTGTGGTCTATTTAGACCCCAGTCACACTTGTCTGACATAGAGGCGATTTTTTTATATTAGTTTGTTACTTATGTACTTAAGTATATTTTATTTAATTTAAGATCCTTGGATTGAGAGGAGTACCTATAGGGGAAGATATTACTGTATGATTATTATTTAAAGTGTGAGAGTAAGGGCCCCTGAGCCCTGTTGTCACTGCAACCTGGTAAGATCTATTGTGATCTCCAAAATGTTTAGAGCTCACCCCCAAGTCCGATTTCTGTTATGAACCGAGTTATATTCTCGGGGCTGAGTGCCTGTATTTGGCATGGGTTAATAATATCCTTTCGGACTGTTGGCACAGAATATGCTGTTGGTTCCACTGCATTGCCCCCACTAGGGTACAATATGATTTCCAAGTACTTATGTCTCCAGTGCTTGATATGAGTGGAACTATTAGGATTTTTGAATACTTTTGTTCCTATCACTCACACTCATACTGGACCCACTAGTGGAACTATGTATTCATACATAGTTCCACTAGTGGGTCCAGTACGATTTCCAAGTACTTATGTTCCCATAGATGGTGGAGCCAAACATCTTCGTTTTAGTGAGTAATTTTTTAGACTCGTGGTCCCACTGAGAATTGGTTTTAACTAAAACCTTTTCCGATTTAACCCCCAAGAATACGGCTTCTACTGTGAATGAGCACTTCACATTCGCAAAGGATGTGTATGTGCGTTTCATTCTCTTTTATAAAGAACCTGCACACCGGTGTGTCGTTAAGGCCCATTCGGTGTAGGTGTTTGCAGTGTCCTGTTCAGGTCCTTGTTAGGACTCTTATGTCGTTCTGGTTGTGAATTTACGCGAGTACCCAGAAAGTAGTGCCTTCACGTGCTTCTGCTCGGGCAGTTGGAACCAATGGTGTATAGATCATTAGCACACCTGGGCGCGGTCAGTGGATTGATGAGTGACCGCTCGACCGTTGGAGGCGGACCGCGGTTCGGATTCCACGTAAAACAGTAGGTTCCTTCCCTTCTTACCTTACTAGGTGGTAGGGTTTAACCTGCCCGGGTTGATACCACCGCACTGAATGAAAGGTCGTTTGAAACGGCAATGTAAATAGTTCGTGTTTTCCGTCCAGTTCAGTGTAGCCGGCAAGACTGAAGGGAAGAACTGACATGGCATTTAGTTTACCCAGGTGTTATGGGCTGACATCACGGATGTCAGCTGTCGGTACCACCGCACTGAATGAAACGTCGGTCTAAACGGCTATGTAAATAGTTTGTGTTTTCCGACCAGTTCAGTGTAGCAGGCACGATCAAAGGCACCTAGTTCACCCGGTGTTATGGGCTGACATCACGGACGTTGTAGGTGATGTAGCCAACCGTGTCAGTTTCCATAAAAAAAAAAAAAAAAAAAATGTAATAGGTGATACAGCCAACCGTGTTTGTTTCCATAAAAAAAAATTAAAAAATGGCTAGTGTAGTACCAGCTTTACATAAGGAGATACAACCAAAATGTCGGCATTACACGCCCTCTATCAGCGACTATTGTCACTCCCAACATTCGTCATTAGCGCTCGCGCTAGTGCTCGCGATTTGCGGTTCGTGACCATTCGTAGACTTCGATTCCAAGTGTGACGCGTATATATAAGGTCTTTCAATAGTAGGTAACGCTACGCTAAGGGGTGTATATGTATCAGATACTGATCACGTTCCCATACCAATTTTTTTATACGATATAAAAAGCATACTTATTAAGGTGAAATACGCGCACTTCACGTATTAAATTTGAGGAGTGAGTAGGTTTTTTATATCGTAAAAAAAATTTGGTATGGGAACGTGATCAGTATCTGATACACATACACCCCTTAGCGTAAAATACCTACTAATGAAAGACCTTATATATATTTTTTTGTGGATACTGACACAGTTGTCTACATCATCTACAACATCCGTGATGTCAGCAAATAACACCGGGTGAACTAGGTGCTATGTCAGTGCTTCCCTTCATTTCATGTCGCCTACACTGAACTGGACGGAAAACACGAACTATTTACATAGCCGTTTCGACCGACGCGACGACGTTTCATATATAAAACTGAATTGACGACACTGCAGTAGGGATTGTGTGATTGTATCCAATTGCATAACTTTGAGCCTGAATCTGCTTGGAGTACCTTGCTTCATGACACCATTATCCAGTAAGTTCATAAGAAGATGACGAATAAAACTTCTAGTGCTTAAGCCTAACAGAATGTCCAAAAAAGCCATACTTAGAAAAACAACAAAATTTAACTCTTCATTACCGCAACACTGAGTTAGGAATTCTGACCTTTATTGCTTCGCATTTCAAATTCAATTCATTTCAAAGGTCTTTGCGTACGGTGACGCTTGGTCCGGGTCGCCTCTCTCCCTAAAATATGGTTGAGGGAAGCGATGGCTGGCCCTGGCGTGATGCTCGTGAACGGGTGCTGTTCGTGGAGACTGGCCTGCTCCAATTGGTAACATTGTATATTTTATATGTTAGGCGTATATTTTTAAAAGGAACTATAGTATCTGTCATGAACTGTTACATTTGTCGCAGATTTATATTTTTCATCACATTACTTTTTGGTCTTTGAGATTTGTACTACCTCGTATTATCACTGGTATAAACTGAAATTGCTACAAACATGTTCACTTGAGATTCTGACTGCATACAAATTTTGAATTTTGACAGGGTACAACCTGTACCTTAATTTATACTGCTGACGCATGCTAAATATTAATTTGACTAATTGATACATTAAGTATCAAGTTTATTTAGCACGCATACTAAAATATTACTTTGACTAATTGATACATTAAGTATCAAATTTATTTATTTGATTTTTTGACATTGTACTACAATGTGGTATGAATATTTATAACTGACATGACTTGATACGATATGTATCAACAATTTCTGACAAAGGCTCTATACACCTGATTTTATCTATACTTTTACTTTAACTTTTGATTTTATGTGGTCAGAATTATCAAGCTTAAATTATAGTTATTCTAGCTCTCAAACTATATCTTAACACTGTAAGCGGTGTCTATTGTGTAGCTAGTCACAATGTATTGTAATTGAAGACGTTAAAAAAAGAACCCTGCGAAGTTTCTTGCCGGCTCTTCTTTGTGGGTGTAATCGAACCGGATTGTAAAAACTAAAAACTAACAGGACAAATTCAAGCGTAGTGTACTACCATACGAATGATGAATAAAGAATAAAGAATAAAGAATAAATCTCAAGGACGTTTTGGATTGGGAATCACATTAATTCTTTGCGCGGTAGCGGGTGAAGGCACAATTTTTGAAAGCAGCCAATCTTCGTTGACGAACAACGCCTTCAGGCGACTCGCCATAATACGAAGCTAATTTATATAAACTCGCCTTGTTATTCTCAAGAACTTTGCCAAGAAAACTCTCGGAAATGTCGGAGAGACTAGAAGCGAGATTATTTATAGTATACCTACCAGATACCTAGGGCTGAAATACGTCCGACCGAGGGCAAAAGAGCCCAATTATTTTTTCTCAAGAAGTTGGCAAAGCTGTCTTTGTGGGCCTCTGTCATATCTATACATATAATAAAATCGTAGAGGTAAGAAAGTCTGTACATTGAATGTATTCGGAAAAAAACTAACCAGGGTGGCTTAAAATGAGATACTGAACATGTTAGAACAGTTTTTAAAATTTTTGTTTGTTTGTTTGTTTGTTTGTTTGTTTGTTTGTTTGTCTGTACGCGCATCACGCAAAAACCACTGAACGGAATTAGACGAAACTTTGTATAGTGGCAGTTTATATGCCGGATTAATATAATACGTAAAAAAAAATAACAAAAATAAAAAAAAATTAACAATTATAAACATTATTGCGCGTTTAAAATCACGTAGTCCAAAGTACATAATTATATCTTGAGAACTGGCAGCAAATACAATTTGAATAAAATATTCATTCGAAATTTAAAAATAAGTAGATACAACGAAAATGACAGTTCTTTTTTATAACTTGAACACAATAGTCTATACATATCTATTCTTTCTATACATATCATAAAATCGTAAATGCAAAAATGTCTATTTGTACGCGCATCTCGCAAGAACCACTGAACGGAATTTGACGAAACTTTTTATAGCGACAGTGTATATCCCGGATGAACATAATAATTAAAAAATATAATAAAAATCACGTAATCCAAAGAAAAAGTAAAAAACAATTTTAAATGTCATGTTGACAACGGAGAACTGTCATCTCGACGTGAGCTGGCCGGTGACAAATTGTTTGATAAATAAAAATAATAATTGAAAGTCGAAGTTATGTCGCTGTCATTGGTGCAATAAAATTTATATATCTGTTGCCCGCGGCTTCGCTCGCGTGAAATTCGTATTTTTAAAAAAGAAAGTAAGTAACTAAAGGCGGGCCCGAAGGCGGATCTGCGCTCACGTAAACGATATTCTTTCTCGATGAAAGTAACTAAGGGCGAGGCGGAAGGCGGAGCTGAGTTCAGGAAGAAGAAAAACATTCTTGAAGAAAGTAAGTAACTAAGGGCGAGGCCGAAGGCCGAGCTCTATTCTGGAAGACCATAAACCTTCTCGAAGAAAGTAAGTAACTATGGGCGAGGCCGCAGACCGAGCTGCGTTCAGGAAGAAGCTAAACCATCTTGAAGAAAGTAAGTAACTAAGGCGAGGCCGAAGGCCGAGCTACGTTCGGATAATTGAAAAACCATCTCGAAGAAAGCAAGTAACTAAGGGCGAGGCCGAAGGCCGAGCTGCGTTCAGGAAGAAGCTAAACCATCTTGAAGAAAGTAAGCAACTAAGACGAGGCCGAAGGCCGAGCTACGTTCTGAAAAATGATAAACCATCTCGAAGAAAGCAAGTAACTAAGGGCGAGGCCGAAGGCCGAGCTGCGTTCAGGAAGAAGCTAAACCATCTCGAATAAAGTTAATTAATATTAAGATTGAGTTAATTTAATTTAAATTTTATTATAAAGTCCACGCTTCTAACGGAAAATATACCGTGCATCCTAGAACCTCGCGGTTATTCCCGGATGGATGGCAAGAGGCCCGATGCTATCACCTTAGTGCCATGGACTAAGGGTAGTTCTTTGATGTGGGACGCCACTTTTGTTCTCACATTGGCTCCAAGTCACGTTAGGACATCTTCAAGAGCGGCTGGCGCGGCCGAGGCTGGGGCGGAGAGCCTCAAACGCAGCAAATATAGAAATATAATTCAAGATTTCGAATTTGTTGCGTTTGTGGTTGAAACCTTCCTTAGTTATTAATATTACTTTTTTATTTTTATGTAATAAATAGATTGAGTAAACGATATTATATTCTATCGAAGAAAGGAAGTCTTTAAGGGCGAGGCCCGAAGGCGGAAGAGGGTTTTTGGTTTACCTGAACGCAGCTCGGCCTTCGGCCTCGCACTTAGTTCCTTCCTTTCTTCCAGAAGGTTTATCGTCTTCCTGAACGCAGCTCGGCCTTCGGCCTCGCCCTTACTTACTTCCTTTATTTGAGAAAGATTTATCGTTTACCTGAAAGCAGCTCGGCCTTCGGCCTCGCCCTTAGTTAGTTACTTTCTTTAAGAAGGTTTATCGATTACCTGAACGCAGCTCGGCCTTCGGCCTCGCCCTTAGTTATTTACATTCTTTTTTGGAATACGAATTTCACGCGAGCGGAGCCGCGGGCTCAGCTAGTTCTCAAATAAAAATATAGGTAGGTACTATATTACAAACGCAATCGAACGAACGCTTCAGAGCTGTATGGGAAGTCGCGATGAGATCTCAGTGTTTGGGAGAACTGAGATATCAGCGTTTGGGAGCACTGAGATCTCAGCGTTTGGGAGCACTGAGATCTCAGCGTTTGCGAGCACTGAGACTCCGTATTTGGAAGCACAGAGATCTCAGTGTTTGGGAGCACTGATATCTCCGTGTTTGGGAGCACTGAGATCTCAGCGTTTGGGAGCACTGAGATCTCAGCGTTTGCGAGCACTGAGACTCCGTGTTTGGGAGCACAGAGATCTCAGTGTTTGGGAACACTGAGATCTCAGTGTTTGGGAGCACTGAGATCTCAGTGTTTGGGAGCACCGTACTAGACGTATAGAAGCGGCATAGCCCGATGAAATATGTTAACTTTCGGTAAACAAGTGTGCTTACCTTCACACTTCACATGCTGATCACCAATACATTCAACCGATCACATTAAAAAAACTATCTCATTCTATGAATGTGATAACGCTCCTCCGCAGGTGTAATAAGCTTTCCTCAAACATTTTCATACAAATTAGTCATACAATCCAGTTTAATGCAAAAAAAAACTAATATTAAGGCGCTGCTGAGCTGAGTGAGACTTGCCTTGCGGTTTCGCAGAAATAATTAAGGCGACAAACTAAGCAAAAACCGTACAGGAGGAGGGAGGGGGGGGGGGTCAATAAAATGGTGTTTTGTGCATTACGTAGGGTTAGGAATTGCTAGAGGGGTCAAATCCTTTTTTTATGTTTTGTTTATTGTTTATTGATCATTCAATGGCGGTATGCACTCGAACTTAGTTAGACGACCTTACTACTGACATGGCGTCTAACTCCGACAGTATCGCATCGCGTCCAAGATAAATATTATTGTCAGTACTGAACCGTATGCTGCTAATAATAATTATCGTTTGATGTAAAGTACTGCATTTAGGTATTTATTACGTACTAGCTTTTGCCAGCGGCTTCGCTTCGCGTGACTTTTTGCTCACAGCTCAGGCCGCCGATGACGTAGCGTTATGATTTTTAGCCTAATACCATCTTGAGAAGTGACACAATGCAACAGTGAAAACCGTATGTAAATCTATAAAGTGGTTCTCGAGATAAAGGATATTCATAATATCGCACCCTCAGAACAAAACTGTCGTAAGTCTGAAATTTGAAAAAATGAAGTAAGTATGAGGTTCTTATCTAAATGTGCATATCTTTCACGTGTAAAATTGTCGTAACGCTTAAAAATTAATTTACAACAAAATACTCACCCCAACAGTTTTGCATTAATCGATTTTCAAGCTTTATGTCAATGCAAAAGTGTAGCTCTTTTCATTACTACAGTTTACCACTATCAATCGAATGAATTTCTAGTGGCTAAACACGATTACTACAGTTTTACATTAGACATTTTTCTCAGTTGCAACACAATTAAATAATGCACAATACTTCAAAAATGTCCTTTATTTGACCAAACTAAAAGTATATTACCCTCCAGAATATTTTACACAAACTCACTGAAAAATAACATTACAGGTTCGCCTGAAGAATTAATTACTACACTTTTGCACATAGCTTATTTTTATAATTACGACAGTTTGACACCAACTTTACCTTAGTAAACTTTTACTCGCACACAAAAATAATTTATGCAATCACATTTGAAGAGTTGTTTCATTTAATTTATTTTAGATTTTTGTAAAAATTGTTCTCCTTATATTTAATTTATGAAACGATTTTTAAATTTTAAGACTCTCTGTGACCAATTAGGCAATAATTTCAAAGTGAACGAAGAAGGAGAAACTGTGAAATGGAATGACATTAAAATGTAAAAAGTAGAAAGAAACCACTCCTCATGTTATAATGTACAAGAACGACTACGGAGATGAATCGTGGCATAAATTAAATATAAGGAGAATGGCACGTAGGCCGAAAATATACACAAATGACATAACTGTCCCTCTTGAACCTGCGTACCCACAAAATCCGAAACTTTCCAATGAAAAAATAAAAGATTTAATTTTTCCTTTGCCAGGAAAGTCTTATACCACAACAACATCACAATTTAATAAAAATCTAAAATATATTAAATGAAACAACTCTTAAAATGTGATTGCATACATTATTTTTGTATGCGAGTAAAAGTTTACTATGGTAAAGTTGGTGTCAAACTGTCGTAATTATAAAAATAAGCTATATGCAAAAGTGTAGTAATTAATTTTTCAGGCGAACCTGTAATGTTATTTTTCAGTGAATTTGTGTAAAATATTCTGGAGGGTAATATACTTTTAGTTTGGTAAAATAAAGGACATTTTTGAAAGTATTGTGCATTATTTAATTAATTCAAAGTCGAATATTCAGAAAAACTCAATTATCTCAAAACTATAATTTCCTAATTACGACAGTTTGTTTCTGAGGGTGCGATATATTGACGTACGCTATACAGGTTCGCCCGCCCGTAGAAACTCCACTTTATAAGGATGCAATGAATGTTTTTATGATGTAGGGTATAATTATAAATTGTGTTTTTTAATTTAATTTCGCATAACCTTATACCTTACTCACAATCCCTGGCTTGACTGACAGAGAATGCCTTTAGACTAAAGTCTTAAAAATTATAAGTTCACATTTTGTAAATTTCTATTGTACCTACCTACAATAAAGTATATTTTCATATAATTTTATTTTATTACTGAAAGTGTTGACCTCCTGATCAACAGTGAACGCCACATGGCGAATCAGTTTTACCAAGTCAGCGCTTTTAGAGCTAAATTTAGCTCTAAATCCTAGACGTCAGCTCTAAGAAAATATTCCATTTCTATACTTTTAGCTCCTTTTCTAGAGCAGAGTTTCAAATTATTGTTGTATTGATTTCGCGTTCTTAGTTCTATTCTCGAACTCATTTAGCTATTTTCGTAAAGGAGAAGTTGACAACACTGGCGACCGAATTCGCGTCGCGCCCGGCACCAGTCAGCCAGCCAGCGCGAGCGCGGCTGAATGCTTGTGTGAGTAGATTTTTTGAGTTTTTGTGAGCAATTTTTTCGTAAGTATTTTCTATTTACTTTATGTTATGTAAATTTGCAGGTTCAATCATTTCAATCTGTACCAACCATGTGGTTGTTTATTTATGATTTAGGAATCAAAGAATATTACTCATGGTTATAGGTTAGGATGAGTGGCAATTTGAAAAAAAAATACCGGTTACTTGTTACACCATGAACCGGTGAACAAAATGAAGATATGAGGCGCCGAACCACCCATAAGGTGTCTAACAACGCCCATAGACATTCGGTCGTATGCGGGGGTTGCGAATGCCATGCCGGCCTGACAGGTCGCCCCTCTTTCACGTCCCTCTTGAAGGTCCCGAGCCTGTACTTGGGGGGAAATATGGGCAGGGAGAGCGTTCCAGAGTTTACCGGTTCTGTACAGGTAAGAGTACCTACGTCCAGCGTGTGACATTATGATTTGGTCGGTACCTAGTTAAATGGCCCGCTGTCGTCGCGACTTATTATATGTAAATCGCGTTGTACACCTTGTTAACGGATGTCGTTCTGTTTGAAACTAACAACTTGTTTGCACTGAATTTGAGTTTCGTAGTTTTGGAATTTGATGCCGCGTCAACTTTTAATTGTGGCGAAAGTGTACCGGTGCGAACAGAAAGTGCTGCTATCCCAATTTGTTACTCTATGGTGTGGAGGTGGGGGTGGGGGCCTGGTTATATCGCGCTTTATATCTATCAAACAAAATAAAATATATCCATTCATAGAATATGTTGCAATCAATTTGTCGATAATATGTTTGTATCTTGTGTCGTTGTAAGAGTTACAAGGCATCGATCAACTGTATCCACAATCCCAGGCATGACTGGTAGAGAATGCCTCTAGCCATACGTCCGCCTTTGTAAATTAGTTTTTCTGCAATAAAGCATATTTTCATTTAATTTGATCAATCGAATAAACGATGACCAATTATCTATATATATAATATACGTACGTAAGTACGTCCTTTATGAATATTAATATTACGAATATTGTGAACAATAACGGCGATAGTATGGAGCCTTGTGGGACTCCATATTCTATTTTGAAGGATTGAGGAAGTCAATTGAGTTTTTGTTTATATCAACATATCCTTGATTTTAAATGGTTAAACGTTAATTATTATTTTGACGTGCCACCCCCTAAGGCCACCCCTCATACATTCCGAAATCACACGTCACGTACAAAATAATTTGTACAGGCGTATTCAAATAAAATACATTGTTGAAGTAGCGGGATGTTTGTTCGCAGCGGAGATATAACCATCGAGATGTACGACGAGAAGGCGCTGAACAAGAACGTGGACATGCGGGAAGTGATGCAGCAGAAGGCGGTGGACGACGGCGGCACACAGGCCCTCGAGATGCAGCAGAATGGGGTGGGCGGCGGAGCCATGCAGTCACTCGAGATGCCGCAAAATGCCGTGGAAGATGACGCCACGCAAGCATTCGAGATGACGCAAAATGCCGCGGACGATGACGCTACACAAGCACTCCAGATGCAGCAGAATGCGGTGGGCGGCGGAGCCATGCAGTCAATCGAGATGCCGCAAAATGCTGTGGACGATGACGCCACGCAAGCACTCGAGATGCAGCAGAATGCTGTGGACGATGACGCCACGCAAGCACTCGAGATGCCGCAGAATGCCGTGGACGATGACGCCACGCAAGCACTCGAGATGAAGCAGAATGCTCGGATGGGCTCCGACACAGAGGTACTTGACTAGTTCTACATTGAGAAGGAAGATACTACTTAGCTTAAGTGTATTATTGTTTGGTGATGCAAAGCCGAAAAAAAGTGAATTCCTTCCTCCCTGGCCCGAGGGTCATTAAAAAAATTTACTAAATTTTCTATTTTTATTCTTCCATGGGTAGTCATAAACTGGCACTGAACTGACACGTTGTATACTTAGCTTAAATAAAAAAGACATTATGAATATATTTTTAAATTTATAAACATAAATATTTTTAAAATAATATTTGAATAATTAAAAATATTTTTTTTATAAAACTACATATAAGAATTAAATTGTAATATTATATAAAAAAATACTTTTAGAAAACAATAATTAAATCCAGATCTATAGATAATACAAGCCTCTCTGACTCAGCTTACCTGATTACATAAAGAAAAACTACAGGTTTGTGTGCAATTTCTAACAACATCCGTGTGGGGCCGGTACTTAGAAAGAATATCCCCACTGCATCTCTCCCCATGGATGTCGTAAAAGGCGACTAAGGGATAGGGACATGATGCCGTGCTAAAGGGCGACAGGATCGCCACCTCTCACCTTGGCACGGTACTGCCACCGAGTCATGCAGCAGGTGGGTCTTCGTGCCTTACTTGCTGCTTGATCGATTTAATCTTGTTCGAACACTTTGCGAAACGTGGCGGTCGGTGTGGTGCGGTGTGTAATTGATCAGACTTCTTGCAGCACAACACCGATTACTCTGCTTACCCCGATTGTTGGGATTCAGCGTGTGTGATATGTATGTATGTATGTATTCTAACAACCTGACTTTTGATACGTCACTTCTGGCGCAGTCGGATGCGGCGGAAGAGCAGGAAGAAGCAGCGCTCGACCCAAACGACGTGGAAGGCTTCTGCGAGCGGATTCAGCGGGTCCTGAAGACGCTGGCCCCAGCGGATCGGCTGGAGCTGATGCGGCTCATCACCGAAGTGCTGCGCAAGTATCAGATGCGCGCCGCGGACTCGGAGGAGCATCGCGACACCCACACCATATAGTCGAACCAGTATTCCCACCAAACCTGTATAATATTGGTATATGAATACCCTTCTTACCTTACTAGGTGGTAGCGTTTAGCCCTCACGGGTTGGTACCACCACACGGAATAAAATGTCGGTTGAAACGGCTATGTAAATAATGTAGTTCGTGTTTTCCGCCCAGTTCAGTTTAGCCGGCACGAACGAAAGGAAGCACCGACATATTATGTGTAATATAAAATTTTCTTACAAAGTATTTTCGGCTCTTGTCTTTTACGACCTGTCCCTTCATCCCATTATCTTTATTATTTTATTATATTTTCTTTATTTTTAACAGTTTCTGTCTGTGGTATCGTGCTCTCAAGCGGATGGAGCGATTTGTTTTTTTTTTTTATTACAAGGTTTATTTAACCGGGATGCATCTTAGTGAGATCTTAGCTATATTTGGTGAAGATCAGGTCAGCCGATTCGAAGAACATCGGCACTTTTCCTATTACGTCTCTTTAAAAGCTTGAAAAAAAAAAGTTTAATTACAAATTTAATAAACGTCGGACACAATAACAACCCTCAAAAACCTACGCTACGGAAAGCTGCCGAACCCTCTGTGTATGAACAGCGTTCTCACTTAACAGGTTTTTTTATGAAACATGTGTCAAACAAACAAAAGCCTGCATTTTCGAAATATAGGTACATTGGATTTAGCAGTCATTGCATTCGTCTAAAGTACGCCGCAATAACGACTTATCGTATTACCGACTCATCGTAATAACGATTTATCGTAGATAATAATGACTTATTGTAATAACGACTTATCGTAATGACGACTTATCGTATTAACGACTTATCGTAATAATTACTTATTTACCAGAGTTCCTGCAGCACAACACCGATTACTCTGCTTACCCCGATTGTCGGGATTCAGCGTGTGTGATATGTATGTATGTATGTATGTAGCTAATGTAATGACTTATCGTAATAACGACTTATCGTAGATAATAATAACTTATCGTAATGACGACTTATCGTATTAACGACTTATCGTAATAACGATTTATCGTAATAACGGTAAAAGTTCTGGAACAAAAAATACCAACTGCCATTACATAATTTTTTTTTCATATTTCCTTAGGAAAATAACAGATCCCGTCGAAATTGTGTGTTATTAGTTGTCTTATACCTTACACACACAATTTTAGTATTGTGGGCGTTTCATTCGGAAAAGCGACTTTTTTGAAGGCAATGTTATTTGATATTTCCAAAGAGTTTGTATTACGTACTTTTTGGATATTTCTTATAACAACAACGACATTAGCTTTTTCTCTTTATGGCCTGAATATTTTCCAACGAAACAAAGGGGTAAATCTTCAATGCTCAAAGCAGCGGGTAGTCGGTCGGCGCGGTCTTGGCTAGGACTCTTGATCTGAAGGTCCGAGGTTCGAATCCGGCCGACACGCACCAATCAGTTTTCCTCTGACGGAAAACTTACGTGCATACATCAACCTCCTACTTCACCTTTCGGAACCGATGTAAAACTAGGTCCCTTCCCCTTGCCCCTTACTAGGCGGTAGGCTCTAATTATAGCCGACTGGGTTGGTACCATCGTACTTGATGTAAGATGCCCGCATAGCACATAGCGCATGGGCACCTGTCAGGCCGGCATGGCATTCGTAGCCCCCGCATGCGACCGAATGTCCGAATGTTTTTGGGTACTTTGTTGACCCCCCCCCCCCCCCCCCCCCTCCCCCTTGTGGACAATGGTGGACATTTCCATAACCCCTCCTCCCCCCAGTCCCCGCCCCTCCACGTGGAAAATGCCGTTTTTTCCCCTGTACTTGGGGACTCTCGACGTGTTAGTGTTGCCATAACAAAATTTTACTTTTTCACACAAATTGCACGAATGACTGATTTTTCTTATTGCACACACACACAAAATACCTATACGGTATCACAGTTCACATTTCAAAACCGTAAAGTACGTTTAAGAACCGCAGAGATCTGGAATATTTGTAAAATAAATAATAGTAGGGAGCCAAGTGAATAAAAAAATATTTTCGTAGGACTGAACAGGTTTATACCGACTACTGGTATCGTTGGAATCAGCTTGATCTCCTGAGTATGGAACTGCCGTATGGAACTGGAATGTAGTCGCTCTCTAAAGTGGTGGAATAAGTAGTTATGACATCACAAAGATCGCGGCCATAATTTGTCCATTATCTCAGTAAATACTTAACGGATTTAAATAAATGTGGTATCATGCGATAGCTATTTAAATGATTCACAAAATTTGTCTTACATGTAAGTTTGTATGTGTGAATTTCAAGCTATATTTTCAAAAAAACTTTTTTTTCGAGCATGAATATTTTACTTTTTTACTAAATAATATTATTAATTACAACAATTAAAATAACACTAAAGTTTTAAAATATTCCGTACTTTTTCAGCTATACTAAAAAATTTGAAAATTGGAAATCGCATGAAAACTTATTAAATTGTAGCCGTTTTAGTACATGCGGGTGCGCGTTTACATCACCCGGTGCGCGCGTCGAGAACTACGCGAATTACGGGAATAAACGAAAAAAATGTCTGGATAGCTATTTAAATTATTCACAAAATGTGTATACATATAAGTGTGTAAATTATATACTTAAAAAGATATTTACAAAAAAATATATACATTGATTGTTTTTATTATTTTTAACGTGACGAAATAATTATTCATCACATAAATAAAACTACTTTGAACAAAATATTGCTGTGATCTTCAGCTATATTTACAATTTACAATTATAGAATTCTCGTGAAAAACAAGAAAGTTATCGCTATTTTACTGAGAGGCGCCGCGCCGAGTGACGCAACAAACACGGCTACTTTTACTTCTTAAAAATATTTTACCTGATTCATGTACATAATATATCCCGATCCTTCAGTCAGTCAGTCAGTCAGCGTGTAAGCGTTAACTGCTGGACATACGCCTCTCCAATTTTCCTCCAGTCCTCCCGGCCTTCAGCAATACGGAACCACTGCTTTCCGCCGACGTACTCGATGCCGACGTCCCACCTGGCGGGTGGTCTTCCCACACTCCGTTTTCCTTTCCACGGCCGCCAGTGTAGGACACGGTTACTCCAACGGTCTATCCTTATCCTTATAGGTATATCCTTAAACATACCTAAATAAAATTTAACACCAAATCTGGGAATAAGTATATTTATTGTCTTATTAATACATACATATTTATACCTATTATACGCATACTGAATTAGAAAAAATTCAAAGGTCTGTTTTTGCGGCAAATTAGTATCCGTCATTTCACACCAACATGGCAAACGTCTTCCATACACTTCAGATTTCGGTCTGTTCTGTATAAACCTGTTCAGTCCTACGAAAATCGTTATTTGACGACTTTATTTAAAGTGGCCTCTCTACTATAAGCATTTAATATAAAGACTTATTTTTTTTATTTGTGCCAGTTGCTGTAGCAAACAACACTCAGGCGAGCAACCGGCTAGCTCGCGGCATCGTGTGTTTTTAAACTGAAAACGTCCACGTGGACGGTCCCTGCACCCCCTCCCCTCCCCCCTGTGGACTATCGTGGACATTTGCCGACCCCCTCCCCCCCCCCCCCCCCCTTTTTGTCCACGTGGTATGTGAACGGTCCCTCTGGCACATCTAATGATGTTTATGAGATATTCTTCCGCGAATCAAGGCAGCGCGAAAAGCTAATACGAACTTTACCAAGGCACAGCTTCCGCGCGGCACATCATCCAAGTTCCTTAAAAAAGTTTTGTCCTAATTGTCTTGTTAGTGAAGTATTTCGCCCGTCGCGTCTCTGAGGTAGAAAAATGTTTTGGATTAACGGCAGGAAAAATTTTCCCCCATCCGGGTGCGGGATTTATACTTATTAAAACCCCCGACCCTTAAAAAGTAAAAAATTATTTCCGTTTACTCACATAAAGGCGTCGGTGGACCGCTAAGTAAATTCCCGCGCAGCTTTTTTCTATTTTATTTACTTAGCGGTCCCCCGACTCCTTTATGTAAGTAAACGAAAATTATTTTTGGATTTTTAAGGGTCGAGGTTTTTAATTAAACTTTTATTTCAAGCTTTTTAAAAAAAAAACGCATCCACATCGGTCCACTTTTTAAGATAATAATTTTTTTATTACTTAATTACTTGATTACAAACATAGCTAAGAACCATGCCGATTAAACAAGCTTCCTAATAAAAAAAACCGCATCTAAACCGTTCCATCCGTTTAGTTTAGGAGCTACGATGCCACAGACAGACACACCCTCTCACACACCCTTGTTTGTTTTAAGTACCATGTGAGGACCCCCGTTTTACTCATTAAGACCGAGGACCTCTCAGTATCTGGCCTATGCGACGTCGTGCGATGACCTTGACAAGACTGATTGGCGCCAAATTTATTTCTGCATACGCTCAAGCACTTAGGGTTTCGATATCTCCTACTCTTTCTAACTTGAATTGTGACAAACAATGCGAGGACACAATATACACTCGCAAACCTGTCTGGCTACGTCCATTCGAGGACTTTGTGTTAGGCTAAACGAGGACCTTCGCGACCTGCCCAGCGATACCATTTCGAGGAACTAATTGCACACCAATTCCTGAAACTTTGTATTATTCGAGGACCTTGTGTTGAATTTTCTACTATCAAACAGGGGACATTTTATTCTGATTTCTTCTGTACAAAACGAGGACCGGGGGGAAGGGGAAGGGAAGAATGTCGCCGGGGCGTTCTGCTCCGCGCCGCTGCCGCTTCCTAGATAACTAAGTAGGTAGACAACTCCCAGCTGTTTCAAAAGAGTACCTGCTTAGAATAATTGTATTTCTATGCTTAGAATAAAACTCAAACCATAATAAATTTATGCATGATTTCTTAGGGAAAGATCTTGAAAAAAAAAGGTATCGTTTACCACCTGGCACCTGTCAGGCCGGCATGGCATTCGCCACCCCCGCATACGACCGAACTTCCATGGTTTGTCCGAATTCCGAATGTCCATGTAATTGTTGAAATGTGTGTTTTAATTATTAGTTCCTTGTTGTTATATCTTTAATTGTTTAAATGTTTGTTTTAATAATGTAATAATGTAATGCTGAATGGAAAAAATTAATATTTATTTTTTCTTATTATTCTTATTTCTTCTATACTGCGTTGGCGCCATCGGGCCGAAGTATTATAGCTATGGGAATTAACTAAAATAAATTAGGTACCTACTAACTCACTGACGGATATATCCGCCCATTATCCTATAGTATATTGCGGGGAAACTCCACCAAGTGTTTAACTATTCATAAGGCGAATCAGCCGAACTAAATCACATGATTCCTGTGTTAGCGCGGTTCACCCCGGATACACTCAGCCCAGTGATGTTCCGCCTCTGTGTTAGGGGCACCGAGCTAAATACTAGATGCGGCATAGGGCTATGAAACTTGTTACTTCTTTTTTAGGGTTCCGTACCTCAAAGGAGGAAAAAACGGAACCCTTATAGGATCACTTTGTTGTCCGTCTGTCTGTCTGTTTGGCTCGGTGTCTGTCTGTCAAGACCTTTTTTCTCAGGAACGGGTAGAGGTATAAAGTTGAAATTAATATCAAATACTAAGGTCTGCGTTTCCTCGGAGGTGTAAAAAAATTAGGCTTATTGGTCCACGCAATCACTAGATACGCCCATTTAAGCCACATATTTTGCTACCGGCAAACCAAATCAAAACCTATAGAGTACTTCCCGTTAACCTATAATAATGAAATTTGGTAAGAAGCAAGGTCTCATAGCACAAGTAAAGGAAAAAATCGAAAATTGTAAATTTATAGTTATGTGACATTAAAAAAAATTTTTGTTTGTTTTGTATGTCAAGGTCCCTTTTTCTCAGGAACGGATCAAGATAACAAATTGAAATACTAAGATCTACGATCTATTTAAGGTGTAGAATATTCAAGCTTCTAAATCAACGCAATCAAAAGATACGGCCATCTATGTCATACTTCATACTCGCAAACTCACTCAAAACAAATCAAAACCTATAGGGTATTTCCTGTTAACATAGAATCATAAAATTTGGTAAGAAGCAAGGTCTTACAGCACAAGTAAAGGAAAACAATCCGAAAATTGTAAAATTGTAGTTATTGACACAAAAAAAAAAATATATTTGTTTTGTATGTCAAGGACCCTTTTTCTCAGGAACGGATCGAGATAAAAAATAGAAATTAATATGAAATACTAAGATCTAAGATCTCTTTAAGGTGTGAAAAATGCAAGCTTCTAAATCAACGCAATTAAAACATACGGCCATCTATGTCAGATTTCATACTCGCAAACTCACTCCAATCAAATCAAAACCTATAGGGTATTTCCCGTCAACCTAGAATCATAAAATTTGGTAAGAAGCAAGGCCTCATAGCACACGTAAAGGAAAAAATCCTAAAATTTTAAACTTGTAGTTATATGATATTAAAAAAAAATTGCTTGTTTTGTGTGTCAAGACCCTTTTTCTCAGTAACGAGTCTAGATATCAAATTGAAATTAATATGAAATACTAACGTCTGTGATCCCTTCGAGCTATAGAAAATGAAAGGTTCTAAATCAATATAATCAAAAGATACGGCTATTTATGGGAAATTTTAATAATTACAAACTCACTCAAATAAAATCAAAACCTATAGGGTACTTACCGTTGACCTAGCTAGAGTAATGAAATTTGGCAAGAAGCAAGGTCTCACAAGTAAAGATAAAATCCGAAAAGGATATGTCGTTATGTCATATAAGAAATATATTTTTGTATATTTCAACTTCACGAATGCCGCACAGTCAAAAACCATTGCTGTAGTGTTTATTTAGGCGGTTCGTGATTTTCCAAAACAATTGTTTTTGTACATACATAATATCTACAAATATATTGAGTGATGCTGATGATACGGAACCCTCGGTGCGCGAGTCCGACTCGCACTTGCCGACTTTTTTAATGGAAACTGACACGGTCATCACCTACAACATCCGTGATGTCAGCCCATAATACCGGGTGAACTAGGTGCCACGTCAGCTTGCTTCCCTTCGGTCGTGCCGGCTACACTGAACTGGGCGGAAAACACAAACTATTTGCATAGCCGTTTCGATCGACCTTTCATTCAGTGCGGTGGTGGTACCAACCCGGGCGGGTTAAACCCTACCACCTAGTAACATAAGAAGGGAGTCATATCCCTTAGTCGCCTTTTACGACATACACAGGGAGAGATGCAGTGGGGCTATTCTTTTAAAGTACCTACCGGCCTCACACGGTTGAATATAGTGTATAATTATGTAATGTTCCTGCCAGACCAAGGATCCATGCCATTATAGTGAACTCTGCTTAATGTTGCTGTTGCCCTGGTTTCGAGTTTAAGGATCAGTAGGTATGAAATAAAACTCCATTGCTTATTTAAGCAAATTACATAAAATAGTGTTTTAGTCAACAAAATATCTACCTATACAAAGGTATTATACAAAGGTTTATGTTAAACATCTAATTACTACTACTATCACATAAACACATAACGTACAGGTAGGTATGTATAAGTTCTATCTCAAAAACATTATTGTCCTTATAAAAATTTGTTCACAGATCTTACAGGCTTTCCACCATATTAGGTGAAACAAGAGTAAAAAAATCTCCTCAAAGTAAAACATATTTTAGAACAAAAGTTCCAATGAAATAAAAAAAAACCTTTGTAAACGTACAGAAGGTAGTTCTTAATGCCTAGGGTATTTTCCGCCAGTCTACCCTTTTTAACATATTCATACGAGGGTAGGTGCAACTAACATAAACATGATAAAAGCTTATGAAAACAAAACTTCTCAAAAAAAATAATAATAGAAATTGGGTGTTTCAGGGTAGGGTTTCGTAACTTCAGGGTTCGAAAGGGGTCCATATTTGAAGACGAAAAGCTCTGAAACGTTTTCCCAGATTCGGTCATTTTATAGTACTTTTTTGGCGAAAATTGTTTCATGGAGCTTTGGTGGACGGTTAACGTCCGCCTTTATTAAATAAAAATACAATGACTAACTTACATGCTTAACTAGTAGAATTGAACTGCGTGTATGTAAATTCCAAATACTTAAATTTGAATGACACCAAAAGAAAAAGGAGACTGGACTAGGTCATTGCACTCCCCAGACTTAGACAGTACTGTTGCCGAATCTCCCCAGACTCGCTGCCCATCGAGTCTTTATTACAATTTTAAATTTTTGTATGAAGGAAAAAATACGGAATTTCGATTGATAAGGATTTGTTTCTTCTAATAATTAGTAAGTACTTTCTATTCCTGAAGTTTCTCAAGCCCATCCTGAAACACCCTATGTATACATATTATATATTAATTGTGTATACAGAAGTAGAACGATATAAAACTACAAACAATAAAAATGTGGTCAACTCAGAACTGACTGATCCAGTTTCAAATACGTAATCACCCTACAATTAATTAAAACACAATCGACTACCACCGACGATAAAAAAAACATTGTTTCTTTAATTCAAATGGAATATTTGTCGATTGGTCTTCTGGTACTTTTGATTCTGTGGGCTAGGCCATCTGATGATCCATTCCTTCTTTCAAAGGTGTCAACTCCTTGGTGGGATATATGCCCGTAGCCATGGCGTCCGCTGTCACCTTCTCCAGCCCGATTAGAAGCGGTTTCACCACGTCCGGGCTACCGGAATTTTTGGGTAATGTTGTTGGCACGTAGATGTTGTCGCAGGCCTGACCCTGACTTTGAAATTGGGCAGGCTTGGGTTTCCGCATGTAGACCACCAGCATCATGACACCCAGTGAAGCCACGAACACGATTATCTGAGGAGAAATATTAAATTGAAATAAAAAAGGGGTCAAGTGCGAGTCGAACTCGCGTGGAGAGGGTTCCGTGCCATTCTGTTTTCCGTGAGAACTTTAACTAAAACTAAAACCTAAAAAATAAGAAAAGAAAATCCTAAAAAAGATTTAGGATTTTCGTTTAGGTTTTACTGTAAGAGAGGCCCTATATTCCCTATTTATTTTAAAAATTTTAGACTCAGTAGTTACGGGGGGTTGATCGATTTTCGTACATTTTTTTTAAAATATTTTAAAGTATGCTTTTTAAAAATATAAAAAATATATATTTGTATTTGTTATAAATTATCCCTTGATTGGTCAGATGATGCACATGAAAAAAAAATCATTGTTTTTTTACTTTATAATTTGTCCCCGAAAAACTGACCCCCTTAGAAATTCGTTCGTTTACGCCAGTGGTGCCCAACCAGTTTTGCTCCAAGAGCTACTTTGAAACTATTGTCTTGTTTCGCGAGCACCGTTCAGTTTATGTTTAATAATATAGCTCAAGCCTCCTTTTAACCGACTTCCCAAAAGGAGGAGGTTCTCAATTCAACTGTATGTTTTTTTATGTTTGTTACGCGATTACTCCATCAATTGTGGGCTGATTTTGAAAATTCTCTTTTTGTTTGGTAGGTCATACTTCAGAGGTGGTCCCATATAAATTTTATCGAAATTGATTCAGCGGTTTTTGAAAAATATTATGTGTGTGTTGTGTACTTTACCGGCCGCGGCGCATGCTTTCGTGAACTGTCGAGTACTTTCGTCACTTCTCGACTTGCTTTGATGAACCAAGCAAGCACTGATTCAGCGGTAGCAGCAGAATATGAATATTATATACGATATTTTTTCTGTTTGTGATTTTGCTCGCGAGCCCCTAAAATATAGCTCGCGAGCTACCAGGGGCTCGCGAGCTACCGGTTGGGCACCACTGGTTTACGCCATACGTCCTAATTGGGTCATCAATCTCTATATACCTACCTATTTACCAAATTTCAAGATTTCAAGTTTTTTCGTTCAATAGATTAGAAGAAAATAAGCCGCGACAGACGGACAGACAGACAGACACGAGAGTGATCCTATAAGGGTTCAGTTTTTTCGTCTTGTGAGGTACTTACGGAACCCTAAAAAGGTTATAAGAACATTTTAGATTGGCTATTGAAGATATTGAAAACAGAAAATCGGGGTTTCCAGTAATTGTTTACGTCGACCGTATGCCTTGTTCATTTCCGACGTAAGAAAATATCACGACGAAAGTTACACTGTACTTACATACTAAGAAAGTTATGGAATACAGCAGCAAGCTCGGCAGCAAGACTGTGTTGTAAGAATGCCTGGCAAAAGTAGGATTTTGTAATAAGTTCGCCTTTTGCATCACAGAAGAGCCACTTGCATGTATTTACATAAATCCTCTAGGTACATACCCCACTGTCTCGTATGACCTGAATGAATCAACGATGAATGACTCAGTGCTAAGCCCATAAATACTATCCCATTCAATAATTCAGGTTTAAGTAAATTATATCTACTAGAAATGTATTCTAAGGTAACTTTTATATAAAATTACTTCTCGGAATGAGTGTAGGAACAACGGAATAAGTTGGAGGAAGGTACCTACCTACCTAAATCGGTTTGCAAACAAAGTTTTCATTGCCTTTTTTTTTTTATGGAAACTGACACGGGTGGCTACATCACCTACAACATCCGTGATGTCAGCCCATACCACCGGATGAACTTGGTGCCACGTCAGTGCTTCCCTTCGGTCGTGCCGGCTACACTGAACTGGACGGAAAACACAAACTATTTACATAGCCGTTTCGACCGACCTTTCATTCAGTGCGGTGGTACCAACCCGGGCGGGTTAAACCCTACCACCTAGTAATATAAGAAGGGAGTCATATCCCTTAGTCGCCTTTTACGACATACACGGGAAGAGATGCAGTGGGGCTATTCTTTTAAAGTACCGGCCCCACACGGTACAAATACGGCCTTTTATACATATTATAAAATCTTTAGCTATTTATAGGAGAACTAACTTTTTTACTGTACTTAATTAATAATATCTGCCTCTAGTACTGCGCAGTACAGGTAGTGTAAACAATCCTGAAATATCTCTGATAACAAACATGAAGTAATATAATAGGTACGAATTTTTTTTTGTACTTACAGCGCTAACGCAAAATGCCGCGACCAAATCCAATTGCACAGCCCACATTCTATTTAATTCTTCTTTATTTTGTTCAATTATATCACAGCGCTCGATACAATTTTCCAGAAAACCAAGCAAGCATCTCGCGCACCCTGCTGCTATCTTCACGCTTCAATAGTGTTTGCCTTGAATGTCATGATAACGAACGAACGAGTGACAAAACACAATCTAGACACGCTGTGTTAGTTGTCCGCTCGCGAGTCATGCGTACGGCACTCGCGGTTTGTATGAGACAAACCTATTTTGTCGGACGCGCGCACGGAGACGGACCAGTAACACAACGTGCTCTGTGACAATGTGACAGCTCAGATTATATTTTGTCGAGTATAAATGAAAGACGCCAATAGAACCATGTAAGCTTGCGTATAATTTCGTCATGTAGGCGCATTGGTTCGCGGTGAAAATGACCGAGTTTGACAAGGTTGTACATGCGTAACTTATGTGCAAGTGAAGTAAGGTTTTCCGCGACCTTGTTAGCATTCTGATGTGACGTGACTCGTCAAACAAGATCGTCATGTCTTTGATCTTGTGAACGTTGTTAATTGCAGTCCTTTTATATAAGTGCGAAGTGTGCGAAGTCATTTACATAATTCTACGTATTAGGCACCTATGTCACTTTGAGCGAATGAGTCAATTTTCTGTGAATCGGGTTGAGATAAATTTCGAGAAATCTATGACTTTGCCTCTAAAGCCGCGTCTCCTGCGAATGTTTTTTTTTTTCGAAACATTACACAGAAACATCGAAACATTGGGGCGAGGCCATACACATATGTGTGAAAGAAAACCGATACTGCACTCGCTGGGGTTTCTATTATTTTAGAATGATTTGTTTCTATTAGGAAAAACTATTTTCAAAGTTTGACAAAGCCTGTCTGACAGCCGCCATTTTAAATTTTCCTATTTTTTTAGCCTATAGCACTTCCACAATTAAGTAGATACAATTATTACAATACAATTTTCACCGTAAAATTGTACCGTGTGGGGCCGGTACTTAAAAAGAATAGCCCCACTGCATCTCTCCTCGTGCATGTCGTAAGAGGCGACTAGGGGATAACGACAAGATACTGCGCTAAAGGGCGACAGGCTAGCCACTTCTCACCTTGGAGCAGTCCTTCCACCTAGTCATGCAGCAGGTGGGTTCTTCGTGCCTTACTTGCTGCTTGATAGTTGTCTTGTCCGTATACTGTGCTAAACGTGGTGGTCGGTGTTGTGCTGTAATTTACCAGAGTCCTTATAGCACAACACCGATTACTCTGCTTACCCTGATTGTCGGGATACAGCGTGTGTTTTGTGTGTATGTATGTATGTAATTTTAAAAAATCCTTTGTTAGTCCTCATCTACATTATATAAGCAACTCCTATGCAAAATTTCATGCTTCTAGGACTCACCGACTTAGGCTGTGCGTTGTCTGTCAGTGTTAAGAATTTTATTAAGTAAGTAGATAGCAAACATATTTTCAAATGAAAATCGAATGCGAAGGCGTTCCACCTAAAGCCGTCGGAACAAGCTGCCATACCAGTGTCTTCCTTACTGTTAAGTTTGACAGCTGCCTTATCGTGTTCGACTTGTATTGTGCGCTTGTTTTTTTTCCCCCTATAAGGGCGCCAACAAATCGCCCAATACAAAAGAATTGTGTTGGTTTAGCCAAGAATTTATTTAAGAAACAGTATCAACAATTCAAATGAGTTCCCGGCCTCTTAGAGCTAGGGTACAAATCCCGAGAATCGAGATTCTCAAAAATCCGGGAATTTCGAGTCTTTTGAAAACGAATCGAGACCAAGAATTTTGAAATCTAACTCCAGAGAACTTCGAAACACAAAAATAATATGCTAATAAGACAGAGTAATCGTAGAGTAATCACTGGAGAACTCAAGAAATTCATCATTATACGAGTTATCAAAGTCAGTATAGCAAATATTTATTAAAGAATTGCGATAACGTGAGTTGTTTTACATATTAAGACGAATATCGTCCATATTTTTGCGGTAACTTACGAGAGTTCTTGCAGCACAACACCGATTACTCTGCTTACCCCGATTGTCGGGATTCAGCGTGTGTGATATGTATGTACTCGTATGCATCATGTATTTTTCTGGGAAATGCTTTAGTGACTTTAACTAATGTTTCATTTGTCAGCTTATGTAGATAGAATATACTTACTTTTAAAGTTATTTACAGAAAACAATTAAAAGTTTAGATATCTTTATTTCTGAAGCCTGTAGAAGGTTTAGGTCTCGAAAGTATCGAAATTCCCAGGAGTCCCGGGAGTAGTCTCAAAAGTATCGAAATAGTCCCGAAAAAAAAATTCGTATCGAGACTGGCATGCCCTACTCGAGAGCCCGTTTCGTAGGAATTTGTTGTGGAACACTTTGGCTTTTATTGTGGCAGAAACATCGAGATAAGTAAGAATGATGTGTTATAAATAATTCATAGCGTGCAGCTAAGAATTCACCTCCGTGGGATTTTTTGTACTTTTCCGCAAAAATTAATAATTCATAAAATGAACTTAGGATCCACAAATTAATGTAAACGCACTCTTGGGACGGAGGAATTCGGGAAGTGACGACTATTTAAGGACATTAGGATAAAAATAAAATGATAATAAAAGAGACGGAGGGAGGACACGATTTATTGTGTTTTATATAAAGTTCTGTACAAGCATTTCAAAAGACTAGTGCTCGGAGGAGCTGTTTAACGCGATCCCGCCGCCGTCCCCTTTCCACCACCGCACCACGCGCACCAGGCAAGGATTGCATACCTACACGCTGGACTTACCGTGGATGCGTACCAACCGGTTCTGCAGATCTTTCCTCTACAGAACCGGTGAAACTCTGGTACGCTCTCCCTGCCCATATATTTTTCCCCAAGTACAGTCTCGTGTCCTTCAAGAGGGGCGTGAATAGGCACCGGTCAGGCCAGAATAGCATTCGTAACCCCCGAATACAACCGAATGTCCATGGGCGTCGTTAGACACCTTATTGGTGGCTCGGCGCAATATGTCGCGATTTCAATAAAAAAAAGACAAGAATTCACCGAGAGATGAAAATTCATAGGGCGCTAGTGCCAACCAAATATGGGGTTTTGAATATTGCAATTAGTTGCCACTGTTTTTCAAATAATTTTTTTTAACAAATAAACCACCATAAGATGCCCCCAACCACTTTTGCGCTTCTGATTTTAGGAAATATTTAACCTCGGATCCTTGAGAGCCCAAACGCAGAAATTCATACTTTGCACGGAGATCCCTTGGTGCTTTAATTTTTAAAAAATAGCGCTTTGAAAAGTGCTTGATTGGTAGATTTAACGAATTGGGAATTTTCGTTTCTTTTTTTCATTAATTTAATTATATTTAAAATTAAGTCCCCTCCGACTCAACCACTCATACCGGATTACATAAAAAAAGACGATATTGTATGAAGAAAAATAATCACGTGGCCAACCTATGTCTGCTCCGTTCCGATTCCGTAGGCTCCTAGAGGTACAGGAGTTAGACTGAACCATAGTTTACTATGACTGAACTGTTGAGCAAGACAAACCCAAGCTAGTGTGCGCCGATATGGATCGATATTGCTTAGCACAGGCTTAAACTGAAGAGAGCGCTTAAAATTTGAGTTTTTCTTAAATTTCTCGAAAATTAAATGCTGTATTGTGAAGTACTCGATAAATAATTTTAATACAATCAAATCTTTTTTCAATGATCGCAAAAAATATGATAATTCTCACTCACAATTTCTGAGAACTTGGAAGTGAAAGATTTTTGTCTAAAGCTGTTTTTGCGTTCTTTTATTCTGTGTTCTTAGAAGATTTGTGAAAATTGTGTTTGTTTAAAGAATTTATAATGTACCTTTCACTATTTATTAATCCTTCTTGTATTCGGTTAATTCAACTTTCGCGATGAAACATCCGATGATACCGTGTGGGGTCGGTACTTAAAAATAATAGCCCCGCTGCATCTCTTCCCGTGCTTGTTGTAAAAAGCGACTAAGGGACAAGATTCCATGCTAAAGGACGACAGGAAATCGACAGAGATTCGGAAAACACAGTCGTCGGAAGACAGTTCCACACCCTAGCGGTGCGACAAAGAAAGTATTTAGAAATTAGTCAGCCTTGGTAGCTCAGTGGTGCGGTCGGTCGACTGTTGTTAAGCAACCACGAGCGCGTTCAGTACTCGGATGGGTGACCGCTCGACCGCTCGTAGAGGCTGACTGTGTTTCGGATTCCACGTAAAACTGTAGGTCCCTTCCCTTCTTACCTTACTAGGTGGCCCTACCCATGTTGGTACCACCGCACTGAATGAAACGTCGCGTCGGTCGAAACGGCTATGTAAATATTTCGTGTTTTCAGTCCAGTTCAGTGTAGCCGACATGAAATGAAGGAAAGCACTGACACGGCACCTAGTTCACCCGGTGTTATGGGCTGACATCAGGGATGTTGAAGGTGATGTAGGTAATTGTGTCAGTTTCCATAAAAAATAAAAAATAAAAAAAAGAACCGATGCGTTCTCAAAAGTCCAATGTCAGCAACAAAAGCGTGCTATGAATTCGGCCGCGAGCCACTAGTTACAGCCCCGCCTGATAGTGTTGGTAGTGGGGCGGTTGTGGCGTCAAAGCAGTAACTGTCTTCTCGGCCGTGGCCTACATTCTAGCGTTTATTTCCAACCCTCTTTGGCTCTAGCCGTCACAAAGGAAGCTGCGAAGAGCTGAGATGAGTGTTTAGCGGAGATGTGCAATCTTTTAAGCGCTCGCGGAGAGTGAAATAGCAGGTCGCGGGCGAGCTGTGAGCTTCACAGCTCGCACAGTGTGAAGGTCTTGCCTCGATTTTTTTTAATGTAGTCCGGTATGGATGGCTGAGTTGGAGGGGCCAAAGCGCATCCGATCCGAGAAGGTAGGTGCCACATGCTCGCCAACAGTTTATGTATGCTAAAAAACAAATTGACTCTGTCCACCCTAAGTGACGTCTGTAAACGCTCTGTAGGTATATAAACGATTATCGCACTGAGAGCATAGGACAGTATAGCCCACACAACAGCAAGCTGCGCAGCCAACTCGTGGAGACAGAGGACGCTGACATCTCTCCACACTTTTACCAACATCCACATCCAGTGCAAGCCAGTGTGAAACAACCCTCTGCCTCGACATAATCAATATAAATTTGTCAGCCTCGGTAGCTCAGTGGTGCGATCGTTCGACTGCTTTTCGTGATCTTAAGCACACCAGTTCCACCTTTGAAGGCTGACCGTGGTTCGGATTCCACGTAAAACTGTAGGTGCCTTCTCTTCTTACCTTACTAGGTGGTAGGGATTAACACGCCCGGGTTGGTAGCACTGCACTTAATAAAATGCCCATCGAAGTGGCTATATAAATGTTTTCCGTCCAGTTCAGTGTAGCCGGCACGACCAAAGGTAAGCACTGACATGGCGCTTAGTTCACCATGGTGTTATGCACCATGCTGTTATGCAAACAAGCGGCGGGTGGCCGAGTGGTTTGGGCATCGGCTTCTCATGCGAGCGGTCCGAGGTTCGAATCCGGTCGGCGTGTACCAATGAGTTTTTTCTGACGAAAAAATTTACGTGTATTTGCCACCTGCTGTTTCACCGTTCGGAACCGGTGTAAAACTGTAGGTCCCTTCCCTTGCCCCTTACTAGGTGCTAGGCTCAAATTGTAACCGACTGGGTTGGTACCACTACACTGGATGTATGATGACCGCACAGCAGCCTCGACTGTGTTCTCCTCTAGTCAAGTATATTGCCAGAAATCTAAAGGGATATTATATGTCTCCGATATGGATGGCTGGGTCAGAGGGGCCAGAGCGCATGCTCCGGCCAGCCAATATCACCCCCGAGAAGGTATGTGGAGGTACCTTCTCGGGGGTGATATTGGCTGGCCGGAGCATGCGCTCTGGCCCCTCTGACTCAACCACACATACAGGATTACGTAAAAAAAAACTAAAGCCACTAACATAGACTAACACAACACATTTAATGGAAAATTAAAAAAAAGTAATGTAACAAAAAATATATAAACAATGTAGGCAACTAAGCAATTTAAATATGCTTCACGAACTTACAAAGTTTCGATTTGAATTCTTTTTATCGCGTAGGAAACACTTTTTAACACTAATACAAATGATAAAATGTGACACTTAAAATAAACAAAAATTTTTTTTTATGTAATCCGGTATGGGTGGCTGAGTCGGGGGCCAAAGCGCATGCTCCGACTAGCCAATGTCACCTCCGAGAAGGTAGGTGGCATACCGGAGACTTCCCTGGCTTGCTGGCTATACTGGACTAGAGGAGAACACAGCCGTGGCTGCTATGCGGCCATCTTACATCCAGTACGGTGGTATCAACCCAGTCGGCTACAATTTGAGCCTACCACCTAGTAAGGGGCAAGGGAAGGGACCTACAGTTTTACACCGGTTCCGAACGGTGAAGCAGCAGGTGTAGGTATGCACGTAAATTTTTTCGTCAGAAAAAACTCACTGGTACACGCCGACCGGATTCGAACCGAGGGCCTCTCGCATGAGAAGCCTATGCCCAAACCACTCGGCCACCCGCCGCTACAACAATGTAAGTCATCGGCATTAAATACCATACCGAGCTTTAGAAAGAGACAATCTGGTTGTAGTGTAGAGCGTTGTCTCTGTCGCACAGAGATTTGCGAGTTCGTGCGACTGGGGCGACGCTCTACAACCGTATTTTCTCTTTCTAAAGCCAGATGTGTGTACCGTGTGGGGCCGGTACTTTAAAAGAATAGCCCCACTGCATCTCTCCCCGTGTATGTCGTAAAAGTCGACTAAGGGATATCAGTATCACTCCCTTCATTACTAGGTGGTAGGGTTTAACCCGCCCGGGTCGATACCACCGCACTGAATGAAAGGTCGGTCGAAACGGCTATGTAAATAGTTTGTGTTTTCCATCCAGTTCAGTGTAGCCGGCACGACCGAGTACTGATCGACCGGGAAGCACTGATGTGGCACCAAGTTCACCCGGTGTTATGGGCTGACATCACGGATGTTGTAGGTGATGTAGCCAACCGTATCAGTTTCCATAAAAAAAAATAATAAAAAAAAAAATATATACAGTATGCGGCATTAAATAAATGGGTATGAAAAATGTATGAAATAAAAAAAAATCGAACCCTAGAGTTGAAGGTGGTGCTAAAGAAAGCTACACAAATCACAAAGGATATCATCTACTCATGTTTTCTTTCATGCATCATTTTTGCTTTCTTTAGCACCGCCTTCAACTCTAGGGTTAGATTTTTTTTTATTTCATACATTTTTAAATGCGGTTTTTATATTTTTTTAAATAGTTTTTTATTTCACGGTTCTTTTTAGTAATTTTTTGCGGATTTTTTTCCGCCTCGCTTTCCAATCCGATCTTGACCCAATTGAAATGGGACCACACGGGAAGCACGAGCTTTCAAATAAATAAAAAAGAATCATCAAAATCGGTTCACCCAGTCGAAAGTTCTGAGGTAACAAACATAAAAAAAATACAGTCAAATTGAGAACCTCCTCCTTTTTTTGAAGTCGGTTAAAAAGACGTGAAATTATTACATTTCCTTATCCTAAAATGTATATTTGATCGTAAATAAATGGTTTCACTTCGCTTGCAATTAATTAACATTTTGTTAAAATTCAACGTCTAGTTTTAATTGAATTTTTTCTCAAAGTTCTGCTTTTTTTCTCTACACAATTTCGCACAAAGATACTTGACTAGCAGTACAAGAGTCACTACGATAGCAATAAGGAGCGCGAGCAGGTCCAGATAGAGCCGCTGGTACCAGGGGAGCAGGAGTGCAGCGGAGCGCAGGTGCGGCGCGCCGCCAGTGCGCACCGCGTACTCCAGCCAGTACACCAGCTCCTCGGACGCGCGCACCGGCCGGTCGTGGTACAGCGCCGACACTCTCTTCACTGTCCTAGTGTAGCTGAAAATGACAACATAATTTTGTAATATGTGTTTATTAGGGTTTCGTATCCGTCGTACGCGACCCTATTACTAAGTATACGCCGTCTGTCTTAGCCACAGTGCATGAAAGATCGATGACCGCTTGCGACATCACGCGCCAAATATACAGAATAAATATTCACAATCACGCCGTGAGATGTCGCTGACGAGCAAAACGCCAAATGCAATACGGTTCTACAACACATTCTCGAAATGATAAATGCGCTCTGTATACATACAGGGTGTTGTAACGGTCAGTACATTAATTTCGCCAGCGCAATCCTCATGTTCTTCCGAGACAAAAAAAGAAATAAATGTTGTCTCTAAAGTGTTTAGTTTTCGAGATATAATTTTTTTAAATTTATGTTTTCGTCAAGTGTAAGTAATTGACGCTTTCCGCTTTACTGTCGCTCGGTACTTCTAGATCCCGCCCCTCCCGCCGACACCACCGTCCTCACTCACCGCACTCCTTTCATTCCTACGCTCGGTGGGAACATTAGATCCTTTTTATACTAAATTAATCAATTAGTTTGTATGCAAACTGTACCTTTTTATTTAAAGGGAATTCAGAAAAAAGTTATAACTTATAGTTACTATTCATCCCAATAATTTATTTCCTAAATTTAATGTAGTGGCCGTTGTTACAACACCCTGTATATACAATTATGTCACTGAGAGCATAGGACAGCGGACAGAGTAGCCCATCCAACAGCAAGCTGCGCAGCCAACTCGTGGAGAAAGAGGACGCTGACATCTCTCCACACTTTTACTTTCATTCATCCGGTAACAGTACTAAGAAAACTTGTGACTTGCTAAGTTTGTTTGTCAGTTCTTCTTCGCATTGAATTAGAACTGGCGGAGTTTTCGACGTACATATCTAATCCAAGCTTACATTACCTAATGGATGAAATTAATACAATAAACTGTAAGTACTAACGGGCCACTATTGAGAAGTCATATTGTTAAAAAGCCTCACAGGCACACAAGGCTCACAGAAGCTGTTAAAGACCGCATGTCGCCCTTTAGCATGGCATCTCGTCCTTATATCTTAGTCGCATTTTCGTCATGCACAGGGAGAGATACAGTGGGCAGATTATTTTCAAGTAACTACTGGGCCACATACGGTACGGTATATAACAATTGTGTAAGAAGTGCGTCTTTTGTAAAAAAACATTTTGAAAATGTCTTCTTGAGTTTAAGCAAATATTCTCAAACTTCGTACCAAACATGGTACGATCAACCGTTTTAGAAGTTATGACCCAGACGGACAGACAGACGGACGGATGCATGATTTATTATTAGGTTCCGTTTTAGCCTCTTTGAGGTATGGAACCTAAATAGGAAAGATATTTAAGAAGAAACTATTGTCTGTCGTCCGAAAAGCCTAATGTTCATATCGTTAGATGGTTGAAGCTAAAATCGCATCAATATTCCCATAATTTACCTCCTAGAAAACTCTGAGCCTTCCAAAGCTCTAAAACTCACCTAGGATTTGTAAGCACCTCTTCAATAGCAGACTGAAGGTCTTCAGCAAGGTTATATGTAAGCTTTACACCAAAAGCGAATCCCTTATTGACTGCCCTCTCTACATTCACGAACTGATCTGCGAACAGCGGAATACCGATGATTGGAACTCCGTAGTAGACCGTCTCAGTTGTGGACAGCAGTCCTCCGTGTGTGATGAAGATTTTCGTGTTTGGATGAGCTGGAAACACCAATTGTATATAATAAGTAATGCCTGTTCCGCAATGAGGTAGGGAGAGACAACGAATCTTCATATGCCACAATCCTGATCCTGACATATGCATATCTGAAGCCATTTCTGATCTCAAACGTATTTGTTGATTCTCGGGGTATTTGACCATTTTCAAAGGAACAATTTTAGTCAAGGCAAACTTTTTCCAACCGCAAGGCAAACATCTCGCTCAAACTAAGCAATTAAAATGAGAATCGAGATAAGCTCTTTGTGTGATATTATGTAGGTACGAGATTATTTGACAAATCTTTTAAGCCGGCCTTAGACAAATATACTTTAGTTAAAAATAACTCCAGATTTTAGAAACTTATTTGCAGATAATATTAGTAGACATCTTATTTGAAGAAATATATATTTGATAAACTAGAGGTCCGCGGTTCGAATCCGGTCGGCGTGTACCAATGAGTTTTTTCTGACGAAAAAATTTACGTGCATACCTACACCTGCTGCTTCACCGTTCGGAACCGGTGTAAAACTGTAGATCCCTTCCCTTGCCCCTTACTAGGTGGTAGGCTCAAATTTTAGCCGACTGGGTTGATACCACCGTACTGAATGTAAGATGGCCGCATAGCAGACTCGGATGTGTTCTCCAGTCCAGTAATGGTCCAGTATAGCCAGCAATCCAGGGAAGTCTCCGGTAAGGCACCTACCTTCTCGGAGGTGAAGGTAGGTTGGTCGGAGCATGCGCTTTGGCCCCTCCGAGTCAGTCACCCATATCGGATTATGTACATAAAAAAAAACTATCTTTATCTAAGACATAGAGAGAGGAAATTAAAATTCTACCCAAAATGCTAGGTTGAGGCATCCAGCTCTGTATATGAACATTCTTCGGCAGGTTCGGTAGTTCTTCTTCGAACTTCCAGAGTACGGTCTGCCTTAACCGTCCGAACATCTTGAGAAGAGCTGTCTTCATCTCATCTGGAATGTTCTTGCTCTTCATGAAGGAGCCCAAGCTGAAGTATATGACGCCGTGTTTCGAATCGTCCATGATCTTTTGTAGATTCTGCAAGAGGAACTAGTCAATACTAAACAAACTATATCGTACTTTTCTAAGGTCATGTATCAATGGGATCACTCCTATAATAAATAAGGAATTGGGGGTTTCAGCTCTTCGACAGGTGGAAAATATGCTGGTATGTGACTTCGCTGAGCTTGGTTTCGCGAAGTTAGATGGATTATGAAAAAGAAATAAAATCTTTATAAGCTTGCATTACCGACATGCTTGTACATTTAAATAATTAAGTAACTATTAGGTAAATAGTGGTCAGATTCTTGAGTATTCATTTTTATGATGTTAATATGAATGTTCTTGTCAGAGGTAGTATGGGTTAATTATTTGTAAGTTACTATAATATAATACTTATAAGGTACAACAAAACATTGTGACTTGCGAAGTTTGTTTGTCAGTTCTTCTTCGCATTGAATTTAGAACTGGCGTAATTTTCGACATGTCCAAGCGTAGGTTAACCTATGGATGAAATTATACGATAAACAACAATAAACAGTGTTTTTTACATAAATACATAATTTCACATCTGATTCTGAATGGGGTCGGTAGAAAAAACGGATCTCCACATGATACGGTTTTGACAATTGACACACTTGACTTGACGCATCTTCCTCTGAGCCTCTACCACATTCATTATGAATTTGAATATTTTAAAATACCAAAGACGAAAGGGAAGCACCGGCGTGGCACCTACTACCAACAAAAACGGAGTGTGGTGGGCAGACATCACGGGTGCAGAGTTGTACATCCACCTAGCATCCTTTATTTAATTTATCCGCTTTCTCCAATAAAGAACTTTTCCACCATTCTGATCTGCCTTGTTACATAGGTAGATAATGCAAACAGTTCTGGTTCCAAAAAGGTTTTTTAGGGTTCCGTATCCGTCATACGGGACGGTCGCATCGCATGAGCACTAGACTGATAACTCACACTAGGTAGTGGTTTAGTTGGTTCTTCTATGTGGTAGCCTCCGATGCCTTTGACGTTCTGCGGCAGTCTGGGAGCAGATCCAAGCGATGGATGGGAGTTGGCCAATACGAAGGACGCGTTGTATATGAGCTCATCATAGGGCGGTAGTGTTAGGCCACGTAGCGTCGCCGCTTTGCCGTAAATCTTTTCGTATACTGCTTTCGATTTTGGCTGATATGAACTGCAAAACAAAATGATATTTTATTTTCGGTTTAAAATAAGTTTTTTCAGATTATTTACATTTTGATCTACAAACTCAGTGCATATGGCGTGTTTTTGTGGTGTTTATAATTTTAAGAATAAAAAAAAAATACAATTTCGCTGCACCATGCCACTCAGTTTTCAGTAGCTGTATGTATAATTACTAATTCAATAGGGTTAAATATTATATATTATATATATTTATCTTAGGTACAGAGTAGTTGACACGACACACGACTTTTCTACCACATTTCAAGATCAGTCAACTTTTCAAAATGTTATGTCAGAGAATGAGTTAACATTTTGAAGTTATATAATATAACATGTTAACCAATTGATTTCATCAATCATTAATTACTTACTCTCTTATGTACATATTCATCAGCTGAATCCAAAGCATCTCAACTCTCTGAAGGAACGTAAAAGGCAGCGTGTACGTCCCCATTATGTCCTCGGTGTACGAAGGGTTGGGCACTTCGTCCACTAAGTATAGGACCGCCGAGTTTACGTCCACGGGTGATGACCACACCAGCGGACATTGGAATATCGTTGCTAACCTGGAAACTCATCAATTAAGGCCCTGTCAACCCGTATTCACACGTACTCCTCTTTCAAGGCGCCGCCGCTTTCGCTGGTTGGAGTAGGATGCAACACAATCAATAATTCTAAATTAGGTTTTCATTTTTTTATTCCACAACCTACGGATCGAAACAAAAACTACGGATTTAGATATAATTCAATCATTAAATCAACAAAAAAAAATTATTTTTTCCATAGCCTTGATTTGGTCACGTTGCCTTAAATACGTTTTTATAACTAAATTCAAGAGACATGTTCATGATTTTTTTCTATCGATCGAAGTTCCCTTGCCCCTTAATAGGTGCTAGGCTAAAATTGTAGCCGACTGGCATATGGTACCACCATACTGGATGTAAGATGGCCGCATAGCAGCCTCGGTTGTGTTCTCCTCTAGTCCAGTATAGCCAGCAATCCAGGGAAGTCTCCGGTATGACACCTACTTTCTAGGAGGCGATATTGGCTGGTCGGAGCATGCGCTTTGGCCCCTCCGACTCAGCCAACATACCGGTTTACATAAAAAAAAGTTTATTAAATCGTGTTTTCAAAAAGCTATCGATCTGCGCTGATAGATGAAGTTTTACATATTATAAACTGAATTAGTCAGGTAAGTAATATTGGCGGTACACTTCTTGAAATTCGAGTCAGCGCAGTCTCACATCACCGTCCCATATAAATCAGCGTCAGCCTCGGTAGCTCAGTGGTGCGGTCAATCGACTATTGTTAAGCAACCCTGAGCGCTGTCAGTACTTGGATGGGTGACCGCTCGACCGTTGTAGGCTGACCGCGGTTCGGATTCCACGTTAAACTCTAGGTCCCTTCCTTTCTTACTTTACTAGGTGGTAGGGTTTATTCCGCCCGGGTTGATACCACCGGACTGAATGAAACGTCGGTCGAAACGGCTATGTAAATAGTTCGTGTTTTCCGTCCAGTTCAGTGTAGCCGACATGAAATGAATGGAAGCACTGAGATGTCACCTAATCACGGATGTTGTATGTGATGAGATGACTGATGGTGATGACTGTTGATGTAACCAACCGTGTCAGTGTCCATAAAAAAATATCATAATTTTTAGAATAAACCAAACATTTAAAGTATAAACTTTTACCGATAGATGGCGTAAAGCGTTAAAAATTTTAACGCAATGCACTCACCCGGCATACAACTCACTGAAGGCGACCTCCACAACGACCAGATCAAAATTCTGCTTTTGATCCAGAATGAGAGATTGAATATTGTCGTGCATGAGTGCTTGGTGCGTCATTGCTGTCATAATTTCCATCCATCCGGTGAAATCGCTGGCCTCGTTCACCCCCTCCAGCATATTGGTGATGTTCATTATACTAGCTGAAAGTGAACAAGCTCTATTGTTTATGTAATCGTAGAACAAATTATGACAAGTTTGAGTGCAGTCTAACTGATACAACAATACAATTATTATAATTTCATCCTTAAGTAAGTAACCTACGCTTGGACATGTAGAAAATTCCGCGAGTTCTAAATTCAATTCGAAGAAGGACTGACAAACAAACTTCGCAAATATTATTGTTCGATTTTTGAATATTTTCTTTAATAGCTTTTAAACTGTGCATTTTAAAATTATTATAAAAATGTTAATAATATTTTTTGATTCACATTAGGACCCTTGAGTTGAAGGCGGTACAAAAGCACAAAAGGGGTCCATCTATAAATTGTCAGGTGTGCTTTTGTACCGCCTTCAACGCAAGGGTCCGAATATGAATAAAAAAAATTTATTTAACACTTTTTAAGCTTAGTTGTTTTTTTTTAAGTCGGTTCAATATTTCTACAGTTTTTTATTTCACTATTTTTAGTTCTATCACATAACAAGTTCTGCGTAGAATTGGGCGTTAAACCGACGACGTGTTTTTTCAGTGATTGGTATACACTTAATAGTCCATATATTGAAAACTACTAACCGATTTTGATGAAACTTGCACTATTCCCTGAATTGGAAGATACTTAATCCAATAAAACAATTATGGCAATTTTATTTCTAGTTTCAGAGAAATTCGTTTACAAACGAGGAGTCGGCGAACAAAAAGATCTAAATAGATTTTGGACACAAAAATGTTTTTTTTTTAAATCGGTGCACCTTTGACCGTTCTATCGATTGGCAAAACTATTTGCTACCAAAATGATCTAGAAACCTTAGAAAAATTAGGCTAAAATCACCAATTTCGTTCAAAACAATCTATCGCTAGTAGAAAATCATTGATTATTTGAAATGAAAATTAATTTCTTTCAAAATGATCTAAATCTCATATTAATCATAGCCCGTAAAAATGTTTTCTTTCAAAACGGTCTAAATAGAATTTTTTTGGCGCCGTTTCTAATTTTTTGTTCAGGTATCCGTAATTTACATATGGTAACATTCACATTTGAGCATATCTTCGGTAAAATGAGTTACTGTGCAAATTGGTTTTATTTATTTTTTATTTTATTTTATTTTAAACTTTTAAAGAAACAAACAGTTACAATATTAATACATAGAAAATTAACTCTAGTCTAACACCTAAACCAGTAAAGTTTCTACTTTTTACTTCTAAGTTACTACTTTTATTTAATTAATTACTACTTTTATTTAATTAATAATTAATTAATCTTTTTAATTAAATTTTAATTCTACAATTAATAATATCAACAAAACTTATAGATAAATATGAAATGCATACATTTGTTTAAATTTGGAAAAGAAAGGAAAAAATATTTATTGAATTGTTATAAACGAAACAAAATAATTATTAATTATTATTTTTTGGTTTGGTGTAAATGGTAGGAAAAAAATTCTTCGGGTACGGTTGCGGCACTAAACGCCGCCGGTTCCAAGAAAACGTTGAATCAAGGAAGAAATAATTTTTACATATTAATTAATTAAGGATTTAATTCATTAAGATTAACTATGTAGAAATACACGGATTCAAAAATAATTGCTTAAAAGTTTTTATTTTTTATTTCCTGTTTTATAACCCCAGTAGCAATCAAAATGGTATAATCTATTAATACAGTTGCGATCAAAACGATCTAAATATTCCGGTTTCAATCAAAACGATCTAAACGGAAATTTGTTTTTTTAATTATGTCCCATTCACGCAATAAAAAGTTACTTGCGAATGCTAGATCTTATACAAATCAGCCAAGTTCGTCGCCCTAGTTCTTGTTTTGGGCATACGCCATTTATCAAATTTTATAGGAGACGGTTTTTTCTGGTTTAAAAATAAAACATTAATCCTTTTTGTATCAAAATTTTTCAGTAGGTAGAAGAAATGCCCCCATAGTGAATAACATTCTTTTTTTATTTATATACACTAAAAGAAATTAATTAAAATTACTAACATTTGGATATGCCACAAAGTTGCAAAAAGTCCGTTAACTTTTATGGATATGCCCCAAGACAACGTGGATATGGCATTTCATGAGTAGCATTCTCTCAGTTCTTATTTTTGGCACGTCCCAGTTTACACACACAGGATGTTTTTGATTTTAATACGCCTAAAGAATTTTCCAAATTATGATTGAGTGAGATTGGTAGTATTCATGCATCGATCATGAAAGATTGAATAACATTATGTAGGTATGTACTACCTCTTACACGTATTCAAATTAACGTATTCATAAACTTTAAACATAGGTATATAAACTTACGTATTCTTTTTAAATTTAATATGATATTGAAGCTACACCGCGCAAATTAGGTATTTAATATATATTTTTTAATGTAATCTGATATTGGAAGCTATACCGCGCATTCAATTTGAATTTGGTACAACACTGAACTGACGACGAAAAAAACGCAGCCTGTATAACAGCCAGCTTTTTTAGATTAGTTCAATAATTTGTAGATAAATCTTACTTACGTCGCGTACCTTCTTCCAAGTGGGTTGCCTCCTGGTTCAGGAGTCAATTCGATGTCCATGATGTCGATTTTCAGACGAAAATCAGCAAAAACCTTTGCAAACTATTCAAAACACGAATGCAGAACGGTTCGCGTTGTGAATTCCACTGACAAATGATGGACAACATGGCGGCTAATGTGATGACGTAAGCAAAATCCCTGCGCTCTGATTGGCGGAAACATGGATATGCCCAAATTAAGAATTCATTAACTAATAATAAGGTAATTTTTTGGATATGCCAAAATTAAGAACTAAACGTTTTCTTCACATGTTGGATATGGATTCTGAAAAAAGTACTTTACTGTTTACAAAATAAGATCTTTTTTTGTCTATCGGATGCGTAATTTTTTTTTCAATGTTTCTACATTCATAACTCAATTTCGTCAAAAATGGTCTATGCCCAAAACAAGAACTAGGGCGACGAGTTATCGACTAAAAAAACAAAATATATAAATAAACAAATGGAAGTACGTTATTTAGTTTTTTGCCTCTACTGTAAAATTGAGTTCAGCGCTTTTAGATCGTTTTGTTCCCCGACTCCTCAATATCAATACTAATAATAAATCTGTAAGGGATGGTCATGAAGAAGTTACTCTGTTTTAGGAGATACTGAGTTTGTAGACTCTATGTATGATAGTAAAGCTAAATTGAAGATTTTTAGAATTTTTTTCTGTATGTACGAGTATGTATGTAGTTATGTATGTATGTATGTATGTATGTATGTATGTTTGTATGTTCCTCCATAACTCTTAAACCGACAATCAGAATTCAATGAAACTTAGTACAAGCACATTTTACTATACGGGACACAGGATAGGCTAAATAAAATTCATTTCAGGTTACGCTAAAATGTGGCTCTCATACAAACCGAATTGTTCCGCGCCCCGAAATAAAGGTACCGTACGGTAGCGGGCTTACTTACTTTCTTCTTTATAAATAGGAATTTCACGCGAGCGAAGCCGCGGGCAAAAGTTAGTACACTTATAAAATTTGGCACACCTGTTTAGAAGCCCACATAGACAAACATATACGATGTGCAATTCCAACTATATTACATACATACGGGTCGAATTGATAACCTCCTTTTTTTGAAGTCGGTATTTTTTTTATTATTTTATGGAACCTGACACGGTTGGCTACATCACCTACAACGTCCGTGATGTCAGCCCATAACACCGGGTGAACTAGGTGCCATGTCAGTGCTTCCCCCTTGATTGTGCCGGCTACACTGAACTGGTCGGAAAACACAAACTATGTACATAGCCGTTTGGACCGACATTTCATTCAGTGCGGTGGTACCAACCCGGGCGGGTTAAACCCTACCACCAAGTAAGATTAGGAGGGAAGGGACCTAGTTTTACGAGGAATCCGAATCTCGGTCAGCCTCCAACGGTCAGCGGTCACCCATCCAAGTACTGACCGCACCCAGCGTTGCTTAACATTCAATAGCGACAGTTGACTGTCTGCACCACTGAGCTATCGAGGCTGACGAGTAAACGGTAAAAAAGAAAATAAAATATAGTAAAATACAAAGAACCGTGTGGGGCCGGTACTGTGTGTACCGTGTGGGGCCGGTACTTTAAAAGAATAGCCCAAATGCATCTCTCCCCGTGTATGTCGTAAAAGGCGACGAAGGGATATGACTCCCTTTACTAGGTGGTAGGGTTCAACCCGCCCGGGCTGGTACCACCGCACTGAATGAAACGTCGGTCGAAACGGCTATGTAAATAGTTTGTGTTTTCCGTCCAGTTCAGTGTAGCCGGCACGATCGAAGGGAAGCACTGACATGGCACCTAATTCACCCGGTGTTATGGGCTGACATCACGGATGTTGAAGGTGATGTAGCCAACCGTTTCAGTTTTCATAAAAAAAAAGACTTACGAGG
The DNA here is from genome assembly GCA_946902875.1 of Nematopogon swammerdamellus. NCBI lineage: Eukaryota > Metazoa > Arthropoda > Insecta > Lepidoptera > Adelidae > Nematopogon > Nematopogon swammerdamellus. The sequence goes on from OX336356.1 coordinate 14,336,633, forward strand.
TAAGATCTTCAAGACGAAACTGATGTCTATCTGCGTGAGATTCTCCGGCGGGTCATCTTTCGCTAGTGGCGTGATGAGTGTTACCTGTTAGATAACAAAACAATTGACACATTTTCATCTTTCCGTGTGTTGTATTTATCCACAGAAATCAGATTGACATTGGTGATGTTTTATTTACAAGCTTTTATTTACGCCCGATAAAAAAGAGGGGTTTTATAATTTTAACGTGTGTGTGTATGTGTGTGTATGTGTGTAAGGGTGTGTGTGTGTGTGTGTATGTGTGTGTCTGTCTGTGGCATCTTAGCTCCCAAAAGGATAGACCGATTTGGATGCGATTTTTTTTATGAAATAGCTGGTTTAATCTGGATGGTTTTTAGCTGTTTGTAAACAATTAATTAAGTAATAAAAACATTAATTATCTTAAAATGTGGACCGTTTTGCATGCGGTTTTTTTAAAAATGCTTGAAATAAAAGTTTAATTACAAATTTAAGAAAATCCCGACCCATAAAAAATATCAAATAACATTCATTTACTTACTTAAAGGAGTCGGGGGACCGCTAAGTAAATAAAATATTACATACACACATACACACAATCACGTTAAACTTATAACACCCCTCTTTTTGCTTCGGGGGCTTAAAAATTGTACTTACCTCGTGTCCTTTCTTTAGCAGTTCCCGGACATATCCTTGTCCCAAAATGGCGTGACTCGGCGAGCCTATCGGGAAGACCAGTAGTATTTTGTAGCCTTCTGTGACCGCCAGCAGCGCCATCAGTATCGTCGCCAGTGGTGCCACCAGGCCTCTATAGGCTTCGCGGGACATTGTAGTACCTGCTTAGTCTTCACTGTTTCGATACGATCTGTAAAAAGGAGTCCACACGAATTAAATACTTACTACCTATACTTACGGGTTAAAAAAAACGGCGAAGTGCGAGTCGAACTCGCGCACCGAGGTTCCCGCGCCACAAAAAAAGACGTTGAAAAAAACAGAAAAACACTACGGGGTACGTGCAGGCATGCACTCTATGTACATGCGCGCGCTAACTACCTAGTACCTACCGCCCAGCGGGCCGCCGGCGGCGCCGCCGGCGATCTAATTCAGTGGAGATTCGTCAGCCGCGCGAAGCATACCTACACGCTCGCCTACGCAACTGCGCGCAGCTGCAAAGCAATAATCACTTTACACTCGATCGTTTAGGTACATTTTCGCACGCAGCGATTGGCGACGTGAAACAGTAGGCTATTAAAGCCGAAGGTATGGAACTTTTTCTATGGAGTGATTTATCTGATACGAAGTAACTATTAAGTAATCTGTGGTACGGGGTAAGGAAGCCTAAAAATCAGTCCAGCGCAAGTTTTACTCAGGTGCGTAGGTTCTGTCCGTCCGTAGATCCGCTATCTATACCATACCGGTCAAAAAACCTGCAATGCAAACTACCTGTGGCGCTATCTATTATTTAGTAGCGTGAATATTATTTGCTCATTGATTCTTAGCAAGTTTCTTGCACGGGGACCTCATTATTTTTTATAATGTTTGCTTTTTTTAATGATTTTTTAGCATATCTGCCATAATAACACATATCTTATGTGAACAAATGAACGCCTACCTATTAACGTTCAAAAGATACAACCTTTCAAAGGTAGAACAGACGGACGGTCAGACAGACGGACAGACGGTGTAGGCTTAGTAAATACGGGACCGCCGTACGGGGTATGGAATTTTAACAAATTACTGCACGCGCTTCCTTCGCACACAGCAACGCGACGCGACGCCACTGCCGCGCACTGTGATTCGAGATAGTCGATATTCAGAGCGAGCTCCATGGGAACCACGGAATAAAGACCAAACACTCGCAAAACTTCCGGAGGACATTATCAGTGCAAACAACGTAAACCAATTTAATAACCGTTCGGATCGGACACTCATCTGAATAAATATAAAAAATCTGTTAAGTGCGAGTTTAACTCGCGCACGGAGGTTTCCGTATCTATCCGCTATTATCCGCCTATCTTTTGTCTTTCAACAATGCAATGTATAAAAGTATGTGGCGCCATCTATTATTCAGTAGCGTGACTAATCGATTTTTCATACGTTTGTTGTATGGGAGCCCCCCTTAATTTTATACATATATTTTATACATTCGCATAACTGCGTCTCAGCTGAGGGTTTCCGTTTCACCGTCCTATTGTGTGTAAAATTAATCTACTGTATGGCCAATATAGATGGTGAATAAAAATGTCTTTCTTTCTTTATTCTTTCTTTCAAGTTCTTGCAAACAAATTGCAAACCTGTATATTAAGATAAACTACTTATAATTCTACGCAGGTACATAATGACAAAATAACTTAGGTTATAGGTACTCACACGGTCACACACACCAATACCCCACTGAGCACTGGAACGTACTGGCGAAGGCCCATCTCTCTCCATAGATATTAAAACACACAAGATAGGTCTGCGATAGAGCACGTCACAAGTTAAAAGAGTCGGGATAGGTCGCTACTCGAGTAAATTAGACCGTTCTTGTTTATCTCATCCTACCTTAGGCGATTGAAGTGAGACGGCACTTAAACAGTCTGTGCTAGTCGGCGACACGAGCCGTTCCGTGTACAAAGTCTCTCTATGGGATTTGCTCATTCCCTCCGTCACATTTTCGGAAATACAACCGCCTCAACATTAGGATAGGTTAGGTTAGGTTAGGATCTTCTGTATATTAACCCTGGTGATTTTTTTTTAAACCACCAAAGCTGTTTTTGACGGAGGAAATGAGCGGAGACTTTGTACGGGGAACGACTCGTGTCGGCGACAAGCGAGTCAAGGGAGACTCAAGGCATGCTGAAGCACAGAGGATAACAATGGAACTTAAGAGCTTACTAAATATTATTAATGAAGAATTTGGATAAGTTCAATACCTATTGAGAATGGAGAATCATAAAACTTGTCTAGGAGGCGAAATGTGAACAAAGAGGAATTGACAAAATATGTCTATCTCTGTTACACGTCTTGTTTACTCGCCTATCTTCTGTGTTTACCTTAATCACGAGATTTAACCTACACCGCGTACTACGCTGCGCGCCGTGTTCTCCGCATCATTTTGAATGGAGAAAAATTCGAGGTACATACATACAATCATATCACACACGCTGAATCCCGACAATCGGGGTAAGCAGAGTAATCGGTGTTGTGCTGCAAGAACTCTGGTAAATCACATCGCAACACCGACCACCACGTTTTGTAAAGTATTTGAACAAGATTCAATCGATCAAGCATCAAGTAAGGCACGAAGACCCACCTGCTGCATGACTCGAGGTCTGTGGGAGAAACGGAGCAGCGCCTCTAGTGATAGATTTGCGAACTTCGTTTCTCCATACAAAATTATGCAGAGAACACGGGGCGTAGCGTAGTACGCGGTGTAAGTTAAATCTCGTGATTAGGGTACTGATCTTGAAGAAAATCGAGCAAGAATCGAGCGCATAACAACGAGGAATTATGTTTTACTAGAGCTCTTACTCGGGCAACGGGCATTGCTCCGCCGCAATTTTGCCTCAACTCGGCGCGCCGAGTTGAGGCAAAATTTATGAATTGGGGCACATCGAAACTAGTCGATCGCGAGCGGCCGAACTCGTCGCACGCGCCACCGCCTGCGCGCATCGCGCATACCCGGTTGTATTTCAATGCACATGTTGTGACATGTTGGGTTGGCCTTGGCTGGCGTTGTCGCTTACCGGCCGATAGCCCTTCTCCGCTCGCTTCCCCCGCGCGAGCCTATCTCAACGCTCGCTAGCCCCACTCCCGGCTGCTTCCCGCCCCGTGCGGCTCCCCTCTGTCGCTCGGCTCTGCGCTCCGCCTCCCCGCTACCTTACCTTATGCCTCAGCCGATGGGACGCCGTTGCACTTTATTCCGTATCTTTATTCGTAGCGATAGCTTTAGTAAAACATAATTCCTCGTTGGCGCATAGCGATAGTGGTTATAATATTCTCTTTGGATAGTTGTTACCTATATAATTCTCTTTGGAGCGCATGTCTACAAAATTGTATCTCTTCACCCACTATTATGAATTATATCAGTAATATGCGCAGAGCACAGCGGAGCGGAGTGCGCGCGTCACTTGATTCATTCAAGCTAATATTTTATGATTGTCATTGCATGGTAACATAAAGGCCTTGGGGAGATTAATTTTTTTTGTTGCGCAACTATGCGAAACAAACATGACGATTGCAAAACATACCTACACTATAACGATAAAAAGAGATAGAAAATATTAAATGTATTATCTAGATATCACATAATTACATCACAAGCGTCGATAAAGGTTGGCCTAAAGATGAACCGGGACAAAACCAAGGACATGGCAACAAACTTATCGGACGATTTAATGACAGTCGGGTTGCTTTGAAATGTTTTTTTTTTATTTAATTTATTTTTAGGGCTTTCAACAATAATTTGTTAAAATCAGCGCCATATGTAGTACTCATCTTCTCCATCCCTTAAGGCCCGGAGTCCCTAAGGGATAGAGAACGCTCCACGAAATCCAACACAATTACTAAATCGCTCTCACTTGGGTTCGCCAACAGTTTATGTATGTTAAAAACAAATTGAGTCTGTCCACTCTAAGTGACGTCTGTAATTCCGTCCGTAATTCCTCGTTCTGACCACACTCCATCAGCTCTGAAATCTGAAATGATAACTGCGGTTATCTTATTTTCGTATATATATATACTTATTAAGATGATGAAAAGGACTAAGAATAGGAAGAAAATAAATAATAACTAAATCAGTGAGAAGTAGATTTCCTGGTTTTGTATGAAATAATAATAATAAATATTTAAAAACAAATCTGGAATTAAGTAAATCTATAACAAAAATATCACAATTAAAATAACAAAAAAGTTACAAATAAAAAGCAGAAAAATCTAAAATAAAGTAAAATAAAATTTTGGGCAATATTTCTGTCAAATCAAATATTAGAATATAATTAAAATAAAATAAATATTTCAAACAACATTACATACCCCAGCTACGCAAGGAACCATAAAAATGATTGCTGCAAAAAAATTGATAAGAAATAAACTGATCGACTGTCGATCTAAAAAAAAAATCGGTCTATTATTTCCGGGAAATAATATCAACATTTTGATTACATTGCTCCATAATTTGCCAAATCATTGCAATCGTTAATAATTAATGATAATTTAAATCGACATAATATTGCTCGATATTGCGAAAAATTGCATAACCTGTGGGTAATACTGACTGACTTATCTTAAATTTTCACACTGAAACGTTTTCCGGATTTTTCTTAAAGATATATAGGTAGTTTAAAGCATTATTTAATTTAAATTTCTATTCGTATACTTACATTTTTAATTTTCCTTCAAGATCCCCGATTAAATTAATTATTAATTTTATATATTTAGTAAGATAAATGTTTCGGTGAAAGGACCATGCCAAGGTGAGAGGTGCCTAGCCTGTCGCCCTTATGCACGGCACCTTGTCCTTATCCCTTAGTCGCCTTTTACGGCAAGCACGCGGAGAGATGCAGTGGGGCTATTCTAGCTTTTAAGTACCGACCTCACACGGTACCTTGTATCACCGAATCTTGTAGCAGGTGGTTCTTCTTGCCTTACGTGCTGCTTGATAGTTATCTTGTCTGAATACTTTGCTAAACGTGGTGGTCGGGGTTGTGCTGTAATTTACAAGAGTCATTGCAGCAGAACACCGATTACTCTGTTTACAGATGTTTTATCTCACGAGCGCGGGTGAGCCATACTTGTAGTTGTAATGCGTATAGACACGCGCTCCTGTGTGTGTAGCGTTAGCATGGCGCAGGTAGCGCTGCTCCCGAGCTTACGCAGCCAAAGACAGTGTGCATGTATATTTACACATTTACACACACAATCGTGGCTCACCCGCGCTCGTGAGATAAAACATCTGTACCTCGATTGTCGGGATTCAGCGTGTGATATGTATGTATGTATGTATGTCGGATCGGGATGCGCGCCATCTAGTGGTGCTCGATAGAATCACTCGGATTGGAACGCAAGCGCCACGTAGCGGTGCTGGGTGGAGTCTAAGGCGCAGCGGGGAGGCGACCGTCCTACACACACAGTGACATTGGTGGCGGTCGCAGCGCGCGGACGTAGAAATCACTCGCGTTCCGTATTAAAACCTACCCTCTGAAATTTGTGCCTACCTTATATTGTGAAGTACCTTTTTTCAATCAGAATTACATCCCGTATTACGAGGTTGGTGATTTCCTTTCATGCGACCTAACATTACCTGCGATGCCAGCCGAATCCATTGTGGCGGTGACTCATTGGGCACATTGCACATTTCATGACAGTGCAGCAAGGTGGGGCACTTTCCCCCACGCGCCAGCGGACTTACGTGCCCTACTAGTACCACCACGTCGCCCCAGCTCCTCAGTCTTCGGCTAAGCAACTTAACGTGTATACATGCACTGCGCCTGAGCATCCGGCTCGCGCTTACGTTGTACTCGTGGGCAAAACTGTCGCGTTTACTTTAGCTCCCACACACCGAGACTCAAGTTAAGTGGACACGGACATATATTACTTATATCACTCCAACACTTACACCATCATATATATGTATAATGCGCGGGGCGGATCTCGGCGTGTCGCCGCCGCAGCGGCTCGTCAGTGTTCTCCCTCGCACCCGCACCGTACTTGTATAGTGTAGGCGGGTCGCCCGCTGCGGCGACGACACGCCGAGATCCGTCCCGCGCATTATATAAGTGTCCACGTCTGGGCTTGCGCCTCTCAAATGTTCCTCCCGGCCTTCGGTGGTACGGTACCACTGATTGCCTCTTGCCTTGCCACCTGATTTTAATTTTAATTTTACTTTTGATTTTACGGTATTGTACCGTGTGGGGCCGGTACTTTAAAAGAATAGCCCCACTGCATCTCTACCCGTGTATGTCGTAAAAGGCGACTAAGGGATATGACTCCCTTCTTATATTACTAGGTGGTAGGGTTTATCCCGCCCGGGCTGGTACCACCGCACTGAATGAAAGGTCGGTCGAAACGGCTATGTAAATAGTTTGTGTTTTCCGTCCAGTTCAGTGTAGCCGGCACGACCGAAGGGAAGCACTGACGTGGCACCAAGTTCACCCGGTGTTATGGGCTGACATCACGGATGTTGTAGGTGATGTAGCCAACCGTGTCAGTTTCCATAAAAAAAAAAAAAAAAAAAAAAAGCTTAATTGTATATACCTAGTTACTCTAGCTCTCAAACTGTATTTTAACACTGAGGTGCGGAAGCGGTGTCTGTTGTGTAGCTAGTCACGACGTATTGTAATCGAAGACGTTAAAAAAACGCCTGCGAAGTTTCTTGCCGGCTCTTCTTTGTGGGTTTCATCGAACCGGATTGTAAAAACTAAATAGGACAAATTCAAGCGTAGTAGTGTACTATCATACGAATCGTCAATTATCAATACCTACTAATCATAAATCTATAAAGGATGGTCAGGCATGGAGTAAGTTACTTTGTTTTATGAGATATTGTGTTTGTGGACATGATACTAAAACTAAATTGACGATTTTTAGAAATATTCTCGGAAATATTTTCTATATGTATATATGTATGTTCCTCCATAACTCTTAAACCGATCATCCGAATTCAATCAAGTACAAGCACATTTAACTATACGTGACAATGTCAGGAATAGTTTAATGTGCTTGTACTAAGCTTCAATGTCCTATGGCATAGGATAGGCTAAATAAAATTCAGTTCCGGTTACGCTAAGATGTGTGTCATACAAACCGAAATTGTTACGCGCGCCGAAATAAAGGTACGGTAGCGGGCTTACTTAATTTCTTCTTTTTAAATACGAATTTCACGCAAACGAAGCCGCGGACAAAAGCTAGTGATAAATAAAGAATAAAGTTGCCTTTTACGACATGCACGGGGAGAGATGCAGTGGGGCTATTCTTTTGAAGTACCGGCCCCAGATAAAACAACCTAATAATAATATCTAATCGAGCAAAATAATCAAGTAGTCATTTATCTCTACTTCCGTAATATATATCTTTATTATCTCACACAGATACTGAAAATGTAGGGTATAAGTATAAACTGCTGATATTTTCGCAGTCATTTGTAGATTTGTGTGCGCCGACAGCTGATATTGTGCAATTTTGGTGCATCGGTGATATAAGTCTGTTCTGATCGAAACAGTGATTATTCTTTAACTTAATAATTGTGTATGGAACTTTCAAAGACAATGTCGCGTGGAATTCTCAACAGTGCGATGGCGCAGCTATTGATTTTAATTGCGACCGTGTCGGTGGCGACGGAAGGTCTGAAAGTGTTATATGTGGCAACGGTGCCATCAAAAAGCCATGGAAATCTCGGCCAAGGATACATACGAGGTCTTCTGAAGAAAGGACATCAGGTAAATATTAATTAATCTTCGCAGAGAACCTTCACCATCATCAACCACCATCGCGTGAGACGTATTTTTGACATTGAAAATGTCTTTTCGATCGTTTCAGTATACCTAGTCCCCGATTTCCAGCGAATTCGTCCTGGTGTCAGGAGTTTTAAGGCAACGTGAATATTTAGGGTGAGTCAAATGACGCGTATCGACGAGGGTTACAAGATGGTGAAAAAACAATTAAAAAGTTTGAGAGTTTTATAGAAAATCGCAAAAACCGCTTAAAATAGCCGTTTTAGGGGGCTTAAAAAGGGCACTTTTAAACATATTTTAAACTTTCATATTTTTATGTTGTCTTAATATCTGTGGATATTTGATAATTTTTTTTTTATTAAAACATTTGGGCATTTAGATTTTTTTTTTCGTTACGCGAGTTACGAGTCGAGTTTATCTTGCAGTGTGACTAGTTAAAATAGTTTTCGTGTATGCATATACATTGAAAATTAAGAAATTTAATCAAATTGACATATTTCTTATATTTGAATACGCCCTAAAAGTCATTTTCAATTAGGTCATGTAATGCATGACATCTGTGAATTGTTTTTCATAACTTTTTAATTACTTACTTTATTACTTGATTACTAACGTAGCTAAGAAACCAGCTTTCTAATAAAAAAAGCCTCATCCAAATCGGCCCATCTGTTTGGGAGCTACGATACCACAGACAGACACACAGACAGACAGACAGACAGACGGAGGCGTCAAACTTATAACACCCCCCTCCTCATTTTGCGTCGGGGTTAAAAATCAAAATAAGAAAATCAAAACTTATTTATTGTAGCAAAACAAGATTTACGTAAACAACTTGAAAAAATGAGAAAGATAATTTGGTGACGACAGCATAAGATTCAATGTTGAATCGTGCAAGTTGACTGAACGCAGGAGATGCGACATACCTACTAAAGAACATGCATGCAACAGTTCGAAAATTGAGAGAGATACGTCATCGACCCGGCGGCGGGGGAATTAGTATAACGCGCTGAGTGGCTCAAGCCGGAGTTCCACGTTCGAATCCTGGTCGGGATGTATTTTTTTCTCTTCATTTTCGCTTTTGAATTTATGCAAAAGGAGAAATAGAGAAAGAGAATGTCCACAGAAGCCTGCTCGTGGGTGGTGGGTGTAATGAATGATGATGCCGCTGATTTCCATAAAAACAATACTAATGATAATTTATAATTGTTTACAGGTGACGTACATCACACCGTTCCCACAAAACGAACCGCCCGAGAATCTGACGCAAATAGATCTACGCTTTGTTTTTGAAATCTTACCTCGTAAGTAATTTTAACACAATTATTCTGCGTGCCGAAATAAAGGTAACGCAGGAACGCAGCTCGGCCTTCTTTCTTACTTCTTACTTACTTTCTTCGTTTTAAATACTAATTTCACGCGAGCGAAGCCGCGGCCAAAAGCCAGTAATAAATAAAACAAATAAAACAATGGCAACCGTGGGCGGGGGTCGACCGGTCGAAGGAGAAAAGGTCACTGTTGCGACAGGTAATGCACCCTTAAGCGTCATTTAAAATATCGTGTTTGTCAAAGCTATTAGGTAGTTTACACATAATATCGAGCACTCGGTCGAGTACTTTTTGTAAGAATTTATTTTTAAAATATGGAATGTTGATGTCAGCAATGTTTAAAATTAGGATTCACGCGATAGAACTCATGCGAAGCATTCTTAATTCACACTTGACAAACAATTTGGTAGGTTACTTTGATGTTTATGGTTTATTGAGCGTTCTTAATTCGAACTTATCATAATTTGTTCCATCCTTTGTTATATAATATTGTTCTTTCGTAGAAATTATGACGGCGTCGTCTTCTAGCCCCACCCATCTAATTATTTTTCTACGTGTGCCCCGGATTGTTGTTGAAACAGTTTTTAGTACCTGGGCAACCGAGCTTCGCTCGGCATCTACACTTATCTAAATAAACTTGAAGAAAAAAATTGTCAAAATACAAAATTTTATCGAAATCGTTAGAGCCATTTCCGAGAAACCAAAGTTACTTAAGTACTTACTTAAAGTAATAGGATGATGGAGATCTGCGTCTTTGTTATAATATTTCATTGTTGATCTAGTGAATTAATGTTAAGCACGTACATATTTTAAAAGTGGGACGTTTTAATTTTAAATTTTAAAGTTGTATACATTTTTGTAAATAGCTGTTAAGTTTCTGAATATAACAAGAATAAAAAAATATTCTATTTTTCACAGCTGACGATTTGAAAATCGCGTCTCTAATCCCTAAAAACGAAGTGAACATTCTGCACGAATGGATAGTCTTGATGGGAAATTTGACACACTATGCACTCACCCACAAAAGTGTTCAGTCGTTCATCCATGACAAGTCGCAGAATTTCGACCTGGTCGTCGTGGATTGGTTGTACAACGAAGTACTTGCTGGGTTAGTTAACTATATCGCTTACTTTCGTGGAACATGAAACTCTTCTGTCGACTACAAAGGTGTAGTCGACAGAAGAGTTTTCGAACGACACGATTTTCTTTGTTCTTGTGTTGCACTGCAAAAATGGTGGAAGGGGTTTCCGAGGAATTCTATCCCTACTCCTACTCCCTAGTCAAATCGCGGGTTCATAACCATTCTCTAGCGACTTTAGTCCATCTACAAGCCAGACTAGCACCTCTTCGGGAGTGAATCTGGCTGTGCCTGAGAATTATTTTATGAAGAGCCGTCATGGGTGGCTGTGCCAGAGTGCCCGAGTGAACGTGACAACAATCGAACACATCCAATAACACAACTCCTTGCGAAACTACGCACGACGATCAGTCTATAATAATCAGTCATAAATGTATAATATTTTAAGAGTTATAAAGCCATATCTACTTAACATCACGCTATGGTAAATGAGGTCGATGCAGTAGTGTCGTAAGTAGTTGACTCAAAATCTAGAGTCTCTGTGTCAAAGACGATTTGAAGGGTCGCTTAGTCTGTTCTACAGATACTATAACGGACGCTGCTTGGAGGAATTAGGCATCCATTATTCCTTGCCATCCAACCTATCTTCGCAGCACTCGTCGCAGAGAAAGTGGGCACCCTTTTGTTGTCGACATTGGGCTTTTCAACAGGCTAGAGAGCCTAGCAATACTCCTCAAATCTGCTGGCATGGTGTTTTTGGCTCTGTCGACTGTACTTTCCATTGGTTCCTCGGCGCTGCCATGCTTATTGGTTTAAATAAAAACGGCATATATGATGGAGACGACCAAATATATATTTTTATGGAACCTGGTTTTCTACATCCTGCTTCACCTGGGATGTCGGCTTCGTGCCTTATGCCGATTTTCATTCAGTGCGGTTGTACTAATCCGGATGTGATATATCGCAGGTTTTCAGCACTCTACCAGTGTCCCTTCGTCTGGTCGAACTCCCTGGACGTCCACTCCGGAATCATGACGCTGATGGACGAGCCCGGAAACCCTGCATACACGGATGACGTCATGATGGAGTATCCGAAACCGTTCACCTTTATGCAGCGTGTGGAAATGCTCTGGTTGCTTCTTGGGAATATTTTCCTAGTGAAGTAAGTTTCAGTTTTAGTTGAAATGCAAGTGCCCGTCCTTGCTTTCACAGTTCAACTTAAACAAACCTAGGCTCAATGCTCGACCTACTAACTTTTTACCACTAAAATCTAAAAGACACAAGACGAATCTGTACATGTATTCACCACTTCCACTATTTGTATGGTCTAAGCTAGGTATTAAACCTAAACCGGAACGACATAAGAGTCCTAATAAGGACCTTAACAGGATACTGCAGACTAAACAAACACCTACACCGAATGGGCCTTAACGGCACACCGCTGTGCAGGTTCTGTATAAAATAGGAGGAGTATATTGTATTAACGCGTAGCTAGTAAGAAGAGCTCTTGTCCCACCCTTATAGCACTTACTAACGCTATTGTAAAGTCACTAGAGAACCTTAACTTTCATAAGAATGGGCCAGCTCAACAGCTCTTATAACGCCTGTCTTAAAACCATAATGTCAGTTGGGTTGTGAATGTGAAGTGCTCATTCACAGTAGTACAACTGTTGGCGATCGTAATAAAAAAACAAAATTAAAAGTCTTCATTATTACCAGGTCCCTCAAGCCTGCTGCAGTATCAGCATACGAAGAGATATTCTCCGAAGCGGCCGCCTCACGCGGCGTGACCCTTCCGCCTTACGAAGACCTCATACACAACGCGTCCTTGATGCTGTCCAACACGCATGCGGCACTGGCTTCCAGTAATAAGTTGCCGCAAAATGTGAAGAGTCTCGGAGGTTTTTATATCGAAGAGCCCACGAAGCCACTACCCATTGTAAGTTATTTTTTATGGAAACTGCCACGGTTGGCTATATCACCTACTAAATACTTGATGTAAGCCCATAACACCTTGGTGTCGATTCAGTGCTTTCCTTCGGTCGTTTCCGATCGATCGGTCGATCGACCGCACCACTGAGCCACCGCGAGGCTGACGTACCTTGTATAGTCAATTGAGACAACTGTGGTTCCAAATATTTAAGATTTACGCTTGTATAAAGTTGGTTGATACTCATGTTGTCACACTCAAAAACTTAATCTCACCTTGGAACGGTCCTTCCACAGTCATGCAGTAGGTAACAGCCTTCGTTCCGTATACTTGCTGCTTAATAGTTATCTTGTCCTAGTCCTCTGATTTAACCGAATTCTTGCAGCCCAACACCGATTTATCTGCTTACCCCGACTAGCGTTGATGATATTAATGTATGTATGCTTAAAACTATTTTCGTGGTTTCTCCTTACAGGATCTACAAAAGATCATGGATGAGTCCAAAGAAGGCGTGATCTACTTCAGCCTCGGCACCAACGCTGAGAGCAAGAACATGCCGGATGGGATGCGAAACGATCTCATCAAAATGTTTGGGGGACTCAAACAGACTGTCCTGTGGAAGTTTGAGGAGGAAGTGCCGGATCTGCCGAAAAACCTCATCATTCGGAAATGGTTGCCCCAGTCGAGCATTTTAGGTACATTTGAAATTCTTATTTCGTACATACATACGAGAACACATCACACGCTGTATCCCGACAATCGGGGTAAGTAGAGTAATGGAAGTTGTGCTGCAGGTACTATTGTAAATTATAGCACAACACCGACCACCACGTTTAGCAAAGTCTTCGGACAAGATAACTATCAAACAGTAAGTAAGTAAGGCTGAAGACCCACCCGTTGCACGTCTCGGTGCAACCGTTCCAAGGTGAGAGGGTACTAGCCTGTCGCCCTTCAGCACGGTATCTTGTTCATACCTTAGTCGCTTTTTACTATATGCACAGAGAGAGATGCAGTGAGGCTATTCTTTTTAAGTACCGGCCCCACGCGCTACTTATACTTATTTCATCTAAACACAATATTTATTAGATTGTATCATATTACTTTTTATTATCATTCTTTGCACTACCCTTGCTTCTTCTATTTTCCTTTGCTTCTCATCAATCAACTGTTGACTGGAAGAAATCATTAACAGTGAATTCCGGCCTTGTGCGTTATTGTCCTCTCGCTTCCGATCTATCTATACTAATAAATATTTATATTGTTCTCTTTGGGTTTTTCTTCTGGTACTGTGGTTTTGTTATTGGTGTGCAATAATTTATTTCCATTCTTCTATTCTTTTCTAACCATGCGCACGCGCAACCAAACAACTAGGGTGGCTGGTGTTGTGTAGGTGTGGTTGCTGTAATATTCATATTATCCCTAAAAGTCAGGAAACTTCGTGCAATCGGCCTGTGCCCTCCACGAATACCACTAGTCCGCTAGGATGACTGCAGCTGGGAAATACAAAGTTTGGTCAACACATCACAGTCGGCCTGTGTCCTCGGCGAAGACCACTAGTCCGCTAGGATGACTGCAGCTGGGAATACACAACGTTTAGTCAACAATCGACAAGACAAGAACTCACATAAGTCAAAGTTTTTCTTGAGGTTCTTGAAGTTCTACACAGGATTTTTTTTATAAACAGCTGAAACGGCTGGCTGTGGCCGAAAGTCCGACTGAAGATCAGACACGCACGTGGGGTGCCATGCATACCGGCTATAAGACGGACAAAAAGTTGGTCATCTATTGACACACCTCTTGAAGATCTCAGGTTATAGGTAGTACTAAAAACGCTCATGGCAAGACCGTTCCGTATTTTCGCCGAATGACACGGGAACGATTTCGAAAAGCGATGCGTTGTCAGAAGTCGGTTAATAATAAATAACAAATGAAGTTCCGAGCGAGTCCGGCGAGCGTGGTAGTATGGGTGGGGGAGGAGGGATCAGGAAAGCAAATTCATCAGAGCACCGGCCATGGTAGTACCTACATGAAACCGACCGTAAATGACTGTAAAAGTTACTTCTTCACCGCAGCTCATACGGCGTACATTAGTTCTGCTAAATGAGATATATTTTTTTCTTCAGCACATCCGAACATAAAAATATTCATCACGCACGGAGGAATGCTGTCAACAGTTGAAACTGTCCACTATGGTGTCCCAATCGTCGCTGTGCCTCTTTATGGAGACCAGTTCTTGAACACGAGGCGTGCTGTCAACAAGGGCTTCGCTGTTAGCGTCAAGATATCATATAATCTCGCCGATGACCTCAAAGTTGCCATTCAGGAGGTCCTTACAAACCCGAGGTGAGTTTTAGAACTCTGTACATGTTCTGTGACTAGCCTTTCCTTTGAGTGGGTTACCGGAAATCTCTGTAAGGAATAAGGCCGCCTATGCATCTCTGTGATCTCGTCTATACATTATATTGTTCTTGTTTTTTTCTGTAAAATGTTTTTAGAGCAATACAGTACCTACCTATTTTATTTCTCTGCCATTCCTTTCATTTGGGCGAAGGTTTCTGAACTTTGCATAGGCTTTAGGTTCATGCTACATTTTTATAGACTAATATGAATACAGTTCCTTTTATACATAATTTTTGTGTATCTTTGAGTTCAGCCATTGTTAAAAGAAGCGCGGTCGTATTTCTTATTGCTCAGTCCTTCAGACCTCATGATACAGAATAGAGATATTGGTACAAAACATGTCTATTGTCCTTCTGTATGTTTTCTTCTATATCTTTGTTAATGTTTTGGTTTGCAACGAGACATTTTTAACTATCTTGTTTATCTAAAACCATTCCGGATATTGTGAAAAATTCCATTCGTCAAGATGCCGCTTTCGAATTTAGCTATTACAAACAGAACGTTTTATGTTCATACATAATACGAGAATTCTCATTTTTTTTATTGAAAGCACGACATGTGCCGCCGAGCCAACTATAAGGTGTCTAACGACGCCCATAGACATTCGGTCGTATGCGGGGGTTGCGCCATGCCGACCTCACAGGCCCCCCTTATGTTGCGCATTTTGTTTCGCAACGCGTTTTGCATTACACAATAGGTTGATAGTTGATACCGACGTATTGAATTATTTCGAATTTCACAGCTACACTAGGACAGTGAAGAGAGTGTCGGCGCTGTACCACGACCGGCCGATGCGCGCGTCCGAGGAGCTGGTGTACTGGCTGGAGTACGCGGTGCGCACTGGCGGCGCGCCGCACCTGCGCTCCGCCGCACTCCTGCTCGCCTGGTACCAGCGGCTCTATCTGGACCTGCTCGCGCTCCTTATTGCTGTTATAGTGACTCTTGTACTGCTAGTCAAATGTCTTGTCAGGTCATTATGCAAATCGAAGGACGTAAAGATTAAAATTAATTAAATTTACGTGTTAGTATTTTTATTTAAATTGAAATTAATGTACGAGTATGTTGATCAATAAATTGTGGTACTTGAAACAGTGCTGTGACGCTTAATGAAAAGTATTTGTTAGTTAATACCAAAGGAAATATACTTATAATTCATATGATGCATTTTAATATATTACCTTGCTCAAAAAGGGGCAAGTGCGTAGTACCCGTAACCGACGAGCATGCATGAAGAACATTATGGGAGTGGAAGAGGCGGAAGAGGTGTGTCAGGATCGTGGCACGTGGAGATCCGTTGTCTCTGCCTACCCCACCGGGAAACAGGCGTGACGCTATGTATGTATGTATGTATATACCTTGCCCTAATATATTAAAGATGAACCTACTCGCACGCAAGAGAAGAATTTTCTACGACTTCTCCAATCACTTCCAACCCTACTGCTCTGCCCGAAAATATCATTTTAGTAAATAATTGAAGACTTCGATATTTATTTAGCCAGATCAGATCACACAATGCTAACAATATTTCATTGACACAAATGATCATGAGATATGGTTCGTCATCATTTTTGTTTTTGTCCTGTTAAGCAATGTAATCAAAATCATCTTTAAGTGAGAACCTGTCAAGAAACCATAGAAATCTTTTTTTTTTAACATTAACTTACTGTTAATTTATATGTACTTAATTTACGCTAATTATAAAAATATAAATAACGTATACATATGACGGACCGCATGTAAATCTGTTAAGCCGTTCTCGAGTTATAACCGAACATACATACATACCCTATACTGTAGAGCAGCTTAAATTGCGGACTAAGCGCTCCAGTATTTCTTTTATCTTCCGCACTGCGAAACTCTGGAATGCACTTCCTCCCGATGTGTTTCCTTTAGTCATCTTCAGTGTATGACTTAGGATCTTTCAAGAGAAGCGTAAAAAGGTATCTCACACCGGCACGGCATTCGCAGCCCCGTTCTAAACAACGAATTAAAAAGTATCTAAGTAAACAACGAATTAAAAGTAGTAAATTAAAGTACAATGTCGTTGGTTCTAAACCGAATGCTTTTTGGCGTCGTCGGCTCAATAATCCACGCTGACGGCGCCAAGTGTCTCGCGTATCCATAAAAAAAATAATAAAAAACATACAGACGAAAGACGTTGTATTTTATGTTTAGAAATATGTAGATTCGAAGGTAGGCAATTCATTTTTTGCATTCATCGACTGCCAAATACCTATAGGTATTCTGAGTTGAGCATCAGACAGGGTCAAAGGGCAAATAGACAAACTTCATAATGGACGCCATGCGTTATAAGCATCTAAGGTCAAATTACTGTCTATTTATTTTTATTGGACTGGGTTTCCTGGAGCAAAAGCATACGCTGTGAAGTGCGTGTCTCGTTCTGTGTTCTGTTCAATTTTGTATCTAAGTTGGCGATGTCGTATTTTTTCCGGGCTTGACGCAAGTTTTTGAAAAGGTGATACCTAAGTATCCCCCATTCATCTCGAGATATGTCAGACTCCATTAGTGAAAACATCAAGTAAATGGGTTCGGCCGCTTTTGAGTTCACCCATCACAGACAGATAGAGATGTTGATTTTTAGGGTTCCGTATCCGGTACGGGACCCTATTACTAAGCCTACACCGTCTGTATGTTTGTCTGTCTATGCGTCTGTCCGAGGGCTGTATCTCTTGAAGCGTAATAGGTAGCCCGTTGAAATTTTAACAGAATATGTGTTATTTATTATGGCCGATATAGCAACAAATAATAAAAATAAGAAACATAAAAAAAAAATCACGGTGTTCCCATACAAGAAACTGAAAAGTGTATGCGCGCCATCTACCGAAAAGAGTATAGAGCATTTTAATTAATCATGAATTTGAACTAATATGAAGCATTTCATAAAACACGCCATAGATGGCGTGAGTGGCGCTGACCATGACATGGCGATACGGAACCCTCGGTGCGCGAGTTCGACTCGCACTTGGCCAGTTTTATAATAGCAGAGAAGATAAGAGATGTACATAATAATGACTACATACAGCTATAAGTCCGTCTCGTAATGACTAAGCAACAATAAATTGTCTAGATAATTTAGTTGCCTGTACCGCGCATTAGAAAAGGTGGAGGGGGAGGGCGAGGCAAACAAGTAATGGGGCCAAAGTGGTTTAAGATTTTAGTCTATTTGCTACCAGGGGCTAGAACGGAGAAACGAAAACTGGTGTTTGACACATTAAGTTTTGGACTCGGTACAGTTAATTCGCTTCTTGCAGCAACATAACGTATCTCCTCAAACGATTCTTGTGAAGAATCAGAGTAGCAGTAGGAGAAAAACAATAACATGTCGTGCAGAGTGTACCGAAGTATTGTGGCGTCACTGGCAGTGGTGTTGGCGGCGTTGGCGGCAACAGACGGATACAGAGTGCTGCTGGTTTTCCCTTTGCCGTCACCAAGTCACGCTATTCTCGGACAAGGGTATGTACGGGGACTGCTGAGAAAAGGACATGAGGTAGGCTGTGTTTATTTTTTCGGATATGAACAATGTGTAAAATAATGCCGGATCCGCTGCTCTCGGGGCCCAAAATTTTAAGAAGAGCAAATACTCTACCATGTTTTGCTCCTTTGAGTTTTACCCTTCGCCGTGGGAACCCTTGGCGTATGGTCGCCCGACGCAAAATGCTTTACTGATCAGCTCTGAAAGTTGTTAATAGAAAAATCGGGCGACCGCCGCGCCAAATCTTTTTTTCTCCAGCTGGCTGATGCGTAATTTTATTTTAATCTTTTTATAGGAGAAAACAAAATACTGTTAATTTTGTTTTATTTCATGTCATCTTGATTAATAAAATTTAATTAGTGTTACTGCAAGATCCAAGATCATTACGTAGATACTGCATCATTCGTAAAATGGAATTGCCGCAATCAAAGAGTTAAAAAATATCGATAAAGATTCGTCTCTGAATGAAATATATTATGTAAATCATACGTTCTGCATTGTTTGGAGAATCAATTAATTTAAAATCTCAGTTTTGATTCTTGTCTTTGTTTGCACAGGTAACACTGATTACGCCGTTTCCAATGAAGGATCCACCAGCCAATCTTAAGCAAATAGACATAAACTTCATAACAGACGTTTTGCCTCGTAAGTACTTGAGCGGCGGGTGGTCGGCTCGGTCTTGGCTTGCACTCTTGATCGCAAGGTTCGAGGTTCGATTCAGGCCGACATGCGCTAATAACTATTTCCTGATGCAAAAATTTACTTGCAAAATTAATTTACTGCATCGGCTGCAGCTTCACCGTTCAGGACCGGTCAAAGATTTCAATCTTTGGAATCGGTGTAAAACTGTAGGTCCCTTCCCTTGCCCCTTACGAGGTGGTAGGCTTAAATTGTATTCTACCGGGTTGGTACCAGCGTACTGTATGTAAGTTGGCCGCATCGCCTGTGGCCATTGGCCTAGGCTGTGTTCTCCTCTAGTTCAATATAGCCAGCCAGCAATCCAAAGGGTTGTCTACGGTAGCCAATATCTCCTCCTACCTTCTCGAAGGTAGTATTGTGGCTAGTCGGAGCATGTGCTCTGGCTCCTCTGAATCATCCATCCATTACCCATACAAATAAAAAACTTAAATAGTAACATTTTGTACAACTACATATACCTACATTTTTACCGCTCAAACGCCTATTGCAATGTTTGATAGTAAATAGATCCACAAATAATTTCACAAGGCAAGCGTCGAGAATAGAGGTGCAAAGGCGGACTCATCCATTGAGAATATTTCTTCCAGCCAACCTTTAGGTGTGTGAAATGTTTACAGGAGTAAATAAAGGTAGTAGCGAAGTGAAATTTTAAACGGCCGAAGGGAAGCTCTGACATGGCACCTAGTTCACCCGGTGTTATGGGCTGACATCACGGATGTTGTAAGGTGATGTAAGTAACCGTGTCAGTTTCCATAAAAAAAAAATTACCCTTAGTTAGATAGTACCTACCTACATAGTAAGCTAGTAAATTTTCCACTAGGTACCTACCTCATTATACAGATCTCAGCTTTACCAGGTTCCAGTAAATTTTATTTCAGTCAATTATTCAAGAAATGGTTTATTTTGTTCCCTGATCTACAGATATTTTTCAGATTTTATTCGATTATTTGATCTCTGAAGGTTTTGACCCCTTTTGATCCTTCATCCTTTTATTTTTGACGTCGAAGTGAATTCTGAATACAGTTTTTCTGTAATGATGAATCCTAGCTAGACTTGCTAGACAGCTAGGATAAACCATTTATGTTCAACTTACAAAATATGCTTTAGATCTGAATATAAGTCGAAATATTTAGCTTTCCCGACCAATCTAGTCACGGCACATTTGCTGGCGTTCCTAGAATGTAGCGATCACGTTAGGTTACATTGAAAAATATAAACCTTTGGTTTTAAACACCAAAATATGTGCTTCACTTCCAAGGTTACTGATTAGAATTTATTTGCTTACAGCTAACGTTTTAAACATCTCGAGTATTCTGTACGGCCAATCCAAAACCAATTCCAACAGTTTGATACAATGGATTTCAAGTATATTTAATTCGACGCAGCAGGCACTCACATACGACAAGATTCAGACGCTTATAAAGGATCCAGATCAGAATTTCGATCTGGTCGTTGTAGAGTGGTTTCATAATGAATTGTTCGCTGGGTAAGTACGAGACGTTAATACGGGAACTTCATCACTGTCATAATAATTATCATTATTTTATTTTTTTCTGCTGTTGGACATGATCCTTCGAAATTCTCAAATGATTATAATATATTTTAACAAAAAGGCGGTGGTAACAACTATTGTGCACTTGACACTATTTAGCTCATTCCCGATCTGGTCTAGTTTTAGTGTAGAGGGCCTAAGGCAAATTTTTTGGTAGTCCGTTACTGATACGAGCAAAGACAGTGTTTCTGGGCGGCTAATCCTAGGTGGACGCTAAATGACAGCATTTGGGAAACTATAGAATTATATCGTTATTTCAACAAACGCAACAGACAAAACAACCGTGATGTTACATGGCTACAAGAAGACTAAAGTGACAGGGCCGCCATGCCGCGCTCGATGAGGTGAGCGGGAGAGCGGGGAATGGTAAAAGTTTCCTGACCGCCAAATACTGACGTGTATGCCACATGCCATATCTGCCGCAAATTTTTCGACATCTCCACTCATATATCTTGTTAAATATCTCTAAATAGTATTTTATCGTCCATTCTTTTATCACGGTCGAAGCAAATAGGCATTATTTGCTTTCTTTCAGGTTGGCAGCGATATTCCAATGCCCGCTCGTGTGGTCATCCTCCGTGGATGTTCACGCTTCAGTCTTACGGTTGGTGGACGAAGAACCCAACCCGTCTTACACTCAGGATATAATGGAGAAGAATTCACCACCCTTCACATTTATGCAGCGAGTTACAAACGTTTGCAGACGTCTTTGGATTACGTACATTGTTGAGTAAGATATATTTCATTAAATTGTTCAGTACAGGCTACCACTTAATGCCTAAAGGATTAGAGAAATATTGGAGTGGCATATGTCCACGAGTGGAAGCAAAAGCGCTGACTGTCTGACAGTCTGACAGAAGATAACAAAATTATTCCATGTCCAGGTCGTCAATGCCGATTGCAGAAGTAGCCTATAAAGAAATTTACGAACCAGCAGCGAGGCTTCGTGGGTTGACGTTACCGCCGTACCAGGACCTCATTCACAATGCATCCTTGCTGTTAGCCAATTCTCATTCGTCGCTCAGTGCTGCTACAAAGCTACCGCAGAACGTCAAATGTGTCGGCGGTTACCATATTGATGTACCAACTAAACCACTTTCTGGGGTAAGTTTATTTAAAACCCTAATTGATCGGACTAAAAAAATAAAAAAGCTTACTGCGAGGAAACCGCACAATACCGAAGTGTTGTTATATACTGAAAACTGCAAGACCTAGACCGATGTAAATAACACATTATTTTCAATATATAAAATATATCGATAACCGAAAATAAATTAGGCATACATTTCATTAAGATTTTATTTGAAACTTAAAAGGAAGGTGTCCGAACCATGGCCAAAGTTAGAAAGAGTTAGGGCACGTTGACGGGTGTGGACCCTCCACGGCCTTTCGTATACCATGCAAAATATCTTGGGCACGAACCGTCCTGACGATCAATGTCATGATGTTCTCCTTACAGAATCTACAAATGATCATGGACGAGTCTAAGCACGGCGTCATATACTTCAGCTTGGGCTCCTTCGTGAAGAGCAAGGACATTCCAGACGAGATGAAGACATCTCTTCTCAAGATGTTCGGACGGCTAAAGCAGACCGTCCTCTGGAAGTTCGAAGAAGAACTAACGAACCTGCCAAAGAACGTACATATACAGAGCTGGATGCCTCAGCCTAGCATTTTAGGTAGAATGATTGTCTTGCAAGCTCATTTGAAGTAATTATTACTAGTAAATAAAGCTAATTCTGTGTAGTCAAATTAATTCAGTAAAACCCAATTAATTGGAAGTACATACTACGAGTATATAATGCCAGGTTTTTATTATAATAGTCTGTTTGCATCTAAATTATGATTCGTTCATAATAGGTATGCTGTTTTTTCCTATCATTGAGATTTCTTACTTTCTCTCTTCCAGTACTATGCTAGTAGTATACTACAATGTATAGTTTCAGCCAACCTGTTGCTGAACCTTAAAACAAATTTTACCACCATCTGCAATCCTTTATTCAGAAGAAACTGTCTAGGAAACTTCTAATGAAATTATTTGTCCCTGGTGGTACAAACGATACTGTTTATTTCCTTCTTTCAGATAAGTAAAAATTTCTTTCAATGTTCGGAGATTAGTTCTAGTCTAATACAAATATTTTGCTTCTCCAGCTCATCCAAACATCAAAATATTTATCACACACGGAGGCCTGTTGTCCACGACTGAAACGGCCCACTTTGGAGTCCCTATCATCGGTATACCAATACTTGGAGACCAGTTCCTGAACGTGGAGCGTGCAGTCAATATGGGCTTTGGTTTCAATGTCAAGTTATCTTATAATCTCGCTGATGATCTCAAAAAAGCTATTGAAGAAGTTCTTACAAATTCGAGGTGAGGTTCACCAAAACAATAGTAAGTCTATCATAAGGTCGTCTAGGTCTTTTATGAGGTTTTATCCCTTAAAGGATCACTTACGATTAGCCAAAGTGATTTGGCTTAGTAATTATGACGGGAAAAGGTACAGAATGTAATGGCTAACATATGCATGTATGGGTGTAGCAAGTTACGCGGAGCAGAGTTTCATAAAAGGAAATACAAAAACCCGGCTACGAAAAAGCAAATTATGAAAATAGTTTAACTTTAACTAAAAATAACAAAATAATGTTTTCCATATAATTTATCAGATACAGCAATTCTCTTTTTACATTGATTCTACCTTAGCACTAACTCTATAAATTTTGATAAATTTATTATTTTTAACGTTCTAAATATAGAGCCGTGGTCGGGCGTTCTTCGTTCAACAAGACAAGTGAGGCCGTCGTCGTGCATTATTAGAGCGCGGAACTTAGGACGGCCATCGCCATTGTGTCATACTGGCATCTTTTTGTAAGATCAGTCAGAGCCAATCTAAATTTATTATAAGTAGATACATAGGTAAATACCGAACGTCAACGGCTATAATGCACAACGACGGTCTCACTTGTCTTGTTGAACGAAGAACGCCCGACCACGGCTCTATATTTAGAACGTTAAAAATAATAAATTTATCAAAATTTATAGAGTTAGTGCTAAGGTAGAATCAATGTAAAAAGAGAATTGCTGTATCTGATAAATTATATGGAAAACATTATTTTGTTATTTTTAGTTAAAGTTAAACTATTTTCATAATTTGCTTTTTCGTAGCCGGGTTTTAGTTTTTCATAACTATTTTTTTTTATTTAAACGATTTTCATAATTAGCTTTTACGTAGTCGGGTTTAAGTTTTTTATAACTTTTTTTTTATTTTAGGCTTTTTTAAAAACTGTTTGCATACTTTAAATGTTGTATGTAACTCGTAAATTGATTTTTTTTTATGGAATCTGAAACATCACCTACAGGCTACAACATCCGTGATGTCAGCCCATAACACCGGGTGAACTTGGTGCCACGTCAGTGCTTCCCTTCGGTCGTACCGGCTACACTAAATACATAGCCGTTTCTACCGACCTTTCATTCAGTGCGGTGCGGTGGTACCAATACGGGCGGGTTAAATAAACCCTACCACCTAGTAATATAAGAAGGAAGTCATATCCCTTAGTCGCCTTTTACGACATACACGGGGAGAGATACAGTGGGGCTATTCTTTTATATAAGTACCGGCCCCACACGGTACAAAATTTATACTATCCGTCCGTTTATTTGTCGTGATCTCTATTTGAAACTAAAGTTTTCTGCAAATAGCGCATGAGTGAGTACCTACATATATATACAAATTATGTATAGTTGAACGATGTATAGTCTTGAAGTAAAATGAAAAGTCAGTCAGAGCAAGACCGAAGACTGAGCTGTGTAAGTACACGATTTTCTTTGTCTATGTAAGTAAATATATCTGGTTGGGGTGAAGCGGATTCGGGAAGTAAGTAAACCAATCAGTTCAAGGCCGAAGACCGAGGGCGGTTTCAGGTTGTACATAGTTGAATAATGTACTCACTCGAAGCAGGTAAGCCACTGAGGCGAGGCCAAAGCTACTGATATTATTTTTATAGTAAGCGCGACATGTGGCGCCGAGCCACCCATAAGGTGTCCATGCGATGCCCATGGACATTCGGTAGCATGCGGAGGCTACGAATGCCATGCCGGCCTGACAGGTGCCCAGGTTGAAGGACCCGAAACTGTACTTGGGGGAAAATATTTCTCTCTGTTTGTATTTCAACAGGCTCTGATTTAGCTATGTATCCCTACGGAGTTGCAGTGGTTTTAGATCGCGGGACATTTGGGAGTCACCTACTATTCGCACGGCTCGACGCTGGATCGAGTCCAGAGGCGCTAGCTCGTATTTGACTGAGCCATCCCATAGGCATGCCCATAGGTGCGAGCAGTACCCCAAGCAGGACCGAATCTGCGATTTATACGGCCTTGCCCTCGATGTCACGCCGGAAGTTTAGATCGTGCGAAAATTCGACTCGGAGGACCCCGAGGTGGTCGCAAAATTTAAGTGACGTGCCTTGGTAGGAAGGAGCTGGTGTGATGCCGCTCTCTTTGCACTGAACGCGCAAACTTGTATCTTGGAGGTATTTAACTTGACCAACTTGCTACGGCCCATTCGGAAATAGAGCCGAGTGTTTGCTCAAGTTCAGACGCAAGTCTTCGCCTGTTCTCATCCACTTCCCGCGTAGTTGAAGGGTAACTGGTGTAGAACCCGTGTTCCGTACTCTTGTATGCATAACAATGATATGTTGCCCCCTGAATGCTACGCCCACGCCTTCAACGTTAGCAAGGCTCAGTGCTGCGCATTATCTGCGAAGGTCGATTTGAAGGTCCTTTTGCTTTCCAAGCCAGTTTCTAAGTCAGCGTCATACCTGTCTGGAAGCACCTGAACCTCCTGGGCACCGCCATTTCCAAAGACGTAGGTTTCCGGCAACTAATCGAGTCTAGGGCTAAAACTGCACCCAGAAAATTGGGAATACTTTTCCGCAATCGGCGGTTCTTCTCTTCCACAATATCCCGCTTAGCTGAAGGGTAACTTGCATCCGAAAATATTGTAGGTATTAGGTATATTTAATGTACCTACCTTTTTTTTTTTTTATGGAAACTTGACACGGTTGGTTACATCACCTACAAAATCCGTGATGTCAGCCCATAACACCGGGTGCCATGTCAGTGCTTCCCTTCATTTCGCGCCGGCTACACTGAACTGGACGGAAAACACGAACTATTTACATAGCCGTTTCGACCGACGTTTCGCTCAGTGCGGTGGTAACAACCCGGCCGGGATAAACCCTACCACCTAGTAAGGTAAGAAGGGAAGGGACCTACAGTTTAACGTGGTATCCGAACCACGGTCAGCCTCCAACAGTCGGGCGGTCATCCATCCAATAACTGACCGCACCATTAAGCTGCCGAGGCTGGCGATCCCTTAGTCGACTTTTACGACATGCGAGGGGGAGAGATGCAGTGGGGCTATTCTTTTTAAGTACCGACCCCACACGGTACACCTACGCTACATATTATGCTTACACTAGGTACATGGGCATTTAATACCAATTTATTTTAGCATAGTACTCTATCTAATAATAATATTATATATCTATATAAAATTTGCGGTAGATCAGTGAGTAAGTATGTAGCAAAGAGTTTTACAAACTCTTTGGTATGTAGGTATATTACCAACAATACCACGTCGCTTCTTCGCGTCGCGTCGTCGCGTGTCGTCGTCGCGCGTCATTGGTGTATGTAACGTATCGAAACCGCGGGGGCGCGCGGCGCGGTGCGCGGGCGACTAGGCTTCATCGGGAATAATCGCTATTAATACATGCGCCACACATTTTGCTCTATTTCTCTGTACACATAAGTTTAATAGATAGCAAAGTATATATTTTCGGAATCGTAATTTAATTATCTTTAATTTGATACCCCACTCAATATATTTTGAAAAACTAATTTGACATTTTGAGGCCGTGCGTCCGCCATTTTGAATTTTGAAAATTGTTATATAGCCTATGACACTCCCGTGAATAAGACAAATCCAATAGCACAAGAATTATTCAAATCGGCCCAGTACTTTAGGCTGTAGAGTGGAATATAGATAGTCACATACATACATACATACATACATACATACATACATACATACATACATACATACACGCCAAACTCATAACCCTTCCTTTTTTGGCTTCGCCGTAGTCGGGTAAAAATAGTTTCATAAAAATTAATTTGTTGTACTCTTTGGTGCGGTAGTCCACGGTACAGCAGTGATTCATACGGTTATCTATTAATATTGCTATATTTTGAATGTTAATTCCATTGTCCCGTTTTGTTCTTCATTACATAATTTTGTAATCACCTGAAATGATGATCCATAGCTACGCTGCCGTCGGACGGTAAAACGATGTATGAGCACATACAGCGTTTTTACGTAACACGGCTCAATCGAAAGTTCTTGGCGTGCCCTATCACCGAATATAAATGTTATCTTTGTAGGACCTTCACTGAAGAAGTTATGAAGATCGATATGACGATGTATGTCCAAAAACATACGATTCTGTGCGGTAAAACGATGCATTTTTTTCCAGAACCCTCCATTTAAGGTATGCCACGACGATGTAATATCCAATACATCGTTTCACCATAACACCGCCTAGTTACAGCGTTTAGCCATAACACAAATCCTTCAAACGCGTTTATCTCAAAACAATACTTTTGAACATACATCGTTTTACCGTCCGACGGCAGTACGCTACGACCGTAATGAGAGTGTCTGCGCTGTACCATCACCGGTCCGGTGTGCTGGCTGGACTGTGCGGTGCGCACTGTGGGCATACCGCACCTGCGCTCCGTCGCACTCCTGCTCTCCTGGTACAACTCTCGCGACTCTCTCCAGACCTGCTCGCGCTTCTTATTGCTCTTATAGCACAGAACAGCAGAACAGTACTAACGCACAGAAAGATCACTCTAATATAAGGACATATAAATAAATATCTACTCTCGGGGGCTGGGGCGCATTAAGTGCAATTCAGCTCGCACAGTGCTTGCCTAAAATTATATGCACCTACAAGACGCTTGTCATTCTATCGCCCAACTCTGTCTCTTGTGAAGCGGCACGATTCACTAAATTGACCCGTCAAGCCCGCCGATGTACTTAGCTTCATACCTAAAGTGCGAAGTGCGCGTGGACTGGTTATAGTATACCTCTTGTACTGCTACTCAAGAAGCTTGCCAAATATGCATAGTAAAAAGAATGGTCTTATTAAAAAAATAATTATCTTATTTAAAAAAGAAATATCCCTGTGGTACGCCGGCATTCACTGACATGGCGTCCGAAGAGTAACCGTCCGCTAGGACCTGAATGCCATGTAGGAAGTCGGCGACTCAGTCACAGAGGCCAGAAGGAATTTCGTAAGCTGGCAATTTGCCCAAGAGCGACTTGTGTCAAACCCAGTCAGTGGTTCTTGATTTTTTTTTATGTAATCCGGTATGGGTGGCTGAGTCGAAGGGGCCAAAGCGCATGCTCCGGCCAGCCAATATCCCCTCCGAGAAGGTAGGTACCATACCGGAGACTTCCCTGGATTGCTGGCTATACTGGACTAAAGGAGAACACAACCGAGGCTTCTATGCGGCCATCTTACATCCAGTACGGTGGTATCAACCCAGTCGGCTACAATTTGAGCCTACCACCTAGTAAAGGGCAAGGGAAGGGACCTACAGTTTTACACCGGTTCCGAACGGTGAAGCAGCAGGTGTAGGTATGCACGTAATTTTTTTCGTCAGAAAAAACTCATTGCTACTGGCCGACCGGATTCGAACCGCGGACCTCTCGTATGAGAAGCCGATGCCCAAACCACTCGGCCACCCGCTGCTTCATGTATATTGATATACATATTTTGAATGTGAATTCTATTGGCTTTGTTGTTCTTCATTACGTAATGTTTTAATCGCCTGAAATTGTGATTCACAGCTACGCTACGAATGTGAAGAGAGTGTCGGCGCTGTACCACGACCGGCCGATGCGCGCGTCCGAGGAGCTGGTGTACTGGCTGGAGTACGCGGTGCGCACTGGCGGCGCGCCGCACCTGCGCTCCGCCGCACTCCTGCTCGCCTGGTACCAGCGGCTCTATCTGGACCTGCTCGCGCTTCTTATTGCTCTTTTAATAGCTCTTGTACTGCTAGTCAAGAAGCTAACCAAATTATGTAGATTATTAGTAAAAAAGAAAGACATTTATAAAAAAAATAATTAAACATTTATTGAATTTTTTACATTAATTTGCAGAAGTTTATTTATATTGACATGAATACACATATTCAATATTTCTTGGTGTAAACCCGTTCAGAAGCAGGTTCAATTTTCAAGTCAAGGTTTCATTGGTGAAGTACCTACCTATTGAACAATTAAAATGAATCTTAGTACCTACTGGAAAAAGGAAGTAAATTTTATAAAAAAACATTTGAACACAAAAGTACACTAATTGCAATAAAAAACAAATTTATCCTAAGCCACGTGTAATTTTTTGACGATTCCTTATTCGAAAATTTTCGTTGAAATTGGAAAAAACCAGAAGCAGAGCTTTAACTTTTAAACTACCTACTGAGATTGGATAATTAAATACGAATACAGGTTGATACAGACAACCTATATATATCAGATATATACATACAACACCCTGTATGCCGACGATTGGGGTCATTGAGCCTGTTTTATCGCTACTACTATGGCCGCTTCTCTGACTTGCTTCCCTTATGCCTCGTCCTCATGTTCGCCTTTGCCAAACCCGCCATACTCTCGCTGAACACTCATTTGTAGTCGACAGAAGAGTTTTTCGAACTGCACGATTCTCTAAAATCGTTCTTGTGCCGCAATGCAAAGGTGTGGGTGGAACGGGCTTCCGGGGAATATCTTTCTCCACTCCTACAATCCACGGATCTTCAAATCGCGGGTTAATAGCGGCTCAGCGGCTGCGGACTCCACCTCCAAGCCGGACTGGCACCTCCTCGGGAGTGAAATTGCTGCGCCTGAGGCTTAGACCTCGGGCACAGCCACCCAGTTGGGGAAGCAATAAAAAAAGTAAAGTATTCGGTGTTGTGCTTCAAAGACTCTGATAAATTACAGCACAACACCGACCACCACGTTTCGCAAAGTATTCGGACAAGATGACTATCAAGTAAGCAAGTAAGGCACGAAGACCCACTGCTGCACGACTCGGTGGAAGGACCGTGCCAAGGTGAGAGGTGGCTATCCTGTCGCCTTTTAGCACGGCACCTTGTCTTTATACAGGGTGTCCCGAAAGTCAACGTCATCCCTTGGAGGGCTGATAGGCCAGCTCAGGACTGACCAGAATATCACAATATGACCTTAATAAAAAATCGTTAGTTTTCGAGATATTTGGACTTTTATTTATTTCGTTAAAATCGACACCCTAGATCAGTTTTTCGAGTGCCACAGGTACAAAATTCCATATTCTAAGATTCTATTTTTTGTTACGCAACCCTGTATAGCAATGCTATTGATCACAGTTCAAAAAAATTTTAAATTAAAAAATACCCCTAAAAATTTTTTTTTGTCTGATTCATAGTAATTTATTTTTTAATAGTCAATTTCGACCCTTCATACTGTAAAAAAAATTTACCACGTTAACCTGGCAAGTTATTTAAAAAAATTGCTCATTTAGTGTGGTCTTCAAAATGGTATAACGTTTGCTATATTTTGTTTTAGAAAAAAAGATATTGCCATTTTAGTGCAAAAGGAGCTTGTTGTAAATGTATTTCAGATATTAGTAATTCGAATGAACCCGGCTATCACTTTTAAGCAATTTTGCTAAATTCGGCTTAATTTTGTAGTTTGAATTTAGAATTAGAGTAACGTCGTTTGACTTTACAGTGAGATAGTGACATGAGTAAGAGTGAGAAAGGTAGTGACGCCGTAATTTAGCAGTATGTTACGCTACTTCTTTAAATGCAATTTTCGTGTGCATCGTTTCGTCACGTTCTGTAGTGTGCGCTATCTGGACTTGTGTGTTGCCTACTTGATGTCTAGTGATTTGAACTTCTTGTATTGGAGATAATAACGTACTGACCTGGCCTTTTTGTGGTCTCTGTGTTTTTGTTACGCTTTTGATACGCGTGTTACTACTCGCGATGCCGTATCAGTATACTGCTCAGGAATACGCTAACATGCATTACATTTATGGCGAATGCAGGGGCAATGGTGTTGCTGCAGCTAACCTGTATCGCGAAAGATACCCGAATGCCTTGAGATATCCTGATCATCGCGTGTTCATAAATGTCCACCTGGCATATGGAGAAGGCAGAATGCCTCACAATCGCGCTAGAATTGGAAGACCACGTATGGATTACGATGAGCACGTTTTACAAGAAATTGAAAATGATCCGACTACATCGGCGCGAGCAATTGAAAGCCATACAGGGATATCGAAATCTACTGTAAATAGAATTACGCGACGGTATCAATACCACCCATATCATGTGCAACGTGTGCAAGCATTGCTTCCTCGTGACTACGCACAACGTGTCCAGTTTTGCCGAACAATGCTGCAGAAACATAGAGAAGAACCAGATTTCTTAGATAAAATTTTATGGACAGATGAAAGCACATTCAAAAAAGATGGCTTCATGAACATGCACAATCTACATAGTTATGCACTTGGAAACCCACATTCAATGCGAGAAGAAAGATCACAGTATCGCTTTAAAGTTAATCTGTGGACTGGCATCTTCAACGGCCAAGTAATTGGCCCCTTTGAATTACCTGAAAATCTAAACTGGGAAATTTATCTTGATTTTTTAGAAAATCAACTGCCAAATCTGTTGGAGGATGTGCCTTTGGCCACACGCAGGGCAATGTGGTTTCAAAATGATGGCTGCCCAGCTCATTATGCACGAGGAGTGAGAAATTATCTGGATCAAGCTTATCAAGAGAGATGGATCGGCCGTCTTGGTCCCATTTTGTGGCCTCCCCGGTCCCCGGATTTAAATCCCCTTGATTTTTATTACTGGGGTCACCTAAAGGAGAAGGTCTATGCAAAACCTATAAATAACGTAAATGAATTGAAGCACCGCATTAATGAAGCAGCACAACAAATAAATGTGGCAGGAAGTGCAAGACTAATAAAAAGATCTTTCTTAAAAAGATGTCGTTCTTGCATTCGACTTGGTGGAAGGCAATTTGAACACACTATTTGATGTTTATTTGTGTTTTGTTTAGTTTTAAATAAATACCGGTCGCTTAAATTTAACAAGTGTTTTTATTCAAATTACTAATTACTGAAATACATTTACAACAAGCTCCTTTTGCACTAAAATGGCAATATATTTTTTTCTAAAACAAAATATAGCAAATGTTATACCATTTTGAAGACCACACTAAACGAGCAATTTTTTTAAATAAATTGCCAGTTTAACTTGGTAAATTTTTTTTACAGTATGAAGGGTCGAAATTGACTATTAAAAAATAAATTACTATGAATCAGACAAAAAAAAAATTTTTAGGGGTATAGCACGATATTTTTTTTTTTCTTTTTTGAACTGTGATCAATAGCATTGCTATACAGGGTTGCGTAACAAAAAATAGAATCTTAGAATATGGAATTTTGTACCTGTGGCACTCGAAAAACTGATCTAGGGTGTCGATTTTGACAAAATTAATAAAAGTCAAAATATCTCGAAAACTAACGATTTTTTATTAAGGTCATATTGTGATATTCTGGTCAGTCCTGAGCTGGCCTATCAGCCCTCCAAGGGATGACGTTGACTTTTGGGACACCCGTATATACCAAATTAGATCATTAGTCCACCTTCAAACCGGACCAGCACCTTCTAGGGGGTGAAATTGGCTGCGCCTGAGGCTTCGACCTCGGGCACAGCCACCCAGTTCGTAAGCAATAAAAAAAATATAAGTAAGGATACTAAATATGCCTACTATTTACATAACATTAATTGAAATTGGTGGAAAGATAAATACGACACATAATAAACAAGGATATAATAATTACAGCTTAGATAGATAACTCTATATATGTACTCTATATTTTATTAAGTGGTGTAGTTTTTTTTTAGAATTATTCCTACAGCAAATACATTATAAGTTTTTTAAGGTAGTTATATTTTAATTACATAAAATGCGGGATGAAATGTAATATATAGCACTGAATTCATATTTAGGCAAACATTTTACAGAGAAACGCTGTAAGTAAAATTATGTATAATAAAATAACCAAATATGTACCTGCATACAAAAAATTCACAGATCTCATGCGTTACATGACTTTCGGGTACATTGAAAATGATTTTTAGGGCGCATTCAAATATAAGCGTATAGCGAGTCGCCGACTGTGAGCGTGAAAATATCCTGGTGTGGCTGAAGCTCGGAGGTGAAGCGACGAGCGAACGCATGCCAGATTCTAACAGCGCGCACCTGTTCACTATACACGGTGTTGCAGTTGCCCCCGTAATATTTTTAACTGACATAAGGGGGTTATTTTATATGTGAAACTAAACAACTTCTGTGGCGAACATTTTTTTTTTAAACAAAAAAAATTTTTTTTTCATACAAATTTTAAATTGGTACATATTCTCAAAATGTATGGAGAAAAAAAAAATTTTTTCTTCAAATTAAAAAGTCGTAGAACAAAAGTTGTTCTATTTCACGTACAGAATCACCCCCTTTCGGGTTTTACGGTTGGGGTTGCAACACCGTGTATGACTTCTTCTACTCCTCTAAATACTAAAATGTATTCATATCTAAAAATTTGATTATAATTCACTTGCTTTTCCATGCTGAAATATGTCAATTTAGAAAAATAGACAAAAATTGTCAAAAATAAAAAAAAAATAAAAAAAATTTAACTCTTAATTCACGAAAATCATTTTAACTACTTACACTGCAAGATGAAGACGACTCGTAACTCGCGTAATGGAAAATAAAAAAAAATCATTTTCTTTTTTTTCAAGCAATCAAAAACACCCCCAGATATTGAGTCAATCTACAATATGAAAATAGAAAATATTTTTATTTATAGTAGGAACATATACATAGGCTGTTCCGAAAATTGTTAGTGAAATGAAAAATTGTTAGAATATGAAAAAAAATTATTTACAGCTTTTCAAAATATTTCCCTCCAATCCCTATGCACTTATGCATTCAGGTGAACCAGGTTTCAAAACATTTAAAAAACGTATCTTGCGGGAGGTCGAAAAATAACCGCCGAAATTCTTCGACGGCCTCGTCTGCAGTGTTGAATTTTCGCCCGCGAAGCATTTTTTTTACCGTGGGAAATAAAAAAAAATCGCATGGAGCTAAATCTGGGCTGTACAGAGGATGGGATAACCTTTGTACCCCCGAAGTTGTCAAATAGTCCATGTTTCTACCGGTGTGTGAGCGGGCGCGTTATCTTGGTGAAAAAGAATGCCACGGACGCCGCTCCTTGGGCGCTCGCTATTCAACTCCCCGAAAGGTTGAGGCAGACAAACTTCGCAATACCAATCTTCAGTTCAGCCTGAATCTCCCGATGTGTAATGTGTCTATTCTCCCGCAATAGCCACTCTACCTGATGACATTTTCATGAGTGACTGCAGTTGATGGTCGGCCGGGTCTGGGGTCATCGTTTAGGTTCTCTCGACCACGTTTAAATTCACGAAACCAATAAGTAACTGTTGCTAACGCATGAGCAGACTCCCCAAAAGCAGCTTGCAAATTTTCGTGAGATTCCTTGAAGGTTAACCCTAGTTTATAAGCATAGAAAATCATAGCACGAAAAGCTTCTCGCGAGACGTCCATTGTTGCAAATAAAATATGAGTGACGGATAACCGTTAAAAATATTTCAAAAAAGAACTACACATAGGTGGCCAATAATTTTAATCAAGGAGATTTGTATTTAAATTAGCCGTCAAATCAAAATAGTTTCAGGAAAAAAAAATTGTATTTATTCTGTGGCTAACAATTTTCGGAACAGCCCACGTAAGTATAAAGGATTTTTCATCCAAATAGAAAAGTTTAAAATATAAGTATATTTAGAAATTATGAATCATTGGTCAACTCAGCCCACATCCCACTCAGCCCGCGGGCTCAAATGACCACTAATATTTATAGTTTCCTTTTTAAATCCCTAAAAACGGCTATTTCAAGCGGTGTTTTTAGATGTTCTCAAAAACTCTCAAACTTTTTAATTTTTTTGACCTTGCCGATATGCGTCATTTGACACCCTAAATATTGACGTAACCTTAAAACTCACGACATCAGGGCGAATTCGAACTCTCGCTGGAAATCGGGGCGATCGAAAAGACATTTTCAATGTCAAAATATTCATCCATCATGGGGATCAACGTCATTGTACCCATGTCGGATGCTGCGTTTCCCCGTTGAATGGCAATGCTAATTCTCTGCTTGAAGTACGTCCCGCCCCGACGACGACGGTCCCCGGATGCCTCAATAAGCTGTTTTCCTATTTGCTTAGAATAAAATTACATTACATAAAAAATATATATATTTATTTCATAGAACCTTAGTAATTCTATTTACACCCTCAAGATAGAAAATGTTGACTAAATACATTTTCTGTTTCAATTCCTCTTCTTATTCTGATCTTGCGGTTTACATTTGCAAATTTTCGCTATGCACACTCTGACAAGGCACCTAACAAACAGCGCAACAGCAACTAGAGCCACAATTATCAGTGCAAGAAGATCGATGTAGTGCCGCTGGTACCAGGGCATCAGGAATGCGCTGGAGCGTAGGTGCCTCGCGCCGCCAGTGCGCACTACGTACTCCAGCCAGTACACGAGCTCCTCGGTCGGACGCAAAGGCCGGTCGTGGTACAGCGACGATAGCCTTTGTACAGTCGCGCGATAGCTGTGGATGTAGAATGTGTCATTTAGAAAAGACTCGATAAAATCAAAATACACAAACCTTGGACATATTTTTTTTTTATTGAAAGCGCGACATTTCGCGCCTAAGTCAAAGTCAAAGTCAATATTTCTTTATTTCAACGAGCACATTATCTGGGTTCAACACCCACAATGCTATAGAAATCGATCGAAATGCCTAGCCCATAAGGCTGGCCCCGACGCCCATGGATATTACGTCGTATACGGGGGTTGAGAATGCCATGCCGGCCTGACAGGTGCCTATTCACGCCCCTCTTGAAGGACCCGAGACTGTACTTGGGAAGAAATATGTGGACAGGGAGAGTGTTCCAGTAATCTTAATTTATTATTAGTATTTTGAATTAGTTGAGTATTTATATAATGTTTATTAATTTAAAAAAAAATTCCTTCTTTTTTATATTTTTGGTAGGAACTTTTGCTTCAGATTTTAATTGTAGTTTTCGTTAATTTTGATTTGATAGGAATTTATTTTTACGCGGGCAAAGCCAGTAGACCAGAGTAGCCAGTTCTGTGGAGCCGTCACTTACACATCAGCTAATTCCAACAGAAACTGTGTTGCATCCAACCATGTCTGGTTCCATTAAAAATACACATTCCATTAAAAATACACAAACCTTGGATTGGACAAGGCCTCGTCTATAGCAGCTTTAAGATCTTCCACAAGGTTCCACGAGAATCGTACACGAACAGCGAATCCCTTATGGACAGCTTGCTCCATGTTCAGGAACTGGTCTCCAAATAGTGGTATACCAATGATGGGAACTCCGTAGTGGACCGTCTCAGTCGTGGATAGCAGGCCTCCGTGTGTGATGAACACCTTGATATTCGGATGCGCTGCAGAAGAAGAAACATTTCAAGATTGAAAAATAATTACTAGAGGCCCGATCGTATCAAACTGGTACCATGGGCTTTCGTGTTATCGTTTCGGGTAAGTCTTTGATGTGGGACGCCACTGGTGTCGACACATTGGCACATAGTCACGCTCGGGACTTTTCAAAAGCGGCTAGTGCGGCTATCTCATCAGATCAGTTCATTTGTTGATCCAATAATTAATACATTAATATCAGACCAGTCAGTTGTTCATTTGTCCATTCTATTGGTTGGCTAGAAAGTACGGAAAAGAAAATTTGCCTGCAGTGCTGTCAACATAAACAATTATTGGTGTCTGCAATACTTAGATATGTTCACGAAAAAACTAAACCGATTAATCTAAGAAAACGAAACCAATTACCCAAAACGCTAGTTTGAGGTATCCATTTCTGTATATGCACATTTTTGGGTAAGTTCGGAAAGTCCTCCTCAAACTTCCAAAGTACTGTTTGCTTTAATCCTGCGAACATCTCTACGAGTTCGTTCTTAATCTTTGTTGGCATGTCTTTGCTCTTCATGTTGGAGCCCAAGCTGAAGTATATCACTCCGTGCTCTGCATTGTCCATGAGTTTTTGTAGATTCTGTAAGCAGAGGTAAATCTCTGGTAAGTGTTAGCTCAGAGGTATATCTGGGTAGTGACACAAAAGTTCTTCCTCATTTAAAATAAATATATATTTTTACAATATTATTTATAAAAATAAATCATTATAAAATACGAGAAAAAATAAACTTAATCAAATTATAATAAATGTTAGTGAGCTGGGTCACGTCAGCTGACGAGACGCCATCCATTGGAGTAAACTAGGGGCCATAACAGGAAACGAAGTGTGGGAAGACCATCCGTCAGGTTTTCTTTTATAGACGACCGGCACGGGTGTCTGTGCTCAAAAGTTCAAAGGAAGATTAAGACACAGCCAATAACACCACTACTCGCGAAACCACGCTCAGAGAGGCGCCATGCCAGCTACAGGGCGGACAAGAGGTCAATGTCTAATTTAATAACACGCCTTTCGAAGATTCCCGGTGGTGGGGATCACACTCGCCGGAAGACGACATTAAGAGGTGGGGCGACGACATTAAGTACATCGGAGGCGGAGGTGGTTCTGCACCGCTGAAGGTCGGGAGGACTAAAGAAATTGGAGAGGCGTATGTCCACCAGTGGACGAATAAGGTGACTGACTGTTATATTCTAAAGGTTACAAAGTCAAACATCGGTCTTACATCAAATTTGAGAGTAAGTAACGTTCAGAACTTAATCCATGCAAGTTTACTATCAAGGCTACACTGACAGGCAACCAGGCAAGGCAACACAAACAGGCAGAACAGCGTAAACCTACAAATGAAATCAACCAAAGGGGAAGTAGTGTTGCCCTTCCTGTTAACGCCATGAGTCCAGGTTCAAATCTGGTAACATCTGGTTTATTTTGGTTTCGAAGCCTTTCGCAAATCAATCGTACAGTATATGTTTCCAACAACTTACATCAGGAAGAGGTTTGGTAGGCAGGTCGATATGGTATCCGCCAACCCCTTTAATATTCTGTGGTAGTTTGGGAGCGACACCAAGCGAAGGATGCGAGTTGGTCAATATAAACGATCCATTGTACAATACTTCTTCGTAGGATGGAAGAATGACACCTCGCTTCGCTGCCAGAGGGGCGAATATCTCGCTGTATGCTACTGCTCTCATTGGTGTGAACGACCTGGAGATTGCAAAACTTTATTAGATATCTTGAAAGAAAGAAAGAAACACAGAAAGAAAGAAAGAAAGAAACACAGAAAGAAAGAAAGAAAGAAAGAAAGAAAGAAAGAAAGAAAGAAAAAAAGATTTATTCGTCACACACTTACAATACAAACAAATGTAAACTGTTGTATCTCTGTATTGTAATGTGTGAGTTTTAAATAAATAAATTTTTGAATTTTGATTTCTTTTAACATATAAAAATACAATTGACGAAAAGGGATCCCGCTCAACTAATCCACTATTCAAAACAGCGAAGCTGTTTTTCAGGGGCTCCCTTTTAAAAAATCAAGAAACAAAAATCACAATAAACGACAAAAAAAAAAAACAAAAACCAAAACATGGTAGCATAAACAATATAAATGAGAGTGACAGAGATAGACATTGTAAATTTGTGTGTGTTAGTTAATGTAATGTATGAGGGTGAGTGAGTGTGGGTGTCGTGTGTGCATAATATGTGTCTGAACTTTGAGGGTTTTCCGATTCGGGATTTCGATGCTATGCCGTTCTGTGATGCTATATGTGTGTATGTCTACCGCAATAAGTTGACATTCTGAGCTGTACATACAGAAAAACGTAATAGGTGCTTTTTTATTTATGTAAACTAAAATGGGTGACTGTGCAACGAAACCTGGTCCAGTCGACAGAGCCAAAACCACGCTCAGTGAGACGCCAAGTCAGCAGATTTGCCGACTGTTGCTAGGCTGTCTAGCCTATTAATCCAACGTTTGAAGACACCCAGGCTAAAGGAATCGGGAAACACAGTGGCCGGAAGACAATTTCACACCCTAGCGGAAGAAAGCCCTCATGAAACGATTTTGAGGACCGATGGATTCCCTGCTTACATCGATACAATACATTTAATATAACACCAATACCAGGTGTAATGTGACAATGGGTGTAATGGGAGTTCGTCACAAATGATGTTAGGTTACTTTTGAAAATAACTTACTCAGTAATTCGGACAGCTGAAAAAGTATTCCACAGCATTTCCACTCTTTGCTTAAAGCTGTATGGCGGCGAGTAAGTGTTCATCAGGTCCGGCAAGTACATTGGGTTGGGTATGTCATCCATAAGACGCAGTATAGTAGAGTGCACCTCCAGGGAAGATGACCATACTAGGGGGCATTGGTACAATGCCGATAATCTGCCGAAACAAATTGCATGTTAGGTTTCAGTATCACGACTATCTTTCATCAATACTTCGCGTTCGTCAATAGGAGCGAGGCTGAAGACCAAGCTGCACATTGTTGAGCACACAATAGAGCGAAGAAAGTAGGTCTCAGAATGAAGTCGAAGGTCGAGCTGGGTAATTGATTAAAGCAGAGCATTTTTACCCAGCGCGTTCTGCCGGTTATGATGTACGGATATGAAACGTGGACTCTGACGGTCGCCGTTGTCCAAAGGTTGCAAGTTGCCCAGCGAGCAATGTAGGGGACCGTGCTGGGTGATATGGTGATATCGCTACGTGATATGGTGCGTAACGAGGCAACCCGCAGTCGCACCAAAGTAGTCGATATTGGACACCGGGTGGCGAGCTCAAGTGGCAGTGGGCTGGGCACGTATCGTACACTGCCGGCCGTGGACAGGAAAACGGAGTGTAGGAAGATCATCCGCCAGGTGGGAAGACGACATCAAGTACGCCTGCGGAAAGCAGTGGTTCCGTACCGCTGAAGGCCGGGAGGACTGGAGAAAAAATGGAGAGGCGTATGTCCAGCAGTGCACGCACATAAAAAAAATATACACACGTTGACTGACTTACGGGCCGACATTTTTCGCTATCGATATTTTGTGATGACTGAACAGACTCCTGCCTTCTTCACTTTGTCGGGCGCACCAAGGGAAGCAATGATATAAATTATATACAGGAAAAAGCTGCCTCTGGCATCATAAAACAATATACATACCCAGTAAACAATTCGGTGAAGAACCACTCTAAAACGACTAAGTCGAAACCTTTACTGGTGTCTTGGAGTACAGTTTGGAAAGCGTCGCATGTGAGAACTTTTCGTGAAATTGTGGTGAGGAGGTGTTCGAACATCTCTAGATCATTGATATGTTCGCTACTTTCCAATAGTTGACTGACGTTCATTAGGTCAACTGTGAACAGAGATGATTATGAATCAATTATCATTATTTTATCGTTTATATTTGTTTTGATTTTTTAGGGTTTAGAATTCATACGGAAGCCTAGGCAGTCTGTCCGTCCGTATGTCTGTCTTAGGGCTGTATCTTTTGAACCGTAATAGGTAGCCGGTTGAAATTTTCACATAATATGTGTTATTTTGGCAGATATCCAAAGAAATAATAAAAAAGCAAAAATCACTAAAAATAAGGGGTCCCCATACCAGAAACGTGCTAAGAATAGATTAGTATATAAGGTCTTTCAATAGTAGGTAACGATACGCCAAGGGTGTATGTGTATCAGATACTGATCACGTTCCCATACCATTTTTTTTTTACGATATTAAAAACATACTTAATAAGGTGAAACACGCGCACTCCACGTATTAAATTTGAGGAGTGAGTAGGTTTTTTATATCGTAAAAAAAATGGTATGGGAACGAGATCAGTATCTGATACACATACATCCCTTAGCGTATCGTTACCTACTAATGAAAGTCCTTACATATTCTCGGTACTAAATAATAGATGGCGCCACAGGTACTTTTCTATAAAAAAGGTCGGATCTCGGTTCGGGAGTAAAACTCACACTAGACCAATTTTTATTAGAGTACGTATGTCAGTCAGTCAGTCGGCGTATATGTGTACTTCTGCACATATGCCTCTCAAATTTATGTCAAATTCTCCCGGCCTTCGGCGGTACGAAAACAATAATGAATATTTGTGTGTTCGATCCATCACTTGCTTCTTGTTATTTCTGAACATAAAGTTTTGTGCGTCGACAAATAATAATTGACAAGTATGTACTTTAGATAGTAACACGTAACGAATTGTACGTGGACCTAAATAAGATATAATAATCTCTAACCTTTGAATTATCTTAACACTTCGCGAGTGCGTAAGGCATTGATTTTAAATCAATGGCGTAAGGTAAGGTAGCTTATAAATAGATATCTTTAGCGCTTTTTTTTTTGTAAACCAGCACGGGTGACTGTGCCGAGAGACCAATGGTGCAGTGCAGTCGACAGAGCCAAAATCACCTCTCCTCGCGAAACCACGCTCAGTTAGGTGCCATGCCAGCAGATTTGCGGACTGTTGCTAGGCTGTCTAGCCCGTTAATACGACGCTTGAAGACACCCAGGTTAAAGGATTCAGGAAATACACTCGCCGGAAGACAGTTCCACACTCTAGCGGTGCGACAAAGAAACGATTTAGAGAACCGATGGGTTCTCAAAAGCCCAATGTCAACAACAAAAGGGTGCTGAGTCTCTCTGCGACGAGTCATGCGGAGATAGGACGGGTGGCAGGGAATAAGGGATGCTAGTTCCGCAGAGCAGCGTCCGTGATAGTATCTGTAAAACAGACTAAGCGAACCCACAAATCGTCTGTGACTCAGGGATTCCAGACCATCTGTAAGTTTCGGGTCACCAACAAGACGGATGGCTCGGCGCTGTATCGCGTCCAAGAATGCTACCAGATAATGGGGACTATCATCTTAGATGTGACTGCAGTACTCCATCACCGGCCTAATCTGTGTTTTGTACAACAGGAATAGTTGTGCCGGTGAGTAGAACCGCCGATTGCGAAAAAGTATTCCCAATTTTCTGGATGCAGTTTTGGCCTTATACTCGATTAGTTGTCGGAAACCTACGTCTTTGGAAATGGTGGTGCCCAGGAGGTCCAGGTGTTCCGAGACAGGTACGACGCTGCGTTGGAAACTAGCTTGGAAAGGAAAGGGATCGACCTTAGCAGATAATGCGCAGCCCCGCGTCTTGCTAACGTTGAAGACGACAAGGTTCTCCTGGCCCCATATAGCTACTTTTCCGAGAACGTTATCGACCTTATCAACAACTGAACGTTGAGCCTCCCTGTGCCGCGAATCTCTATTCTTCCAGTCCTTAACATAGCCCTCGTGCTCCGTGCTGTCGTCTGCATAGCTTTGTATCGTGCCCAAGGACAGTAGATCGTTTATAAAGATTAAGAAAAGCGTAGGCGACAGCACAGAGCCCTGCGGAACACCAGCGTTGATTGGAAAGTCGTCCGATTTCGAGCCATCGATGGTAACGAAGATGGAACGACCCGCCAAAAAGCTGGCGATCCAGGCGCAGAGTTTGGGTGGAATGTCGAAGGACGGAAGCTTGCCTAGAAGGCCTCGGTACCAAACGCGGTCGAAAGCCTTGGAAATATCCAGGGCCACTGCCAGCGACTCCCCAAAATTGTCCAATCTTTCGGCCCATATATGCGTAACGTACGTTAGAAGATCTCCTGTTGACCGCGCTTTCCGGAATCCGTACTGCTTGTCATCCAGGAGTTTATTTGCTTCTAAGTACGTTAGGAGCTGGGCGTTGATAAGGCGCTCCATAACATTACATAATAGTGAAGTTATCGCAATGGGCCAATAGTTGGAGGGGTTCGCGGAGTCACCCTTCTTTGGAACCGGTTAGAACGAGGCTCTTTTCCAGGAAGAGGGTACAATCCCACGGGCAAAGGAGAGACGGAAAAGGCGGGAGATGATTGGTGTCAACTCAGGGGCACATATCTTGAGCACTACGGCTGGAATGCCATCAGGACCACTACTCTTCGAAGTGTCCAACGTCTTCAAGCACTTGTAGACCTGTCTAGGGTGC
The DNA here is from genome assembly GCA_946902875.1 of Nematopogon swammerdamellus. NCBI lineage: Eukaryota > Metazoa > Arthropoda > Insecta > Lepidoptera > Adelidae > Nematopogon > Nematopogon swammerdamellus. The sequence continues at coordinate 14,379,756 of OX336356.1, forward strand.
ATCCTTGGCTCCAACATCGAAATCCCACAGTGTGGTATCGAGGGAGGGGTTGCACCCTGGTCGTCCAGATTTGAGTTGGACGCGAAAAGGCGAGCAAAAATGTTCGCCTTCTCCTTCGCGAGGATAGCGAGTGATCCATCAGGACGTTCCAGCGGTGGTGTAGCAGAGCGACAGAAGTTTCGACCAATAGAGTTGGCGAGAGACCAGAATGCTCGGCTGCCGGTTGGACAGCGGACTAGCCTGTCGCCAATTTTATGGTCGTGCTTGTACTTGGCCACATTGAGCGTTCGCTTGCAAGACCTGGTGGAGGCATTAAGTGTGCGTCTTGCCTCAGCAGTACGGGCGCACAGCCATTGCCTGAAGGCCTGATTCTTGGCCTCTACCGCAAGGCGGCATTGGCGGTTAATAATTCTTGATAATAATTCTTCTTATAAGCTTTCTCTTAACATGTCTTGGCTTGTCCTTAAGGTGATGTGTGACTGCGTCTGACTCGAATTTCAAAAAGTGTACCGCCAATATTACTTACCTGACAGATTCAGTTTTAATATATGTAAAACTTCATCTATCAGCGCAGATCGATGGCTTTTTGAAAACACGATTTGATTAACTTCGCTCTATAGAAAAAAATCATGAACACATCTCTGAATTTAGTTATAAAAACGTATTTAAGGCAACGTGACCAAATGAAGGCTTTGGAAAAAAATATATTTTATTTGTTTTATTTGTTGAATATATGTATATCTAAATCCGTAGCTTCTTATTTTTTTGTTTCGATCCGTAGTTTTGGAATAAAAAAATAAAAACCAAATTTTTCGGTTGATTGATTTTGTGTTGCATCCCACTCCAACCAGCGAAAGCGGTGCCTTGAAAGAGAAGTACCGGTGAAACAGGTTGACAGGGCCTTAACACCCAGTGCACGCCGGAATATAACACAGAAGGAAAATTATTTCGAATATTAAAATCTAAAATTTGAATTAAATTACTAATTTTGAAAACTCAATATACTCGTACAAACAGCTTTTAAACCATTATAAATTCGAATTTGGAATTAGACACCATTATCCAACGTTAATAGCAGCATATCAGTGACATACATATCGTAGCGCTCAGAATGAAATCTGCTTCTAACAATCAAACCTTGTCTCTTCCATGTTGATAGAAAGAGACGGGTCTTCACTCCTCACCCAGTGCAATCATGGCGACACAGAATAATATAAATAGCACTCAAAGGTGTGTGCCGTGGGAGAGAAGCAATACTTAATTGCCTTTTTTAATTTTCAGAAACGACTCCTTAATTATTGAGTGGCTTCTGAAAACAGACTTAATTAATTTGTAAGAACTATTGGACTAATGTAGTAAAGAGGAACTTACATGGCATGAGGTCAAAAGTGAAACTAATATCGATCTGGGTGAGATTTGCTGGTGGATTCTCACTGGGAAACGGTGTTACGTATGTCACCTGTCGAAACAACAAAATATGCAATTAGTATTAACAAATATACCATGCCGTATATTTTACGGCATATATTTTATCCGTGATGTCAGCCCATAACACCGGGTTAACTTGGTGCCACGTCAGTGCTTCCCTTCGGTCGTGCCGGCTACACTGAACTGGACAGAAAACACAAACATAGCCGTTTCGACCGACCTTTCATTCAGTGCGGTGGTATCAACCCGGGCGGGTTATACCCTACCACCTAGTAATATAGGAAGGGAGTCATATTCCTTAGTCGCCTTTTACGACATACACGGGGAGAGATGCAGTGGGGCTATTCTTTTAAAGTACCGGCCCCACACGGTACACTATCATCGGTTTACTATCATTTTTGTAATTTTAGGGTAAATAAACCATTTTTGCTCAAATGCCATTCACATCCTTGAAAGCTATGTTCATTACATCCTTTATATTTGTTATTTATTAATTACTATTGCGGTCGTTGTGGAAGACGACACCGCCCGGGAAATGTAACTCACATCAAATATTATGAATTCATTGATGGGTCTACAAGTCACTTCTTGCTCTACATATTTTCAGTGATCGACCTAAAAGCCTCTTGGGATCGACCGGTCGATCGCGATCGACCGTTTGGGCACCACTGGAATAGAGAATAGGTAGGCTGGAGTGGTATATATAGGAACAGGGTGTTAAAACGGCGAGTACATTAATTTCGCCAGCGCAATCCTCATGTTTTTCCTAGACAAAAAAGCAAATTAAGTTTTTCTCTAAAGTGTCTGGTTTTCGAGATATGAATTTTCGAAATGTAGGTTTTCGTCTAGTTAAAGCGTTGTTGCCGCTCCCCACCCTCCGCCTGCAGATCTCCAGTCCTCCACTCACAAAGCTAATCCCCGCCCCTCCCGCCAACACCTCCGTCCGAGGCGCTCACGTCTCACCCGCTCTCCCCCCCACCGCGCCGCCCTGTTTTCATTAGATCATTTTTACACTAAAATAATCAATTAGTTTGTATGAAAACTGTAACTTTTTATTTAAAGGGAATTCCGAAAAAAGTTATTAGACTTTTTTGTTACTCTTGATCCCAATAATCATTTTCTAAATTTAATGTACTCGCCGTTTTTACACCTTGTAGAATTGGAACCATGGAGTAACGCGAATAGTAAATAATTGAAATATTCACCTCATGTCCTTTCTTGAGAAGTTCCCTCACATAGCCATCTCCCAGGATAGCGTGGCTCTTCCCGGCCAGCGGGAACACGACCAGCACCCTGTAGCCGTCTGTGGCCACCAGTAGCGCCACTAATAGCGCTGCTAGCGGCGCCACTACGCTTCTGTACAGTCCGCGCGACATTCTGCACTGTGATTCAAGCTTGTTGCACCTGGTTCTTATTTGATTTAGGAACTATCCTTTCCAATTTGTTCTCTTCCTTAAATAGGTTTTTAAACTGTTTTTAAAATGTTTGACTTTTCTAAATTGGGTCCTTTTTTGGATGCGTTCCTTTTTTTATTTGAAAAACTTTGTCCCTATTTTGGTTTATTTTTCACTTATTTTATAAATTGTTGTTATTATGTTTACCTATTCTTGTGCTGTATTTATTATAATTTGTTTTGAATTAGGTACTTTAAATTGTATGATCAGGATCACTTATTAGTCAAATGATACACAGTTTAAAATTTAGACATCTATACATTTAATAATGATTTCTTAGAACTTTAATAATTGGATTTTTTTATTTCCGATTCAACGCGGCCGACGACGCGTCTTTATCTGAACAACGCACGAACACAAGGTTGCGTCTTCACAATCTTGTGTTAACAGCTTAGAGAACTAATCAACACATGCCGTTTTTTGCATGAATATACACATTTATATGTGCGCTTTCAGGAGTGGCAATTACATATCATTATAGTGACAATCTGCTCGTCTGTACAAAGATAAAAACGGTATAAAGCGATTACCCAAACGTCTACTTTTATATCAGCTGTCTGTGCGTGATTTTACGATAATTTACAAATCTGTATATATCTATAAATAAAGAATAAAATACTACAGTCAGAGATTATTTAAAAAATGTATGTGTTTAGTTTTTTTTATTCGTTAGTACGTAATACCATAGAGTCAAATAATTTATGATGGTATTTTAACATATTTAAATTAACTTTTTTTTTATTCACATATAATGTTTTTTCCAAGTCAAAAACTGCTACTTTCCCCGTAATATTGGTGGTCAGATGGTCCGGAGCGGTAAAGTTAGTATCTAATATTTAAAAAACTCAATATTTATCTATTTGTATACAGTTTACCGACATGTGAAACCAACACGTTAAATGTGGAACGCACTTCCGGCCCTTTTATTTCCTCCCAAGTACAGCCTGGGGTTTTTAAAAAGAGACTATGTGGCGGGTGGGCGAGTGGTTTGGGCACCGGCTTCTCATGCGAGAGGTCCGAGGTTCGAATCCGGTCGGCATGAACCATTGAGTTTTTTTTGACGAAAAAAAAATTTACGTGCATACTGCATCTGCTGCTTCACCGTTCGGAACCGGTGTAAAACTGTAGGTCCCTTCCCTTGCCCCTTACTAGGTGGTTGGCTCAAATTGTGGCCGACTGGGTTGCTACCACCGTACTGGATGTAAGATGGCCGCATAGCAGCCTCGGTTGTGTGCTCCTCTCGTCCAGTATAGCCAGCAATCCAGGGAAATTTCCGGTATGGCACCTACCTACCTTCTCGGAGGTGATATTGGCTGGTCGAAGCATGTGCTATGACCCCTCCTACTTAAACCTGATTAAATAACAAAAAAAAAGACGTGAAAAGGCTCCTGTCAGACCGGCGCGGCATTCGCAATCCCCGTGCATCACAGAATGTCAATCGGCATCGTTGGACACCTACTTGTAGATGAAGCGAAGCCAAATGTCGTGCTATCCATAAAAAAAATACTAGACATTATTTTAAAAGTCGGGGAAAAATTACTTTTTTTTAAAGAGGGAACGCTATAAGCTTCCTAGAGTCTATGGCTGCCTCGGCTGAACTAGAAGACATTTTTTTATTTATAAGTTTATGTTTCTTTTATTTTGTTAGATAGATAGGTTTAAATTCAATCCGAAGAAGAACTGACAAACAAACTTCGCAAGTCACAATGTTTTGTTAGTACCATAAAAGTATTACTTATATTATTACTTATAGTAATTTCCAATAATTTAACCCATGCTACCGCTCACAAGAACATTAATATTTACAGCATAAACATGAATACTCAAGAATTTGACCACACGTTTAAATTACCTATAATATCTGGTGTATAGTGGCATCGTTAATTTTGATACTTCATATATCAAGTCAAATAAAAAACTATTAGTTTACGTTTATTACAAAGAAATGTAATAAGTCATTTAAAAATCTAATGATACAAAGTGTATCCAATTGTCAAAGTTTGTTAGTGGGAAAACAGTAGTCAGACTCTTAGATAAAATTACGGTCAATTAATGCATCCTTAATAGTGTAATAAAATAACCTCTTTTCAATAACCATTATTTTAATCCGTCGCTCGTTTGAAATTATTATCATCTAATTGTTTTATGTTAGAAAACAGTTTATTATAAAATGTAGCACTATTACAAATAAAGCTTTTTGATGTTTTAGCTTATCTATGTCTAAATAGTTGTACATTATTCTTACACCATGTATCATAGTTATGAGTTTTAGTTATCTTGAATAAAAATCTATTCAAATTGAAAAAATAATAATTTATAATATAAGTTGGACCAAAAGCGATAGCCGAAATCACGAAGTACCTAATGACCTCTCCCATTCTTGATAACGTTTTGTCCAGCAAGCATGATCAGATCACGCAAGTTTCTTTTTATATTATTTCGTAAAATGTAGAACTCGCATTACGATAAAAAAAACGAACGAACACCGATCAAGTCTTCGAAGATCGACCTTCAGCCTCAAACTGGTCTTTATATGTCTTTAGCAGCTTTTTTTTGTGGAAACTGACACAGTTGGCTACATCACCTACAACATCCGTGATGTCAGCCCATAATACCGGGGGAACTAGGTGCCATGTCAGTGCTTCCCTTAATTTTATGTCGGCTACACTGAACTGGACGGAAAATGCGAACTATTTACATAGACGACGTTTCGACCGACATTTCATTCAGTGCAGTGGTACCAACCCGGGCGGGATAAACCCTACCACCTAGTAAGGTAAGAAGGGAAGGGACCTACAGTTTTACATGGAATCCGAACCACGGTCAGCCTCCAACGGTCGAGCGGTCACCCATCCAAGTACTGACCGCGCCCAGGGGTGCTTAACAACAGTCGACCGACAGCACCACTGACCTACCGATGTTGACAAAGAGGATAACAAAGAGGTAATTTTTGAATATTATGAATGAAAGGATTAATTTAAAATGTAAACAATTTGTGATTGATTACATAGCCGTTTCGACCGACGACGTTTCTTTCAATGCGGTGGTACCAACACGTATAATAAATAAATACACTTTTTTTCGAAGCTTTTAACTTCACCTGTTCGAATGTGGTCTGTTAGTATGTGTGGGTCAAATCTTGCAACTGAATTTTAAACAAGTTCCACCCAATCGATTGAACTGAAATATTTCACACACTTTTGGTGCTGGTGACAATACATTATACATTAAAACTATATGGCACAAAATAAAATAATGAATAAAAAAACCTTTTCAAAAACTAGCATTTGTTCAAGCCATGTACTGAAACGAAAAAATAGGTTTAGGTTTTCAGTTTGTTTTAAAAAAACTCAAATTCAAATTCACTTGCAGAATAAGTATTTTCTTTACAATTAGCGCGAGCGAAAAGCCTTTTGAAAACAAACCGAAAACCTAAACTTATTTTACTCGTTTATAATATTAATATTAATATTAATAAATATTAATATTAATATTATTAATATTATTAATTATATCGTTATTAATATTTTTTTTTATAAATCTTGTTTTAAATTTATTATTTTTTTTTAGTTACGACGACGCAGACGACGTTCCCTACTTACAATTGTTGCTACAAACAACATTTACCTATAATTTATATTCCTCCAGTCACAATGAGTGTGCGGTATTCGTAGGTAGGTAGGTATGTGTAAGTAATATGTATAATATATTATAATATTATAATAAATCTAACGATGCTAAAACAGTGTAAACTGTATTAAATTTTTATTTACTAACAAAAATCGGTTTCTCCCGTTTCATGTTTCCCGTAAACTTCTGTGAATTTGACGTTGCAAAAAATATATAGCTTTCTACAATGCCTAAACACACATAATTATGGCTTTCAACAAGGAGCCTAAGTATCAAGTTGGATCTATTTGTCTCCAGAGAAAAATCGCTAAGTATGCTCTCGAAATTTCGGAAACCCGTTCATCATGTTATAGCCATGTAATTTTACATAATAGGTAACAAATACAATAATTCCTATCCGTCAAGGAGAGTATGGCCTGGCCTGCTTCATGTGGCAGTGTGGTGGGTATAAAAACTTCATACAATTTCAAACTTTTGGTTGTTTTGTAAAGTAGACTTGAAAAAAAAATAACAGATTGAAAAAAAATCCAGTGAAGTTTCTTTTCAGTTCTTCTTCGCTGTGATACGTGGGGCACACTAAAAGTTTCCGGAATTAATAAGAATAAAATACTAATAAAGGTCAAAAATGAATTTATTGTTTCTCAAAATATTCTGCCTTTGCGTAAATGCACTTTTTCATACGATTAAACCAATTTTGAAAACTTTTGTGCCACTCCTCCGTGGTGACCTCAGAAACGTGTTTTTCATATTCTTCGACAGCCTCTTATGGTGATGAAAATCGTTGACCGCGTAATTGGTTCTTAATTTTTGGGAACAGAAAAAAGTAACAAGGTGCCAGGTCGGGACTGTGTGCAGGATGGCTCATAAGTTCTACGTTTTTCACCTTCAAAAATTCGTTTGTTTGTCTGGCCGTGTGGGAACTAGCATTGTCGTGGTGCAAGATGATACGGCGTTTGCGGTTATTTTTACGGAGTTTGTCAATAATTTCCGGCAAACAAATGGTCGTGTACCAGTCACTATTCACGGTACGACGTTTCTCTAAAGCAACAGTAGCCACGTGTCCAGTTTTATTAAAAAAAGAAGCAATCATCCGCTTAGATGCACTTTTCACGCGCGCCGCTTTGGTTGGTTTCGGCTCATCTTGAAAGACCCATACGCTGGATTGCTGCTTTGTTTTGGAATCGTAGCAATAAATCCATGTTTCGTCACCTGTTACTATGTCCCACACCAAATTTGAAGCGCCTTCGTTGAATCTGGTAAGCATGGCATTGCACCAAGTGACGCGGTGCGTTTTTTGAGCCTCGGTCAAATTGTGTGGGATCCACCGCGAGCACAGCTTTATCACACCCAAATGTTTGTGTAGGATTGATTGTATTTGACTCATGCCTATGTCTAAGGATGCCCGAATCTCATGGTAGGTCACATGCCTGTCTGTTTCGATCATACGGCGCACAGCATCGATGTTTTTGTTGTTCACAGCGGTGGACGGGCGACCATCGCGAGATTCGTCACTGAGATTGACACGACCGCGCTTGAATTCTGCAAACCAGCAATAAATAGTCGTCTTGCATGATGCTTCATCGCCAAAAGCAGATTGAAGCCGAGCGAGGCTCTCATGAGCTGCCAAATTACACTTAAAATCGTAGAAAATCATACTACGAAAATTTTCCCGGGTTAAATCCATGTTAATGTAGACACGCAATTTTTAAAATGGCGCCATAATGTAAAAACTATTGACAGTCAGATGAAACAAACTGCATTCTACAGCCAAAGAGTTCCATTTTCAAATGTTGTAATTACTTTTTAAATATTATTTATGTAAGTGGCCAATTCCGGAAACTTTTAGTGTGCCCTATGTAATCGAACTGGCGGAATAATCTGAGCGCAGTGTACTCCCTATAGATGATAAATAAACAATAATCTATATTATTTCTTTGATTAAATATTACGCCTACAATTAAATATTTATTTATTTTCGTCTTCCAAACTCAGAGTGGTTTACGTTGTGCGTTAAAATTAAATAACAAAATTTACTAGAATTTTCTCTTTTATTGTTCCTTCTTTTTCTGGTCATTCGGCTTACCGCTGCATGATCGAACAATGTATTTCAATAGCGACACTAGAGCAACTAGGATAAGTAGAATGACTGCCAGGAGATCCAGATAGAGCCGCTGGTACCAGGGGAGCAGGAGTGCGGCGGAGCGCAAGTGCGGCGCGCCGCCAGTGCGCACCGCGTACTCCAGCCAGTACACCAGCTCCTCGGACGCGCTCACCGGCCGGTCGTGGTACAGCGCCGACACTCTCTTCACTCTCCTAGTGTAGCTGCAAAAGCCAAAAATATTCTTATACATATTATGTTCGAAGGCAATTTTATTGGCCTATTATACGAACCGATATGGACGGAATAGATGAACTTTGGCTATAGAGTGATGAGGCGATGACAGTGCATTCGAAAATAAATCTATAAAAAATTAAAAACTTTCTTTGAGCGCTGGATATGTGGTTAAGCGTGTTATTGCCAAAGCATATATTAGCGTATCTCTCGTAGTGCTCACATTTTTTTAATTTACTGTGAATTAATCTATAGCCTAAAGAAAAAGTGTGGCTAAGAATGAAGCTCGTGTCAATTACTGTGTCACTGTGTACTGTTAACCAGTCAATTACTGGACTAATATACTATACTACATATATACGTACATAATTAAGCTTAAAAGTATTGTTTATGCTGTCGATTATTTTTGGAAATAAATGTATTTACATTTTGCAGATTTTCGCTGAACTCACCTCGAATTTGAGAGAATTTTCTCAATAGCCTCTTTTATATCATTGGCGAGATCCATTGATAACTCCACTTTAACAGCGAACCCTTTACTGACTGCACGGTCCATGTTCACAAACTGATCTCCAAAAAGTGGTACGCCGATGACGGGGACTCCAAAGTGAACCGTCTCTGTTGTGGAGAGGAGGCCTCCGTGTGTGATGAATATCTTGATATTAGGATGCGCTGCAGTAGATACGTTTAATTATTAATAGATGCAACCTCAGCCTACAAACTCAGGATTAAAAATTGTAAATTTTGCGCGGAATCCGAACCACGGTCAGCGAACAGACAGAACAGTTGAATGGACACCCATACAATTTCTGATCGCGCCAAGCTGTGCTTGAGATTACGAACGGCAGTGGATGGTTCGCGCCACTGAGCTACCGAGACTGACAAACCATATTCTTCACCAACATCTTGATTAGTGAGCCTGCCTAAGTGAATTCATTGATATTTTGGGGGGCGGTGTTTGAGGTCTGAAACATCCAATGAAGTCTCTAATTTTCTATGTTACAATAGCAAACCTTCATGTCTCTCATCCCTGTCTCGGGCCCCATCGTATCCACCACACTCACTACTCGCACAGGACATATGGTTGACACCAAACTTCTGAGAACGTGTTGCTTTTCGAAATCGTTCCTGTGTCGTACGGCAAAAAATATGGAATGGTCTTCTGGTGAGTGTGTTCCCTATACTACCAATAACCTGGGGATCTTTAAGGGTGACTTGTTAATTAATTAGACGAAATTTTTTTTGTCCGCCTTATAGCTCGCACGGCTCTGAGCGTGGTTTCGCAAGGAGTGGTGTTATTGGCTGTATCTGATCTTCCATTAAGCGGCGGGTGGCCGAGTGGTTTGGGCATCGGCTTCTCGTGCGGGAGGTCCGAGGTTCGAATCCAACCGGCGTGTACCAATGAGTTTTTTCTGACGAAAAAATTTACGTGCATACCTACACCTGCTGCTTCACCGTTCGGAACCGGTGTAAAACTGTAGGTCCCTTCCCTTGCCCCTCACTAGGTGGTAGGCTCAAATTGAAGCCGACTGGGTTGGTACCACCGTACAGGATGTAAGATGGCCGCATAGCAACCTCGGTTGTGTTCTCCTCTAGTCCAGTATAGCCAGCAATCCAGGGAAGTCTCCGGTATGGCACCTACCTTCTCGGAGGTGAATTGGCTAGTCAGAGCATGTGTTTTGGCCCCTCTGACTCAGACACCCATACCGGATTACATAAAAAAAAAAAAAAGGCACATACGTGCCGGCTGTCTATAAAAAAACGCCGATCTACCTAAAATGCTGGACTGGGGCATCCACTTCTGAATAATTAGGTTCTTCGGCAGATCTGGTAAGTCCTCCTCATACTTCCACAGCACCGTCTGCTTGAGTTCAGCAAACACCTTGACGAGAGCGTGTTTCATCTCTTCGGGCATGTTCTTGCTTTTAGCGTTGGTGCCAAAACTGAAGTAAATCACCCCGTCCTTCGAGTCGTCCATGATCTTTTGAAGATTCTGAAAAGAAGTAAATTAATAAAACATTTAATAAATAATAAAAAAAAAACCACAGTTGCACTCCGGGAGTGCCGACAGAAGTGAAAACAACACCGTAACATTGCTTAAAAAAATAATGTTAAATTTGGTAGAAAGGACAGACATGCATTTGTTACGGAACCCTACATTCATTTTGAAGAACTTAGTAGAATGGACAGACATAATCGTGTTACGGAACCCTACTTTTATTATAAAATAACCGTCGGAGGACCTTGGCTGATAATTGTAAAATTTTGTAGAACGGACAGACATGCATTTGTTACGGAACCATACATTCATTTTGAAATAAATGTTAAATTTAGTAGAACGGACAGACATGCATTTGTTACGGAACCCTACATTCATTTTGCAGAACTTAGTAAAATGGACAGACATAAACGTGTTACGGAACCCTACTTTTATTATAAAATAACCGTCGGAGGACCTTGGTTGAAAATTGTAAAATTTAGTAGAACGGACAGACATGCATTTGTTACGGAACCCTACATTCATTTTGAAATAAATATTAAATTTAGTAGAACGAAATATTAAATTTAGTCGACGGCGATGTCGCGAATAGAATTGATCCCGTGCCACTGTAACTTAACCCTTCGCCAACATTTCGCTTTTCGAGATCTGACGAGGACGCGATGACGCGAGTTTAAAATTTTTTACCCAAGCGCCGCTAAATAAGTTTTCACTTAAAAAAAACCACTGGTCAAAAATAAAAAAATTAAAAGAAAGAAAGATCAGTAGAAAAGGCTGTAATCGGGCTATCTGTCTATTTCAAATCGTTCTGCACGCCCGACTGCAACCATTGGGTGTGGTATATTTTTGAAATTGTCTTTTCGAGCCCCACTTGATAAGGTTTGAAGAATAACTATTTTCAAAATTGACAATATGGCAACTAACCACGGTCATTGTGAATTCTTGAAAAAATTTCATCCTATGACACTCGCGCGAGTGAGACGAATCCAACGACACCTTATATATAAAAATTTGTTACATACAAGCATGCACTTACACTAGGAAGAGGTTTCGTGGGTACGTCGATGAAGTAACCAGCAACAGGTTTGACGTTCTGCGGCAACGCAGTGGGAGAAGCCATCGAAGGATGTGTGTTGGCCAACACCAATGAGGCGTTGTACATTAATTCCTCGTATGGAGGAAGGGTAACGCCTCGTGACGCGGCTGCTGGAGCGAATATCTCTTGATAGGATGCTACATTCGATGACTTCAGAGACCTGGAAAAAGATAAAATCAGCTGTATTGGATTTTTACTTAATTTAACGGTAATTTCGTTCAATTGGTTTGGACGGATCCAGGCACTGGAACTGGATGGATGGAAGAGTCTCACAGTCAGTGGGTAAATCCAGCGCTGGATCGAGCCTCATTCGAGCTTCCACACGCGTTCCAGTAGCTGGCTTGAATTAGTGGCGGAAAGTTGTTGAAACAATGAATGGGACTGGATTAGAGCGTCCACACGCGGAGTGGCTCTGCTGCTGAAAATGGAGTTTACACCACCGGTGGCGGGGCGAACCCAAGCTACCGATGGTCGGGCCCTAGGGAAAGAAACCTCCGGACGATGTGAGCAGTGTCGAGCAGGGCTGCCTTCTGGATCTGGCCCTTGACCCAACCAATCAGCGGGAGCCTCTCAAGGTGGTCGTTGAGGCTCTTAGCTATCAGCCCATGCCCAGCCCATTTCGCTATCATATACGAATATGGGCAAAACGATCGTCGAGTCAACAGGCCACATTTTGGTAACCTCGTGCTGCAGATCCAGATACTTTAATATCTTCTCTGCTTCCTTACTGACGAGGCTACCATCCAGTGACTGGACTGGATTGCGCGCTGGGATGCCAGCGCTGGACTGTAATGAAAATGATGTTTAGGCGAGTCTAATAGCTATTCAGCACTGGGCTAGATCGCTACTGACGAATCCAGTAGCGATCCTGACTTAATGAAGCTAAGTGAAGGCTTCATTATGGTATGGTTGATCCTTATGGCAGCGAGAGTTTGTTGTAAAGTCAAAAAAGTTCTTGGGGCGAAAATGAAATAGCGGATGCAAAACGAAAATATTAGCTTTATTATTACTTCAGTATTTTATGAAGTCCATTCTAAGGGGCCTGCCAGTTTCTAAGTGCAGCGATAAGCCGGAGTCACGCTCGAGGCCAACATTTAGACCTACGTGTAGTACTGTAGTACTTTTGTAAGACTTCGAATAGTGCCTTAATATATGTGTATTCTTCATGACCATAATTTTCTTCATGGTTGTATATTATACAAATTATTGTGTATTCTACAATAATGGGTGTATATTATTTAATACACCCCTATCGAACTCATAGTATAACCAGCACGGGATTCATTAGATTAGCTACAAAAATGATTATAAAATTATTTTTTCCATCCAGCCTATAGTTACCATATTTTTCAGGATTTTGAACGTCGGGTGACCAGAGCGCTTGGCCTAGCATTGATGATAACTCTCAAAAGTGAACTTACGTCATCACAAACAGATTTCCAAGAAGCAGCCAAAGAGTTTTCAGCCGCTGCAGGAACGTGAAAGGTTGCGGATGAATGTGCATGACGTCGTCAGTGTACGACGGGTTGGCCACGTCGTGCACCACTCTCAGGATTCCGGAGTGGACGCCCAGCGAGCTCGACCACACCAGGGGGCATTGGTACAATGCTGCGAATCTGCAAGTCATTAATACCTTTATTATGTCAGCCTCGGTAGCTCTGTGCTGCGTTCGGTCGATTCGTGATTTGAAGTACACTTGGGCGCGGTCAGTACTTGGATGGGTCACCGATTTGGTTGGAGACTGAACGTGGTTCGGATTCCACGTAAGACTGTTGGTCTTACGTGGACTTGTGGTAGGGTTTCACCAGCCTGGGTTGGCATTACCGCACTTAATGAAAGGCCGGTTGAAACTGCTTGAAATAGCAATGTTAATAGTTCGTGTTTTTCGTATAGTTCAGTGTAGCCGGCATGACCGAAAGGAAGCACTGACATGACACCTAGTTCACTCAGGCGAAATAGACTGACATTACGGATGTAGTAGGTGCTGTAGTGTAGCCAACCGTGTCAGTTTCCATTAAAAAAACCATGAAAAGAGATGCTGATGCTCTTATTCTTACTGATGCTGAGAGTCTTATTCTTCGGTAGAAAATAAGGCAGCGGCGTCTTCTAGTCCCACCCATCTGTTTATTTTTCAACGTGCTCCCCGGATTCTCGTTGAGACTGCCCTTCTGATGGGGATCTGCGTCTTTGTTTTCAACCATCAACCATCCTACGATGTGTGAGTAAGGCTTCTGCCACTTTTCGGCTAGTTTAGTTGCTGTTCGTTTTATAAAATTATTATATTCCATATTCGATTATTATATTAGGTATTGTATTAGTATTATTGTGTTTAATTAAGGATTATTCTTCGTACAGGATCGTTTCACATACAAGTGGGTGTCTAACTATGCTCATTTGTGTTCTGTGATGCACGGGCATGCCATTCGAATGTCATGCCGGCCTGACAGGAGCCTTTTCAAGCCCCTATTGAAAATGTATAACTCTACGCAAATACAAGAAGTATTTGCGTAGAGTTTATAAAAGGAGCAATGTCAACCTAGTAGTACATCATAGGTTTTGCAATAGCTGCTTGCGATCATTTTTGGGTTTCTATACCCCACACGGAAGCCCATTACTAAGCCTACATAATCTGTCTGTCTATCTGTCCATCCGTTCGTCCGATGGCTGTATCTTTGGAACCGTAATAGCTAGCTTGTTGAAATTTCACAGAATATCTGTTTTTTTTCGGATAAAACAAAAAAAAATAAAAAAAATTAATGGGAGTCCCCATAAAACAAAACGTGTCTTATTCAACGTTTTTCTTTTGTGGTGCGGAAACCTCAGTACGCGAGTCCGACTCGCACTTGGCCGGTTTTTTTATATTTCTTGTATACCTACGTGTATCTTTAATTACGAAGTTGGTTTACATACCCAGAAAGCAATTCTGTGTAGAACCAGTCTCCAACGACGAGATCGAAACTCTCTCTCTTATCCATCATTAGGTTTTGGACGCTTTCGTGTTTAAGCGCTAGTTGCGTTATCTCTACCATTAAGGTTATCCAAGCGTTTAAAATATATTCTTCTTTTTCTTGTTTCCTCAGTAAAGTGGCGATTTGATATTCATCAACTGCAAAAAAAAAAACAATAATATTAGCCATTTTCGCCACATTCAGTTTTGTCTCGTCTAAAAACCCGATGACGTTGGTGAAATTTGCGGTTATTAGTATATTATTGTGAAATCATTCATGTTCGTACAAAGGCCATTATGAGTCTGGTAGAGCGCTGCGACACCTGAAAGACATTCCCGGCTCCTTTCGTGAACACACGGCTAGAAGACTCGTAACAAAAACGACATGCGCCGCCTCAACATTAGGTTATGGAGATGCTTAATTTACGCATCTTCTTTTTATTAACCCTAGTAAATTTTTTTAAACACCAAAACATCACTCATACTCATACCACTTTCCTTCGAGCCGAAGTGTGCCGAAGTGTGCACGAAAGAGCCGGGAATGTCTATCAGGTGTCGCACCGCGCTGGTAGAGGCGTCAGATGTGCGTCAGGCAGGATCATAGCATGGTAAGCGCCGTTGTTTCTGCCTACCCTAATGGGAAACAGACTTGATCTTATGTATGTAAATATGTACATATGACTCAAGTGGTTTCGGCTAGTCTAAGAAAACGGATAACTTTGTGGGCGTTTTGAGTGCTGCCAAAGCTAACCGGTAGCTCGACTCTCGTCCCACCTGATGGGCGGTCTTCCACCACCTCCAGTGTAGGACACGGTTACTCCAACGGCCGTCGTCACTTCGGCTAACGTGCCCAGCCAACTGCCACTTAGCTTAGCCACCCGGTGTCCAATATCGACTATTTGGTGCATCGGCGGATTGCCTCGTTACGCACCGAGTGCACGGTTTTGTGTCGCCTCGCCGGATGGTCTTTAAGGCATGGTAGCGTTCACGTTTCTTTGTATAGTTTGCTAGCACGAAGCCGTCGAAAGTACAGACTTTATGTCACCAAGGCCCCTTGTTGCGAAGCGTAAGACGTTCATCGAATTCACTTCAAAAATACAAAATCTTCCACCGTCAAAAGTATGAAATGGAATTTATTGAGAAAGAAAAAAAAATACATACGGTCAATAGAATCCACAATATGGCTTACATCTATCTGCGTGAGATTCGCGTGTGGATTCTTAATAGGGAATGGTGTTATACATGTCACCTGCAATTATAAGTAATACACATTAATACATTATATTATTATTATTCTGCAACGTAATTATGACTAAATTACGCTATGTATCTACTTACAAACTTGACGACTTTTTAGGTTCCGGAGCCTAATTATCCTAATTGTTTAAAAAAAAAGGAGGAGGTTCTCAATTCGACTGCATTATTATTATATTTTTTTTATGTTTGTCACCTCAGAACTTTTGACTGGGTGAACCGATTTTGATGCTTCTTTTTTTTATTTGAAAGCTGGTGCTTCCTATGTAGTCCGATTTCAATTTGGTCAAGATCGGATCGGAAAGCGAGGCGGAATCTCGAGGCCGAAGGCCGAGCGATATAATATTTTTCGCTACAATCGTAGTTAAAAAAATAGTTTTTTTTCCATCTTGGAAAGATGAAAAACACGTAAAATTTAATATAGTATAGTGTGATTTTCGCGCAAACTTTCATCGTCGACGCGACGTATCAGCCACCGTACGAGTAGAATGAATCTCGCATGTATCATCTAGTATTTAAATCGTGAGTTTTGCGAAGATAGCTTGGATGGTAAGGAATAAGTATTTATGTATGTATGCATGTATTACTGAATAAAGCAACATACCTGATGACCTTTCTTCAGCAGTCCTCGGATGTGACCTTGGGCCAGATGATTATGGCTCGGCGACGGCACTGTGGTTACGTATAGCACTTTGAAGGCGTCCGCTGCCATCAGCAGCGTTGTTAGTAGCACCAACAGCACAATGTGCACACTATGCGACATTGTATAAAGTCTTTTTTGCTAAAAGGTTAGTAAAAAATTCCTTACTTAGAATAATTTCACAACATTACAGTACTGTTCAAACCTGCCAGGTCAAAAAAAAATAATTTAGACGAATTATTGCTGTTTATAACGTCTGCCGCATGAACAAATAATGTAGAAATTTTGCTCGCCAGCTCTCTAACTATGAACCACTGTAAGTTTGGACGACGTGTGCAGAATCAATAAATATTTAATTGTAGGCATTGACTTAGTAAAACGTATTTTAGTTAACTATGATTGTAGGCTTAATATTTAATACATATTTAATAAAACTCTATTCGACGGGAGGGACTATTGTATTTTTTATCTATTATGCAGATATAAATAACTTTATTATCATGAACGGCACAAAAAGGAGATTTTTCCGAAATTTCGAGAGCATAAATTTTATTATTTTTCTGTCAAGTCACATAGATCTAATTGTGTCTTAGGCTATTTATTGGTGGTAAGCAGTATGTCTTGTAGAAAGCTATATATATAACATCACAACTTATTATCCTAACCATAGCCATATTTCAAGTGATTTAATTATAATTTATATGCCTATAGTTAGGTAAAGATTCAAGGTAGGTAGGTATAATGTGAATATATTATTGTAATGTAATGTTCTAAATTATCTGAAAAATAAGTGGGTGAAAAGTGGTAAAAACGTTCGATAATGCCTTTGCTATTACAATCTACATTTGTTACAAATACGTCTAATACGAAAAAGGCTCCGTTGAGCGTAGAGTCAATAATATACGAATCATCTAAATAAATTCAAACTCTTACAGAGTAATTGGCTTTTCACTGAACTATCTTTGAACTTTCTGAATTTGTAAAGGATGTACCCCTTAAGGTTGCATACAAATTAAATTTAGCTCTTTTTGAGAGATGTACCATCAATTACTGTTTAAATGTAGGTATGTAAAACTTCATACGTTAGAACAGATCGATAGATTTTTGTAAACAGGTTCCATTAAAAAAAAAAATCATCAAAATGAGTTTGAATTAACTTGATTTAACTTTAAGTGACGTCTTCAATTCCCTTCGTAGCTCGTCGTGCTGACCATACTCCATCAGCAAGGTACATGTCATCCTCCTTGTTACACCGATCACAATTTGGAGAATCTCTCCTTTTCACCAGGAATTTAAATGTTCTCTGTGCAATGTGGCCTCGAAGTCACACAGCTATTACTATTTTAGACCATTGTAAATACTAATTCATTTTATATTCTAACACTCGAGTGTACACTATTTATATTTTTGTAATTGTTTTTTATTTATTTGAACTTAATTCACAATGACTTTTCCTGTATGTATCTGTTTAGAACGTGAGCCTCTGATGGGACGGTTTTTTATTTATTTTATATATTTTCTGTTTAATTTCGATGGTCTTCAAAATACGTAGAATTTGTGATTATTAATTACTTTTGAAATGGGGTTATACCAAACACTGCACACATGTAAAAAAAAATTACAAAGTCCTAAACCGAGGACTTAATATCGTAATCAATGCAAGTATTAATATTTTTGGCAATAATAGTAAATTATGTAGATTTTAACAAACTGGCTTAATTTGACATACCACTACTCTCGTCAAACACATTAATACTAGTGCTTGCATTGTTGATGGTCAGACAACATGATGTCATAGATAATAAAATACAGCTACGAGTAATATAGTATGTACATAAAATGCTCTGAGATACAACTCTATCTCTACTTCTTATAAAAGGAAACGTGTCTGTATGTATGTACGAGGTAAACTCCGGAGCCACTGAACAGATTTTGATGCTGTTTGCACCAATGTAAAGAGTAGTTCTAGAGACTATCGTATGTACGTATATACCATCACGATAAAATATAGCAATAGGGCTGAGCAATGTCAAAGTAAATATAGTATGAACGGAATTTAGTGTCGAATGCAAGTGCCGGATGGGAGAGGGGGGAGAAGGACGGAGGGGAGGGGCTGGGAGGGGAGGAGTCGAGGGTGGGAAAGAGGGGAAGGGAAAGAGGGGGAGGGGGAAAGAAAAGAGGGGGAGGGGGGAGGGAGAGAAAATATAACAGAAGCGATTGTTTATTATCTTAATTACGTTTAAATCTGATTTTGTATTAAACCGAGTCTACCACGAGCGAAGCCGCCGGCAAAAACAAGTTCTTTATGTAAGCACAGCTTTATATAATTTGTTAACAAGAAAAAAAAAACGGTCAAGCGAGTCGAACTTGCGGTGAGAGGGTTCCGTACCATTTAGTTTTCCGTGAGCACACAATTTTAGAGACAGTAGTTTCGGAGATAATTTTGTTGATATTTTCTTTAATATCTTTTAAACTAAGCATTTTAAAATTATAAATATATTTGTAGATACATACATACCACACGCTGATACCGACAATCGTGGTGAGCAGAGTAGTCGGTGTTGTGCTGCAAGGACTCTTGTAAATTACAGCACAACACCGACCACCACGTTTAGCAAAGGATTCGGACAAAATAGCTATATTTAAAGAGAAGAAAGGAACCGCTACCGTAACTTTATTTCGGCGCGCGGAACAATTCGGTTTGTATGAGAGCCACATCTTACCGTAACCGGAAAATTTTATTTAGCCTATCCTGTGTCGCGTATAGGCTAAATAAATTAAATTATTATTTAACTTAATTAATTAATTACAATACATACATACAGAAAAGATTTCTAAAAATCGTCAATTTAGTTTTAGTATCATACATAGAGTCTACGAACTCAATATCTCATAAAACAAATTAACTTAATCCATAGCCATCCCTTACAGAATCATTAGTATTGAGTATTGATGATTACTCTACCTCGTATATCATTATAAGTATGTTTCTTTCCGCCAATCACATAGCAGCTATGTGAGTGGCGGTAAGTTAGAAAAGTAGAAAATATGTAGATGCATTAATGCGTTACCTGTATATTTTCTATTTGAGTGCAAATATATATATTACAGTATAACACATTATTTTGCTTATGCAACCTAACACAGGTTGTCTGTCTAATCCTGTCATGCCAGTACGTTCCTCTCCAATAGCTGCTGAAGAAACTCCACCTCAGATTGGTACTGTGAATGATCACAGTGATGCGAGGCCATCTTGAGTATCATTGATAAATTGCCTTTACTAAAAATATACTTGAGCAACTAGCAATCGACCACGACAGTGGCATTGCTTACAATTGACCGTTTTTAGGGTTCCGTACCTCAAAGCAGAAAAAATACACGGAACCCTTATAGGAACACTCTCGTGTCTGTCTGTGTCTCTGTCCGTCTGTCATAGCTTATTTTCTCCGAATCTACTGAACGAAAAAAGAAATAAAATTTGGTACATAATGTGGAGTTTGATGAATGAAATGAACAAATTTTGATTTTGGCAGTAAATTTTGAGGGACAATAATAATCAGAAGGAAAGAAAAAAAAATCTTTTTTTTGAAGTGCATCACGTGATCTATCAATAGAAAGGGTTCAAATAAGAAATTAAATATGTTTTTTTTTTATTTTAAAATGGATAGTTCAAAAGATTTTGTAATTTAATTTTTTTTATTGTCGACATCTGCTCGGCGGGCAAGTTTTTTTTTTTAATAGAAAGCGCGACATCTGACGCCAAGCCACCCATACGTTTGCTCGCTTTAACCTTTTTACACTGCCTGTCGAGTCCAGAGGCAATTAGCTCACCCGATGTTATGGACCGACATCTCAGATGTTGTAGGTGCCAATCGCGTCAGTTTCCAGAAAAAAAAAATCCGATCGCTTCGATCCGAATTGAGTAGAAATGTATTATGTACGTGGACAAGCAGTTCGTTAGCAACCAGCAAGGAAATGTTAGTTCTTGCGCCGGCGCACGGAACTGAGCAACAGAAAGAATGAATCCAGCAGAGTTGCATCCTCCATTCATGGAAGCTATTTTCGTTTGACGCCTCTCAACCAATAACGATAAATAATTTCCTTTGCCAATGGAAGATGACCTTACTGTGACCCTCGCTGAGCTCAGGCATTATATAATCACGGATGAGATAGCAGATTCACATGATTTGTAGACAGTAAATTATTTGCGTATACTGTTTCCAAGGCCGAAGCAACGATTCAACCATATAGGTACCTACCCATGTTTCAGGTGAAGTTCTTAGAGTAGAGTAGAGTAGAGTAGAGGAGACGAGAGGAGAGTAGACGAGAGGAGACGAGACGAGACGAGACGAGACGAGAGGAGAGGAGAGGAGAGGAGAGGAGAGGAGAGGAGAGGAGAGGAGAGGAGAGGAGAGGAGAGGAGAGGAGAGGAGAGGAGAGGAGAGGAGAGGAGAGGAGAGGAGAGGAGAGGAGAGGAGAGGAGAGGAGAGGAGAGGAGAGGGGAGGGGAGGGGAGGGGAGGGGAGGGGAGGGGAGGGGAGGGGAGGGGAGGAGAGGAGAGGAGAGGAGAGGAGAGGAGAGGAGAGGAGAGGAGAGGAGAGGAGAGGAGAGGAGAGGAGAGGAGAGGAGAGGAGAGGAGAGGAGAGGAGAGGAGAGGAGAGGAGAGGAGAGGAGAGGAGAGGAGAGGAGAGGAGAGGAGAGGAGAGGAGAGGAGAGGAGAGGAGAGGAGAGGAGAGGAGAGGAGAGGAGAGGAGAGGAGAGGAGAGGAGAGGAGAGGAGAGGAGAGGAGAGGAGAGGAGAGGAGAGGAGAGGAGAGGAGAGGAGAGGAGAGGAGAGGAGAGGAGAGTAGAACTGAATATATTATATAAACGAGTCGTTCCGCGTACAAAGTAGTTTTAGTAGTAGTAGTAGTAGCCACGCGACGCATCTTCTTTATATTAACCCTAACCTAATGTTGAGGCGGTTGTATTTCCGAAAATGTGACGGAGGGAATGAGCAAATCCCATAGAGAGACTTTGTACACGGAACGGCTCGTTATTATATAATATTTATTTATATATAATATAAACAGGTCATGTTTACATTTTGAATAAACCCAACTCTCAAATTGAAATTAGTATGTATTAATTTACAATATATAATAAATGCAAAATTGTAACGTATACGCATAGTTCAGATGTTTTGGAAATGAAGTGCGCCTGAAAGAGCGCCGCTGTAGTTGATTAATTTCAAAATTAAACACGCACAAAATAACATTCACCAATTTATTATATGCAATTCTTTGGTATGCACATATTATATCTTTCACAACCATTATTGATGAACTTGACAGTGAAATTGAAATTATTACGACAGTGTATCATCATAGTCAATTCTTTTTCTTTGTCATATCCTTAAATTGTCTTTTCAATGACTTAATAATATACTTGACCAGCAGTACAAGAGTCACTACGACAGTAATAAGGAGCGCGAGCAGGTCCAGATAGAGCCGCTGGTACCAGGGGAGCAGGAGTGCGGCGGAGCGCAGGTGCGGCGCGCCGCCAGTGCGCACCGCGTACTCCAGCCAGTACACCAGCTCCTCGGACGCGAGCACCGGCCGGTCGTGGTACAGCGCCGACACTCTCTTCACTGTCCTAGTGTAGCTGTGAAATTCAAACCATGCACGATTTACTAATCGGCTTGAGATTTCAAACGCCAATACGCCATATGCAAAATTGAAGATGAACAATTAGCATTAAGTCCGCCTGTTGTAAACTTTTCTGTGTGCAATAAAGTGTATTTTAATTTCATTTAAACAAAGATAAATTGTGGTGCCTACCTAAATATTTACGTACCTAATTACCTAAATACTCGCCAACTATCAGACTGTTCAGCTCCCGTCATCGATTGAATATTAAGGCTAGTATTTTTTTATTTTATTTTATTTTATCGGAAGTATAAACAGGAGCACAACAATATACTATATACAGATTAACTTAAATGATAGAGGTACATTCGCTCCCACCACCACGCTTCTTAAATATAATACATGTATAACGGCAAAATACAAAGCAGCAGAAACAGAATATAAGATGACAATACGACTTGAAGTGGTGAAGAAGAAGAAGAAGAAGAAGAAGAATTTATTATTTAATTAAATGTCGAAAGGAGTTTATTAAGTAACATAGGCATTCCGATAAATGATTGGGCCAAAAATTTGCTTAGAATAGAATAGGAACTCTTTATTACACACAAATTGAAGGAAGAACAGTACACGATAAGAAACAAGAAATACAAGAGTGCGCAAAGGCGGACTTATCACTATAAGTGTTTTCTTCCCGTCAACCTTTGGGTGATTGATGAGGAATAAAATACAGAGAAAGAAGTATGGGTAGTTCAAGCAAAAGGGAGGAGGAATACGTTAGTACTTTAATAGCTAAAACTAGGAAGGAATATTTAGACTCCTACTGTTTTTAATGTGTTTCAAAACATTCAAAGAAATTTTAACAATATTTTAATTTAAGTATATTTTAAGAAAATTTGATGTTTTAGCTTGGGGAATTTGCTAATTTTAATGTCACTTGGGTTATGAATTAAGTAAACTCACATAGGATTTGTGAGGACTGTTTTTAATGTGTTTCAAAACTTTCAAGAAATTTTAACAATATTTTAATATTAAGCATATTTTAAGAAAATTTGATGTTTTAGCTTGGGGATTTTGCTAATTTTAATGTCACTTGGGTTATGAATCAAGTAAACTCACATAGGATTTGTGAGGACTTCATCAATAGCTGATTTGATATCATCAGCAAGATTGTAAGATAGCTTCACTCTGACACCGAACCCCTTACTGACAGCACGTTCCATGTTAATGAACTGGTCTCCGAAGAGTGGAATGCCGACGATGGGAACTCCGTTGTGAATCGTTTCAATCGTTGACAACAGGCCTCCGTGTGTTATAAATAGTTTGACGTTGGGATGCGCTGGAGAAGAAAATGCATGTGTATTACAAATGGGTCCTATATGTTTGCATTTAAAGTTCAAATTGACTAAAATCTATTTGAGACTATCATCACCAAATTTAATGTAACGAACGTTTTCCAAGTCAAAATATGTAATATGTAATATGAAAATTTCCTAAAATGTTAGAATAGTGAGTCGAGCGAATTACCCGCAAAGGTGAGGCCATGTGTCATTAATCACTGCCGAAGCATTTAGTAGCTACCTAAATAGTCCTGAATCCTATGTACGTGTACACAAATAAATTATAAACATGTACCTAAAATGCTCGATTGGGGCATCCACTTCTGAATAAATACGTTATCCGGCAGATTAGGTAAGTCCTCTTCAAATTTCCACAGCACAGTCTGCTTGAGTTCACCAAACATCTTGATGAGAGCCGCCCTCATTTCCTCAGGCATGGACTTACTTTCTGCGTTCGTGCCAAGACTGAAGTAGATAACACCATATTTCGATTCATCCATGATCTTTTGTAGAGTCTGTAATACAAACCGAAAAAATTAGACATACATTTTGTGACCGACTCTAAGAGATTTAATGGAAACCGTGATTTGTGGCAACGTTTCACTAATTCAAAGATGACTAATGGCATCCATGGAAATTTGATTTACGGGAGCTAGGAATGCCATGTCGAATTGACAGGTGGCTTTTGAGGCCCCTCTATAGGACCCAATACTCTAATTGGGGAGCCATTTTCCCTAACAAGATCTGGAGTCAGGCTAACGCGGCGGATGGTACGAGCGGTATTGGCGTCAGATTTTTTATTTCAAGGTCCGAGATTAGAATCTGGCCGACAATGTGCATCAATAAGTTTTTCTGATTTAACCGTCCCACCCATACAGGATAGTATACAAAAGTACCTTCACCAACTTCGACTGCAGAGGCATTATTGTCAAACCAATTTTTACTGGAAGCAGCTCGGCCTACATTTGACAGGCCTGTTGTATCAATTGATTGAATTTACTTACACTTGGGAGCGGCTTCGGAGGTACTTCAATGAAGTAACCTGCAATCGTTTTGACGTTTTGCGGTAATTTAGTAGACGATGCAATCGATGCGTCTGAGTTGGCCAATATTAATGACGCGTTGTATACTAGATTTTTGAAAGGAGGAAGGACCACACCGCGCGCCTTAGCTGCTTCAGCGAATATTTCATCGTAGTCAGATGCTACTTGTGTCCAGATGGATCTAAACCAAAGAAAAACCATAATAATTACAAATACGTTAGCTTGCCTCGCGTCGTAACGGAGAGCTCCGTAGCCACGATCTGCACCCGTGCTTGGAGGTTTGTCTCCCGCCGCCGGCGGCGGTATTACCGTTTTTATTTAATTTTTGTATTAATTTTGTATATTTTAATTACTTTGTAGTGTAAAATAACTATGTAAAATTAATGTAAAATAAAAAAAATGTGAAATAAAGGAAATAACAAATACGTACTACGCATTATTTCCATAGTGAAAATTATCGTGGTTGCCATTTTAGTTTGAGCCACAAGTATCTGCATTCACCATGATATGTGGCTACCATAAAGGAAACATTGTTACAGAAACTCTAATATTTCACTAACAAGACAGTCAGTCAGTCAATCAGGGTTTATACTACTACTGCTTGCCTCTGACACGACGACGTACTTAATGTCGCCGTACTTAATCTGGCTGGTGATCCTCTTACGTTTTCTGTCCATGGCCGCTAGTGTAGGAGACGTATACTCCAATATAATGTGTACCTATACTTATTGCTCTATTTTAAATGCAATAGTATAACGATTCAATAAATTAACTTACTCAACAGTTAAAATATTTTTGATAGTCATCCAAAGTGATTCCACTCGTTGCAAGAAGGACATCGGCTTTGCAAAATATTTCAATATATTGTCCGTGTACGATGGGTTGGGTATGTCGTCTACCAGACGTAATATATCCGGGTGGACGTCCACGGAACTCGACCAAACCAGAGGGCACTGATACAATGCTGAAAACCTGTAAGAAATGGTCGTCTGAATTATATATTTCTTTTCTTGTTGATTAACATCACTTGCTCTAACCGTGATGTCGGCCCATTAATTGGCTGAAAACCCCTTTTGTCAAAAAATCCTTCTAAAAATCTAAAACTACAAAGATTCATAGGCATTGTTTGGTAGTTGAGTTGATTTTTTGTCTGCATGTCATAATGTGAAACCCATCAGATTTCAAAGTATTTTTTCAAAATATGGAACTTTCGACCGACGCACAGTGTGTTTCTTGAAACTTCACAGGTTCCTGGTGTTCAAGCGTCGTATTAACAGACTGGACAGGCCTGTAAAATAGCATGCATAGTGTACCTGGACCTGACTTAAAATCAGCGTCCCTCTCACCAGTTTCTCGGGCTCGGTGGTGGTGAGGTATCTGAGAACTGGGGAACTCTTCTTGTCTTATCACTATTATTGTGTTGTTGTATTCTCTAGAATTGTATGATTTACGAGAAAAATACAAACAATTTCATTACATTAATATGTATCACTTAAACATGTGGCATCATTAAAGCTGTGTACATGGACATTCTGTGATACACAGGGATGGCGAATGAAATACCGGCCTAATAGGAGTCTTTACATACCCCTTTAAAAAAACCCGCCAATAACCTGCAAATATTATGCAATGTCTCTGCCTGATTTCGCGAGGTCAGGTAGTTGAGCTGTGTGTACAGCATCATCGATACTTCGGTACCTCACTCAAGCCTTGCTGGTTTTTATAAATAACAAAATTCTTACCCAGCGAGTAATTCGTTATAGAACCAGTCGACCACGACCAGGTCGAAACTCTGGTTTTTATCTTGGATCAATGATTGCACGTCCTCGTGTTTGAGGGTCTGGCTGGTTACTTGAGATATATATAATAGAAAATCGTCAAAATTATCCGAAGGTGATGAATTGGGGTTCTTGATTAAGTTGGAAATCTTTTTGAATTCGTCAGCTGTGAACAAACATATATCACAGTTATAGTGACCGCAAGAATATAATAGGAGCGGGGAGGCTATGGGCGCTGATGGGGTGCGTAGGAATTCGGTGTGGACCAATCAGAGTCGGCGTGGTTGTTGTCGGTGCGCGCGGGGTATTCGAAAAGAGCCAATCACAACACACGGACGCTTACGTCCGAGCTGAATTATCTTGCAGGAAAGTTTGTGATTGATTGCTTGATTTTCTATGAAAAGAAAATTCCAAAACAATTTGTAAACGGTGCATATTGCTTTACTGCCACAAACTATTCTTTGCTACATTGCCACAAACTATTCTTTTTCGCCTGCATATACTTCTCCCACATCCCAAAGCTTAGTTAGAATAGAATGCCGTAAACTTTTTAACTAACATTAAGCTCGCCTATTGTGCCTAATTTGTATACTTAAATTGATGTTCATCCATATAACACACGCTGAATCCCGACAAACGGGGTAAGCAGAGTAATCGGTGTTTTGCGCAAGAACTCTGGTAAATTACAGCACAACACCGAACACCACGTTTCGCAAAGTATTCGAACAAGATTCAATCGATCAAGCAGCTAGTAAGGCACGAAGACCCACCTGCTACATGACTCGGTGGAAGTACCGTGCCAATGTGAGAGGTGGCGATCCTGTCGCCCTTTAGCACGGCATCTTGTCCTTATCCCTCAGTCGCCTTTTACATGAGATGATGCAGTGGGGATATTCTTTTTAAGCACCGGCCCCACACGATACTTAATGTACTACACTCAATTGATGTTCAATAAAGAATATATTATTCATACATGCTTTCGGGTTTTATTCTTTCGGTCAGGACTTCAGAACAAGCATATAAGTGTAACTATAGTCTGTTTTTTTGGAAGACGGAGTAAAGTGACGTTGGAGTGTTGCCAGTTTATGGAAAATTTTAAATAGGCATGTAGTTGCTATCGATACTTTTATCGATTGATTAATTAATGAAATGCTGTAAACTCTAATATTTACCTAATTGTTGATTTAATTGACAACATATTAAGCTAAATCTTGCTAGAAAAATGTTAAGTTTAAGGCAGCGCCACAGGTAGCGCATAATATGTGTGAAGGTGTGTCGTGTCGTGTTCGTGTCGTGTAAAAGTCGATACTATTTTCATCGACTGCAATCCCTAGTGGTGCAAAGCGTGCAACACTCTAATGTCAGTCAAACGTCACTTTACTCCGTCTTCCAAAAAAACAGACTATACACACATATGGGTCCCTAGAAGGCATAAATAGTTGTATATCTATCACAGAACAGTGAAGGGCAGCCTTCTTTGTGTACATATTTTATTGATGCAATTGGTTCCAGCCAATCATGTACATAACAGCATTGATCACTGTTGGTTTACATGTTTCAGATATTTTTCTTCATCGAATAGGTATTTTACATACATTATACAATCTTTTATCTATTCATAATTTTTTTTTAAATCATCGGTGCACACTGAATAGCGAACGTGAGTCGGTTTACAAACAGCTAATAACTGACTACGTGTTGTCTTAAAAAGCTTCAAAATTGATAGCGAAAATTCAGTCAGTCAGTCAGCGTGTAAGCGTCCACTGCTGGACATACGCCTCTCCAATTTTACTCCAGTCCTCCCGGCCTTCAGCGGTACGGAACCACTGCTTTCCGCCGACGTACTTGATGTCGTCGTCCCACCTGGCGGGTGGTCTTCCCACACTCCGTTTTCCCGTCCACGGCCGCCAGTGTAGGACACGGTTATTCCAGCGGTCGTCGTCTCTTCGGCTGACGTGCCCAGCCCATTGCCACTTGAGCTTAGCCACCCGGTATCCAATATCGACTACTTTGGTGCGTCGGCGGATTGCCTCGTTACGCACCATATCACGTAGCGTTATTCCCAGCATGGCTCGCTCCATTGCTCGCTGGGCAACTTTCAACCTTTGGACAACAGCGACCGTCAGCGTCCACGTTTCACACCCGTACGTCATAACCGGGAGGACACACTGGTCATATATACGGGTTTTTAAATTTTGCGGAAGATCAGACCTCAGGGCGAATTTTAACTTAAAGCGAAAATTAAATATTCTTTATTCTGCTGTAAAATACTTACTTATTTTCGAGTCTTCGGGGTGATTGATGAAATCAATGTTTATTTGCGTCAGTTTATCCGATTCATGTTTCATAGGGAACGGCGTTATATACGTCACCTGTGATCAGTTACAATTTATTGTATGATTAATATTCTTTCAACTTGCCAGTTCTTCAGTGTACAAATAGGCAAAGGAGAATGGGCGTTTTGGTCTACCCCTCTTCTAGCTGTGAGTGTTATATCAATGGAAAAGTTGATTTATGTAGAACATTTTTTAGTATGGCAGCCAACGTTAATTATTAGTACTTTAGGAGTTATATGACTTTTAAGTTTTATAAATATAGAACCTTATCATAGTAAGCTCTGTATTATGATCATTGTTCTAGGAAGGGTATGTACTTAGAGCGAAACAGTTCCAAAATGACCGAGCGGTATTGAAACCGTAATGATTAAAATAAAATTTTTTGGTTTCAATACCGCTCGGTCATTTTGGAACTGTTTCGCTCTAAGTACTTAGCCTTCCTAGAACGATGATCATCGTACAGAGGTAAGCATATTACTATGATAAGGTTCTATGTTTATAGAACTTAAAGTGATATAACTCGTAAAGTACTAACAATAGATGTTAGGTATGTTTGGGCAAAATGGTTTTCTTGGAAAGATCTTTCGATTGATATATCATTCATTGTTACAGGAGGGGTACACCAACTCCCATACATTTTTGCCCATCCTCCTTTGCCAACAGGACTATTGAGAATTGAATACGTACCTATTTAAACTTATTTCGCTTCGAGGAAAAAAAAACCGGCCAAGTTCGAGTCGAACTCGCGCATCGAGGGTTCCGTATCGCCTTGTCATGGTCAGCGCCACTCACGCCATCTATGGCGTGTTTTATGAAATGCTTCATATTTGTTAAAATTCATGATTAGTTAAAATGCTTCATACTATTTTCGGTAGATGGCGCTCATACGCTTTTTAGTTTCTTGTATGGGGACACCCGTGAATTTTTACTTTTTCTTATTTTTATTATTTGTTGTTATATTGGCCATAGCAACACATATTCTGTGAAAATTTCAACGGGCTACCTATTACGGTTCAAGAGATACAGCCCTCGGACAGACAGATGGACAGACAGACTGACAGACAGACGGCGTAAGCTTAGTAATAGGGTCCCGTACGACGGATACGGAACCCTAAAAAGAGGCGGTCAGGTTAGATTGTAAAATGTTCACGTCATCACGGCCAAGGGGAGAGATGCAGTGGGACTATTCTTTTAAACGACCGGCCCCAAACGGTACACAGGTTTTAGATAATGTAATTTTACCTCATGCCCCTTCTTCAGTAGTGCTCTCACATATCCTTGCCCCAGTTGTCCGTGGCTCGGTGATGGCATAGACGATACGTATAACACTCTGTATCCATCCACGACAACCAGTAGAGTTAGAAACACTATAGCTGTTGATGTCCCCACAACACTTCTATACATATCTCGTCGCATTGTCCGAAATGTTTTAATAAATATCATTGCATGTAGAGCAATGCCACTAGTGTAGCTATAAGAGAAAGCTATATTGATTGCTTGAAAACTAGATTGTGACTTGTACCTGTAATTAAAATATAATATTATAACCATCTTTGAGTTTACAACGGCATATAAGTCAATTTACTCCAAGAACTCGATATATCTATATAGTATAGAATAATGCGACCTAACAGCTTAAGTGGATAAAAGGTTGCTACATCTATGTATTCTATAAACATTATGGCTTCATATCATTGTTTTAAAAGTAAAATAATTACTTGCATACATACATACCACACGCCGTTTCCCAAAAATCGGGGTAAGCAGAGTAGTCGGTGTTGTGCTATAAGTGGTCTGGTAAATTACAGCACAACACCGACCACAATGTTTAGCAAAGCTAATTCTCAACAAACAAGATAATTCTCAAGCAGCAAGTAATGCACGAAGACCCACCTACTGCCTGACTCGGTGTAGGGACCGTGTCAAGGTGAGAGGTAGCCAAACTGTCGCTCTTCAGCACGGCATCTCGTCCTTATCCCTCAGTCGCCTTTTACGACATGCACGGTGAGAGATACAGTGGGGCAATTCTTTTAAAGTACTGTCCCACATAAAGAAAGCTATTACAAACATTGTGTGTTATTTAAACTTCATAACAGATAAGTTAAATGAATAAATAATACAAAAAAAATATACCTTATGTTCCACACAATGAGTGTGTGAATGATATTAGACTTTTTTTTTTTTTTTTTTTTTTTTTTTATGGAAACTTGACACGGTTGGCTACATCACCTACAACATCCGTGATGTCAGCCCATAACACCGGGTGAACTAGGTGCCATGTCAGTGCTTCCCTTCATTTCGCGCCGGCTACACTGAACTGGACGGAAAACACGAACTATTTACATAGCCGTTTCGACCGACGTTTCGCTCAGTGCGGTGGTACCAACCCGGCCGGGATAAACCCTTCCACCTAGTAAGGTAAGAAGGGAAGGGACCTACAGTTTAACGTGGAATCCGAACCACGGTCAGCCTCCAACAGTCAGGCGGTCATCCATCCAGTAACTGACCGCACCATTAAGCTGCCGAGGTTGACGATCCCATAGTCGACTTTTACGACATGCGACGGGGAGAGATGCAGTGGGGCTATTCTTTTTAAGTACCGACCCCACACGGTACGACACGACACACGACGACGACACGAGACTTACCGGAGCACTGACATAAATAAAAGTCATTAAAATGACGTAAGTATTCGTAGGGAGATAACATTATTAAAGTGTTATCTACGTGCTACGTGATAAAGAAAAAACCGGCCAAGTGCGAGTCGAACTCGCGCACCGAGGGTTCCGTATCGCCATGTCATGGTCAGCGCCACTCACGCCATCCATGTATTAGTTGAAATGTTTCAAACTCTGTTCGGTAGATGGCGTGCATACAATTTTTAGTTTCTTGAAAATTTTTTACTTTTTCTTATTTTTTGTTATATCGGCCAAATTAAAAAAAATTCTGTGAAATTTTCAACGGGCTACCTATTACGGTTCAAGAGATACAGCCCTCAGACAGAGAGACAGACGGACAGACAGACAGACAGACAAACAGTTGGACAGACAGACAGAAGGCGTTGGCTTAGTAATAGGGTCCCGTACGACGGATACGGAACCCTAAAAATATGAAATCGAGTGTCTCTAGGCACTTAGGCAGTTTCTGTACTGTTTTTCAGGAATTACATAAAAAGTATATGAAATATTTCCACAGAAATTAAACGGAGGAATGCGGAATATCATGAGGAATATTGAAAAAAAAATTTCACAATACTAATAGCGATTTATCTATAAGATTGTTTCCAATGTAATTTATTCTGTACATACTTTTTGACCAAAACTCATATTCCGAATTTTTCTCCAAAACTTCTTTAGGCCCACAATTTTCACGATTATACGTCTACTTTATATCTTCCAAAAATTCAATCTTTCAAATTGTTCAATAACGATATATCATCGATATTCCGTCCGATATATTGTCAGCCTCGATAGCTCAGTGGTGCAGACAGTCAACTGTCGCTATTGAATGTTAAGCAACGCTGGGTGCGGTCAGTACTTGGATGTGGACCGCTGACCGTTGGAGGCTGACCGAGGTTCGGATTCCTCGTAAAACTGTAGGTCCCTTCCCTCCTAATCTTACTTCGTGGTAGGGTTTAACCCGCCCGGGTTGGTACCACCGCACTGAATGAAACGTCGGTCTAAACGGCTATGTAAATAGTTTGTGTTTTCCGACCAGTTCAGTGTAGCCGGCACGATCAAAGGGGGAAGCACTGACATGGCACCTAGTTCACCCGGTGTTATGGGCTGACATCACGGACGTTGTAGGTGATGTAGCCAACCGTGTCAGTTTCCATAAAAAAAAAAAAAAAATCAGTATGTAAGTTATTCAAAACAACTGGGTGATAATCAAGTCATCAACCAACTCACAACAATGACCGCGTCTAACTGAGCCGGTCGATAACTTATTGTTCTAATCACGAAGCAAACATGGCAATCAGTCAGATTCGGTGTGACCTTCCGCAGTGATCGGGGCACAGTCTGACCATCATTAATTGGTGCGAATGTGGCAATCGAACCGAAAAAAAACGAGTACACTGATCATAGCTGGAATAAACCAACTCGATAATTCAATTCATTTCTTTATAATAAAAAAAAAATAGTTTTATATTTAATTCGGCGTTCTAAAACCTCTGGCTTTATGCATTTTTTTTTTATTATTATATAGCAAATAACCAGAGTAAAACAGAATAAAAAGGGAAAAGAAGAAAAGTCTTACAATAATTGTTACTTTTGGAACAGTAAAACCAGGTGCACAAAGTAATAAATTAATAATCCCGCAGCGACAACTGAGGACGACCTACGCGTCGGGCGTGCAGATGCCAACTGACAACCGACCGATCATTTCACTGATTGATCATCAGTGATGATCAATCAGTGAAATGATCGGTCGGTTGTCAGTCATCCATCACTCACCGACGCGTTTCGGTGTCCTCCCCGATTACAATGCGATTATTATTTTTATACACATAATTTAAAATTTGTAAGTCTTTGTAATAAAAATTTTAGCTTCTGATTAAATTATTCTCACAACCAAAGAGTTTGTATTACGTAGCTATTCTCAACAAACTAGAGGAGACCGAAGGCCGAGCTGCATTTCTTCGTATTCGGTCACTAAGGTGTGATAGCTGACATCATGGATGTAGCAGGCAAAGTAGCAGGTGATTAATTAAATTGATCAAATAAGAATATGTTTATATATTTTCTGTTATTAATTTTAATTGTATTCTGCGATAGGCGCCTCGAATCCGCATTTATAATAAATATTTAGTTGCTATCCAACAGTCTACCCCATAAAATTCAAAGCCGGAAACGTACGGAAAATCATAGGTGCGTGCTCTCTGCCACTGGCTGGACAGGAGTTTTTTTTACTAAAACATTTCGAGTTTGAACTTTTGCTCTTGTTGTATCTTCCGTGAGGTAACAAGCGTGAGAAGTGAAAGAATATTTGACATTTATTATTTTTCTATGAAGCTTGAAATGGTTGGATTCATCACCTAAATAATATATCGGTGATTATAACAACTTCATGAACAAGATGCCATGTAAGCTCTTACCTTAGGTCGTGCCGGCTACATTGAATTAGACGGAAAACATTAAACTATTTAAATTCCGTTCCGACCGACCTATGTATATCAGTCAGTGCAGTGGTATCAACACGGGCGGGTTGATTCCGCCGCACATTATAATGAGTAAGGTAAGAAGGGGTGGGACTTACAGTTTTACGCGGAATCCGAACCACGGTCAGCCTCATCGCACGGTGACCGATCCAATTTCTGACCGCGTTCGGGTGTGATTAATTTCACGATCTGACGTCGATTAATAGCGCCACCGAACTTTTTTTTATGTGTAATCCGGTATGGGTGCCTGAGTCGGAGGGGTCAAAGCACATGCTCCGACGAGCCAATATCACCTCCGAGAAGGTAGGTGCCATACCGGAGACTTCCCTGGATTGCTGGCTATACTGAACTAGAGGAGAACACAACCGAGGCTGCTATGCGGCCATCTTACATCCAATACGGTGGTATCAACCCAGTCGGCTACAATTTGAGCCTACCTCCTA
Organism: Nematopogon swammerdamellus; assembly: GCA_946902875.1. Taxonomy (NCBI): domain Eukaryota; kingdom Metazoa; phylum Arthropoda; class Insecta; order Lepidoptera; family Adelidae; genus Nematopogon; species Nematopogon swammerdamellus. Next base: position 14,414,256 of record OX336356.1, read on the forward strand.
GTAAGGGGCATGGAAGGGACCTACAGTTTTATACCGGTTCCGAACGGTGAATCAGCAGGTGTAGGTATGCACGTAAATTTCTTCATAATAAAAACTCATTGGTACACCCGACTGGATTCGAACCTCGGACCTCTCGCATGAGGAGCGTATGCCCAAACCACTCGCCCACCCACCAATTTTTTTTTATGGATATTGACACGGTTGGCTACATCACCTACAACATCCGTGATGTCAGCCCATCAGTTTTATTATCTCTTTAAATTATAAATGTTATGTTATTTGATTATTTGTTAAGTTATATGATTTTATCATCATTCATTTATTTCTTCTCTGCCACTCCACACTTTTTCATAATAACCCAAAGGTTGGCTGGGAGAGAACACCTATGGTGTTAAGCTGTACCTTTTGCAAAAAATGTTTTCAAGTGCAATAAATATATTTTGATTTGATTTGAACACCGGGCGAACTAGGTGCCATATCAGTGCTTCCCTTCGGTGCCGGCTTCACTGAACTGGACGGAAAACACTACCTATTTACATAGCCGTTTCGACCGACGTTTCATTCAGTGCGGTGGTACCAACCCGGGTTAAACCCTAACACCTAGTAATATAAGAAGGGAGTCATATCCCTTAGTCGCCTTTTACGACATACACGGGGAGAGATGCAGTGGGGCTATTCTTTTAAAGTCAGCCCCGGCCCCACACGGTAGAGGCTTCATGAAATCCTGCGTTGACACTTCTATTCTGCGCCGTCGTGTGTTCTAACAAGCCTAGGCCCACCCGGCTGCATATATTCAAAGTCTAGTATGCGAGTTGCTCTGATTGGTGGAAGCCAGTTTGGCGGGAAATTTAAATTTCGTCTGTCTCCGCCTCCGGCAGAACCTACTGAATCCGATATTAATTTGGTCTTTTATGTAATTTGGTGGTTCAGTGGTACAGTGTAGGGTTTTTATTTTTTCGATCTCGACCATGGGTTCGTGTCCCTTTTGCCAAAATTAGTTTTGTTTAACTTGTTTTTTTGTTAAGCAATGTTAGGGTGTTAAAATTAGGTTATGGTTATTCTTTTATAACCACCTAAAACACTTTATTTTCGAAAATACTTCCGAAATTTAAATTTCCCGCCAAACTGAGAACGATCAATCAGAGCAACTCGCCTACTAGACTTTGGAAATATGCCACCCGGCTCGGTCCGCCTCGGCCGAATTGTGCACACAAGAGGAAATTAACTTTTCACGTTTCATTTCACGCGGAAGCGACGACGCAATTTGGGAAATGGAGTCGAGGGCGGCGAGTTCTGTGGTAATATTTTTTTTTGAGATTTTTAGTCGTGAATTTTTTCTTTCTAATTCTCCGGTACCTCGAACCATTTCGGCGCAAGTACCTACTGGAATTGACTTGGAATTGTGTTTAGTTGAATTGAATTGACTTTCAAGCACAGGTTTAAATCTAAGAAGTATTTGAAGGAGTCGGTAATGTCACTAAAGAGTTATTTATGATTTTTAAAATGGGGTTTAATTAATGGAATATATTTATTTTTCATTAGTTTATTTGTCGTAAAGTCCTAAAATATTATTAATATTAGTAATATTAAGTACTGCAATTGATGTAATTAATAAATAGATAATAATAATTATTATTAAATAATTTTCATTATAGTTAATACCATCTACCGAATTATGCAATCATAAATACATACATAGCGTCACGCCTGTTTCCCAGTGGGGTAGGCAGAGACAACGGATCTCCACATGCCACGATGCTGACACACCTCTGCCGCCTCTTCCACTCCCTTCATGCATGCTCGTCGGTAACGGGTACTACGCGCTTGCCCTTTTTGAGCATTTTAACCACTAAATTGTGAACGGTCACCGATAGATGGTGTGATACGCGAGGTACATGCGAATGCAATCGCGTCATTACTGCACTACTCTCGCTATACGTGCAAGAAGGAATATAATGTCTGCAGAACCCTTCGTGTGTCAATAACGTTTTCACCTAACAAGTTTTTATGTATGGATGGCTGAGTCAGAGGAGCCAGAGCGCATGCTCCGAACAGCCAATATCACCTCCGAGAAGGTGCTAACCGGAGACTTCAATTTTGGATTGTTGGCTATACTTGCGTTCAGTACGCGCGGTGGTATCAAGACAGTTGTGTATAATTTTAGCCTACCGCCTAGTAAGGGGCACGGGAAGGGAGGTAATTTTTACACCAGTTTAGCACGGTGAAGTAGCCAGTAGTAACGGTGAAGGATTTTTTTTTATAGAAACTGACACGGTTGGCTACATCACCAACAATTATTTTTTTAATGTAAACTGACACTGTTGGCTACATCACCTACAACATCCGTGATGTCAGCCCATAACACCGGGTGAACTAGGTGCCATGTCAGTGCTTCCCTTGTGCGGTAGTACCAACCCGGCCGGGATAAACCCTACCACTTAGTAACGTGCAAGTAAGGTGCACGTACAATTTTCCGTCAGAAAAAACTCATTGGTGCGTGTCGGCCGGATTCGAACCTCGGACCTTCAGATCAAGAGTCCAAGCAAAGAACCGCACCGACCAACCGCCGCCGGTCCGCTTTTATAATAATAATCGTTTTATACTATTTATGTGTGTAAATATCTAATTATTTTTGTTCAATATATAATTTTTGTGTTCTAAGGCCCACTTGCACCAACACAAATTTAATATATAAACCAGTTTAACTCGCTAAACCAGTTTAAGCTAGCATCCGTTGACTGTGGGAACCGCGTTTAAATCCATAACTCGCTACCTAACTTTAAACTCGTGTTGGTGCAAGTGGGCCTAAGTCGCAAAGAGTAAATGAGGGACAAAGGCTGTGTCAGGTCCAATTTGTCTTGTCCGTATTGTGTTTTTATTGTATCTACTGTGTGTGTATGTATTGGATGAGATAAATAAACTCATTTCATTTCATACGTACATACATACATATCACACACGCTAAATTCCGACAATCGGGGTAAGCAGAGTAATCGGTGTTGTGCTGCAAGAACTCTGGTCAATTACAGCACAACACCAACCACCACGTTTCGCAAAGTATTCGAACAAGATTCAATCGATCAAGCAGCAAGTAAGGCACGAAGACCCACCTGCTGCATGACTCGGTGGAAGTACCGTGCTAAGGTGAGAGGTGGCGAGCCTGTCGCCCTTTAGCACGGTATCTTGTCCTTATCCCTTAGTCGCCCTTTACGACATGCATGGGGAGAGATACAGTGGGGATATTCTTTTTAAGTACCGGCCCCACACGGTTCATTCATTTCATTTCATTATATTCTATTGTTTATTGTTCTTCATTGCTAGTTTGATGTAATCTATGTTTTCATTGAATAAATTAAATTGTTCTCTCGTTACATGCCAGGAGTGTGGCTAGAGGGGGGGGGGGGGGGGGGGGGGGGGAAGCAATATTGGGAGGGGGCGAGAAAACTTTTCCTAAGAACTCTATTGAGTGCCTCTAAGTATAGTATATCAATCGCCTGTGGTGTAAAACGCTGAAATATTAAGCAACCTGTCTCTTCCAGTCAAAAGGATACCATTAACAAAAAAAATACATTGATATAAGGGTTGATTTTGTTGAACATACTTCAGGGGGTTAATCTGTATCAAAAAGTAAGTAGATTCCAAAAAAGAACGGTGGGCAAATTCGAAAAAAAAAATCGTTCTCCATAAATTTTAATTTTTATTACGACTATCTAAAGAAAGTCAAAATAATTTTCGCCACCATAGTAAAAAGTGTAACTACGGCGCTGCTGCTGTTTCGTCTTTATAGTGAAGAAGAGTTTTTTAATTATCTCCACAAGTCAGAAGGGCCCCGAGCGATAAGTGTAACCACCAAGGAAATTATTACCCAGAAGCGGTATTGTGATATGTTGTGTAAATTTTATAACCTGTCTGTTGAAAGCACGTAACATTTAGAGTTGGTTAGAGGGGAAAATAAGGTGTGATCGGTGCGCCGCAAGTAAAGTACATTTAAATTAAATTAAATTATTTTATTGGTCCATTTGGTACATGAGTAAACTCAGACAAGTGAAATACTTTACAAAATTATTCTTGTTGTATTTTGAAAAAATAGGCCTTAGTCAAAACAACAATTTACAATATAAATAAAAGATTAAATACTATAAGTAACATTTAAAAGCAGACCAAACCTAACCTTATGGGTGGCTCAGAGCCGCATGTCTCGCTTTCTTAATAAAAAAAAGTACTTATCAATTTTATATTTAAACAAAATGGGGGAAGGGACATACAATTTGAAGTGTATACCGTGTCTCGGTATTTATTTCGATGGTAGCCACCCTCGACGTCTCATTAGTTAGAAGAAAGGGTTAGATTAATTTTGTCGCCGGGGGCGGCTCGGGGACAAAACTTAGAAAATAATTACGGACTCCGACCACAAAGAAACTTGAGACTCTTTTCGACACTTTGGACTGGTTCTTTGGACACTTTCGGATCGTTAGTAAACAAATTTGAAATAATAATAAATAAAAATATAAATTCTTCTGAGATGCTTAATTAAAGGTGAGGTTGGTTACAATCAATAAAAAATAAATCATTAATGATTGATAGAATTTAAATAGCTTTTAGGTTTCCGTATCCCGTACGGAAGCCTATTACTAAGCCTACGTCGTCTGTCTGTCCGTCTGTCCGTCCGTCCGTCCGTCCGTCCGTCCGTCCGTCCGTCCGTCCGTCCGTCCGTCCGTCCGTCCGTCCGTCTGTCCGTCCGTCCGTCCGTCCGTCCGTCCGTCGTCCGTCCGTCCGTCCGTCTGTCTGTTCGAGGGCTATATCTCTTGAACCGTAATAGGTAGCCCGTTGAAATTTCCACATTCAATTTTGAAATTTTTAATTTTTTTTTGTGGTGCGATACCTCGGTGCGTGAGTCCGACTCGCAATTGGCCGGTTTTTTTTATATTATTTCAATGCTAGTCCACCGTCCGTACCACCACCCAATATATTTGTGATAAGTATGTACTGTATTTGAACCTGCATGTATGTATGTCATGACATGAATGTATTTAGTTGTAAGCCATTATTATTATTTATTTGAATACTATAAAAAAAAATTATTACATTTTTTTTCTCTCATTTAATTTTCCGCATTACCCATCTACTCTACTCACAATCCCAGGCATGACTGCCAGATAATGCCTTTAGGCTTTAAGTCCGCCTTTTGTGACTTTTTGTGCAATAAAATATATTTTCATTTTCATTTATTTAATTTATGTGTTTACCAAAAAATTGTTGATTTGAAAATAACTAAACGCCTAAATAAAAACTACAGCAATGGTTTGACTACATGACAAACCATTTGCTTCTTGTAATTTTCGGCACAACCACCCGTTCCGGTTGCTATATTTTATATTAAATATAAAACAAATGTTTTTGCCGCAATTATTAAATTGTCGAAAAAACGTGCAGTATCAATTTGATGTGTCATACTTTGTCAATTATTTTGTATGAAATCTCGCTTATATTTATTTCATCCTCGAAGCTTTTAACCATATTAGTGCTACAGAACCGGCAAAGGTTATATAGGGTGTTTAAGGGTAGGATTTCGTAACTACAGGTTACGAATGGGCTCCATATTTGAAGACGAAAAGCTCTGAAACTTTTTCGCAGATTCCGTCATAGTTTCCGTCCACCAAATCTTGATGAAAATCGTTTCATTAAGATTTGGTGGAAAGTTAACGTCGGCCTTTGTTCAATAAAAATAAAATCACTAGATCATGGATAGAAATCTATTAGAATTTAATTTGATATAGGTCAATTTTATTCTAAACACTAAAAGTTCAATGACATCAAAAGAAAAAGGGGACTGGACTAGGCAATTGCACTCGCTAGACCTAGACAGCACTGTTGCACAATCTATTGAGTTTTTATAACAATTTCCAATTTTTGTATGAAATAAAAAAAATACGGAATTTCGATTTGAATGATAAGAATTTTTTTCTTCTAATAATGAGTACTTTTTTTATGGAAACTGACACGGTTGGCTACATCGCCTACAACATTCGTGATGTCAGCCCATAACACCGGGTGAACAAGGTGCCATGTCAGTGCTTCCCTTCATTTCATGTCGGCTACACTGAACTGGACGGAAAATACGAACTATTTACATAGCCGTTTCGACCGACGCCGTTTCATTCAGTGCGGTGGTACCAACCCGGGCGGGATAAACCCTACCACCTAGTAGATAAGATGAAACATTAGAATATAGTACCTACTCGTATTTTGAACGCCGTTATTAGAAGGAAAGGGACTTAACAGTTTTACGTGGAATCCGAACCACGGTCAGCCTCTAACGGTCGAAGCACTGACCGCACCATTGAGCTACCGAGGCTGACAACTTTCTCTTCCTGAAGTTTCTCAAGCCTATTCTGAAACACCCTGTATAGATAAGGTCGAGCAGGAATACGGGACCCTAGCAAGAGCTATAGTAGATTAACGCTTGGGGACACTACGGGGACGCAAGGGGACGCAAGGGGACGCAAGAGGAAGTTCGAGGGATGTCACGGGAGCACTTAGCCCCAATTACTCCTGCCAACGTGTATTTTCGTCTCCTTCGGTAAGAGCTGTCAGGCAAAGCCATTTTGTGATAAAACAACGGAGAAATCTGGCTGATAGATATTGTAGCCAACATGCGGCTAGCTATATAGATATAGTTGATTATTGGAGTAAAATTGAGTGAAACAATACTATTAATACTTCTCAATACAAAAATGTACTTTTAAACAGTTGAATCAATACCAATCTATACATATAATAAAATCGTAGAGGTAAGAAAGTCTGTACATTGAATGTATTCGGAAAAAAACTAACCAGGGTGGCTTAAAATGAGATACTGAACATGTTAGAACAGTTTTTAAAATTTTTGTTTGTTTGTTTGTTTGTCTGTACGCGCATCACGCAAAAACCACTGAACGGAATTAGACGAAACTTTGTATAGTGGCAGTTTATATGCCGGGTTAACATAATACGTAAAAAAAATTAACAAAAATAAAAAAAAATTAACAATTATAAACATTATTGCGCGTTTAAAATCACGTAGTCCAAAGTAAAGGTAAAAACAATTTTAAATGTCATGTTGACAACGGAGAACTGTCATCTCGACGTGAGCTGGCCGGTGACAAATTGTTTGATAAATAAAAATAATAATTGAAAGTCGAAGTTATGTCGCTGTCATTGGTGCAATAAAATTTATATATCTGTTGCCCGCGGCTTCGCTCGCGTGAAATTCGTATTTAAAAAAAAGAAAGTAAGTAACTAAAGGCGGGCCCGAAGGCGGATCTGCGCTCACGTAAACGATATTCGTTCTCGATGAAAGTAACTAAGGGCGAGGCGAAAGGCGGAGCTGATTTCAGGAAGAAGAAAAACATTCTTGAAGAAAATAAGTAACTAAGGGCGAGGCCGAAGGCCGAGCTCTATTCTGGAAGACCATAAACCTTCTCGAAGAAAGTAAGTAACTATGGGCGAGGCCGCAGGCCGAGCTGCGTTCAGGAAGAAGCTAAACCATCTTGAAGAAAGTAAGTAACTAAGGCGAGGCCGAAGGCCGAGCTACGTTCGGATAATTGAAAAACCATCTCGAAGAAAGCAAGTAACTAAGGGCGAGGCCGAAGGCCGAGCTGCGTTCAGGAAGAAGCTAAACCATCTTGAAGAAAGTAAGCAACTAAGGCGAGGCCGAAGGCCGAGCTACGTTCTGACAAATGATAAACCATCTCGAAGAAAGCAAGTAACTAAGGGCGAGGCCGAAGGCCGAGCTGCGTTCAGGAAGAAGCTAAACCATCTCGAATAAAGTTAATTAACATTAAGATTGAGTTAATTTAATTTAAATTTTATTATAAAGTCCACGCTTCTAACGGCAAATATACCGTGCATCCTAGAACCTCGCGGTTATTCCCGGCTGGATGGCAAGAGGCCCGATGCTAGAGACCTTAGTGCCATGGACTAAGGGTAGTTCTTTGATGTGGGACGCCACTTTGGTTCTCACATTGGCTCCAAGTCACGTTAGGACATAGCGGCTGGCGCGGCCGAGGCTGGGGCGGAGAGCCTCCAACGCAGCAAATATAGAAATATAATTCAAGATTTCGAATTTGTTGCGTTTGCGGTTGAAACCCTCGGTCCGTGGAGCAGTGAAGCCAAAAGAGGCTTGAGCTGGTTGACGCAACTGGTGTCCCGTCATCAAGGGCTTATGTACTTCATTCAAAGGGTAAGCCTTGCCATCCAACGGGGTAATGCCGCAAGTGCTCTAAGAACATTTGAAAATGCCCGTTTTGACAGTTATTTTAATGTTTGTTAGGTAGGTTTAATTCTTTAGTTATTAATATTACTTTTTTATTTATATGAAATAAATAGATTGAGTAAACGATATTATATTCTATCGAAGAAAGGAAGTCTTTAAGGGCGAGGCCCGAAGGCGGAAGAGGGTTTTTGGTTTACCTGAACGCAGCTCGGCCTTCGGCCTCGCACTTAGTTCCTTCCTTTCTTCCAGAAGGTTTGTCGTCTTCCTGAACGCAGCTCGGCCTTCGGCCTCGCCCTTACTTACTTCCTTTATTTGAGAAAGGTTTATCGTTTACCTGAAAGCAGCTCGGCCTTCGGCCTCGCCCTTAGTTAGTTACTTTCTTTAAGAAGGTTTATCGATTACCTGAACGCAGCTCGGCCTTCGGCCTCGCCCTTAGTTACTTACATTCTTCTTTGGAATACGAATTTCACGCGAGCGGAGCCGCGGGCTCAGCTAGTAAATAATAAATCTGTGAGGGATGGTCATGGAGTAAGTTACTTAGTTTTATGTGATATTGCGTTTGTAGACTCTATGTACGAGTATGATACTAAAACTAAATTGACGATTTTTAGAAATATTTTCTGTATGTATGTATTATGTTCCTCCATAACAGAACTCTTAAACCGATCATTCGAACTCGATGAAACTTAGTACAAGCTTATTTAGCTATACGAGACACAGGATAGGCTTCTTCAGGATAGAAATAAAATTCAGTTCCGGTTACGCTAAGATACGGTACCGCCCTTACTTACCTTCTTCTTTTTAAATACGAATTTCACGCGAGCGAAGTCGCAGGCAAAAGCTAGTTCAAAATAAAAGTGTGTCAAAAGGTTTTAAAACCCGACAACGAGATGAAATGATACCAGCTGCAATATTGTAATATCGATTTAAATTTAGGTGTGTGGGTTTAACGTAAAATTATAATAATGTTAAAATAAGTAGCATTTTAATTATAAAATTACCATTTTATTGTATTTGGGAATTGAAAATTCTTTTAAATTTTTGTGAGAATATTTTTTTCGTTTGAGAATACCACGAAATGTCAGAATTCCACGCTGTTTTCCGTGTTTTTCAGTTTCGTGTTTTCCGTCCAGTTCAGTGTAGCCGACATGAAATAAAGTTAAGCACTGGCATGGCACCTAGTTCACCCGGTGTTATGGGCTGACATCACGGATGTTGTAGGTGACGTAGCCAACCGTGTTAGTTTCGAAAAAAAAATGAATTCTTATTTTGCAATCATTTCAGAAACCTTTGCCAAACACACTAATAAATAAAAGTTATACAATGTAAAAAACGCCCGACACATCAAAAACCCGCAAAAATATAAAATAATTTCCGCTTAGTTAATTAAACCTGCACCTAGTTAACCCGGTGTTATAGCACAGATTACTTAATAGTTGCATCGTAACAGATAAATCTCTCTATAGAAAAAGTTCCCTACTACGGCTTCAATAGCCTAATGCTTTACGTCGCCAATCGCTGCGTGCGAAAATGTACCTAAACGATCGAGTGTAAAGTGATTATTGCTTTGCAGCTGCGCGCAGTTGCGTGGGCGCGTGTGTAGGTATTCTTCGCGCGGCTGACGAATTTCCACTGAATTAGGCTCGCCGGCGCGGCGCCGGCGGCCCGTCAGGCGGTAGGTAGTTAGCGCGCGCAAGTACATAGAGTGCGTGAGGCCTGGTTATGGGCTGACATCACGGATCTTGTAGATGATGTAGCCAACCGTGTCAGTTTTCGTAAAAAAAATATTTAAAGGCGTCGGGGAACCGAGTTTAATTTTTTTTACTTATCGGTTGACACAGAGACACCCTCTCATACACACACACCCCCTCACCCTCACACACACCCTCACACACACCCTGACATACAGACACACAGACAGATGGAGCCATCAAACAAATAACACCACTAACTTTGCGTCGGGTGTTAAATAGTTTTCAAAATGGAATATCATATATAACAATTAGTTTTACCCACATGAAAGGGTTCCGATCATCCAGATAGTAGTTTCCGATTCAATATTTTTGGAGCAACATCTATTCACGTAGGTGGCGAGTGGAATCCCCCGAGGAAAAAACCATTGCTACACAAAATCAGTTTTGCCAAATCGAAAAGCCGAATTCTTCCCATTCCGCATACCCACACTTCCAGATACCGTAAATTTGGAGAAAGGTCGAGGCCGAGGGGGGGCCGTGGGGGGAAGTGGGGACGCCTTACAAGTGCCGCGGAGGGATCCGGGCCAATATTGACAATAAGGGACATGCGAGTATTTGAATAGACATCGTGGAAACTTTCGACGGAATATAGAAGTGCCTGTGGACCTTGCTGAAGGCAGTGGTCCTGGTTTTTTTTTATGGAAACTGTCACGGTTGGCTACATCACCTACAACATCCGTGATATCAGTCCATAACACCGGGTGAACTAGGTGCCATGTCAGTGCTTCCCTTCGGTCGTGCCGGCTACACTGAACTGGACGGAAAACACAAACTTTTTACATAGCCGTTTCGACCGACGTTTCATTCAGTGCGGTGGTACCATTCCGGGCGGGTTGAACCCTACCACCTGTAAGGTAAGAAGGGAAAGGACCTAAAGTTTTACGTGGAATCCGAACCACAGTGAGCCTCCAGCGGTCGAGTGGTCACCCATCCATGCAATATTCCTTTCAACTTATACAATGGTTCGACTCCAAAATATTCTCATAGATGTCGCTCAGGCAGTGCTATGTGCTGTCCAGCCAACGAGGAGCGTTGCAACTTCCGCTCGTACTTTCGTGACGTTTCACTTTTTCTGAGTTAGGCGCCCATCCCAAACGTGCGTTAAAAAACTTCGCTTCGAAAATATAGGTATATTACGTCTGTGTCCTTCTAACAAAAAAGGGCACTGTTGCCGTCATCGTGTCTTGGTATCCACGCGAAACTTTCGTGCTGGCTTCAAGTTTAGAAATGTCGTCGCTGGCTTGTTGTGTACCGAGACGTCAGCTGACACGACTAGTTTTTTTTTTTTTTGAAAACGCCGAGCACACAAAACTGGAACCCGAGCTTTGAGAAGTTTCTTTAAGTATATTCAGCACTTGGATTTTTATTTTCTGGACAGATTGAAATACTGCGAGACGCTACGTTCGTTCGTTGAGGCTGACCGTAGTTCGGATTCCATGTAAAACTGTAGGTCCATACCCTTCTTACCTTACCACGTTTTAGGGTTTAACCCACCCGAGTTGGTATTTATAATTTATTTTGTAGTGGGACTTGAAATACGGGTCCTGACCTGACTCCTGCCTGAGTGATATAAAGCCTAAATAAAAAAATAAAAAAGGGGGCCGGCTACTACCGCTAGTTTTTTTTTCTCGATAATTCGATCAATTGGTTAGCAGCCGTTCCCAGATTGTATTTATAATCTGTACCCCCTTTGCGAATTTTCTGAGACCCAAGCATTGACTTAAAAAAAATGCTTTAGGTTATTTCTATGGACCCAAGTGACGCTGAGTATGATTCAGATTCACATTCAGATTCAGATTCAGATATTTATTTCGTCATAAAGAACACACAACAATAACAATATTTCATTGAGACATATGCATATTCAGTATGGTTCGTCATTATTTTTTATGATGTCCCGTTCGGTAGTGCAATCTATAAGGAAGAACCGGGTAAGAAACCTTACAGAGCTTTTTTTAAATATAACTTACATACTAAGTTTTCATTATGTTAAATATAACATACTATATCTAAGCAAAAAATTTAAAATACTAAGTCAAAAATATACCCATTAAAAAAGATAATAAAATACAAAACAAAGAACATAGGGTTCAGTCAAGTTATTAATAAAATTTGTGTTTATGCATATAAACAATTTGAATTATCAAAGTCAGCAGAATTTTTATTTACAGTATGAAAAAAATTCACTTAACTTATAAAATGGATTGTCTAAGAGAAATATTTTCAGCTGATTTTGGAACACATTGTCACTATTTATTGATTTTATTGTATTATATTGATTATATATTTTAGTGTATGGGGCGTCACTCTATATTGAAACTATTTTGGCGCGTCAAAAGCGCGCCGAAATGGTTCGAGTAAACGGTAGAGCGTCAGTGCCGCCGTGGCGCTCGAACTTGGCGGGGTCACTGCCGTGCCACCAGAAAGTAATGTACACATGAACCGGAATGACATGACGTCATAAGGTTCTCGATGTCACGCGAATAAATTAATGGAATATGCATAATAAATTAAACTAATATGTTAACATGTCTTGTCAGTTTGTACGTAAGGCACGACTCGACCGGCCGCAAGCGTCGTTGGTCCTAGGCCAATTCTGTTGGCTGAAAAACATTATTAAAATTTCTAGTAAGTATTATTTTAAATTGTCGGAAATTCCGATGTCCTCTCTCTCTTGTACTGCACACTGAATGACCCTGCTGCTCCTAAATACCTTTTCGACCATTTCCAAATGCTTTCCTCCCACGGCGGCGGCGTACCATTAAGATCCTCTAACACCCTTGTCCTTGCTACCCCATCCCACTCCTCATCCTGTGTGAAAGAGTCTTTTACACTGACTCTTTCACAGTGCACGCTGCATGCATGTGGAACAAACTTCCTCTTCGCTTACGACAGTGTGCATCGATCCACAAGTTCAGAGTGCTCTTGACAGATTATCTCCTCAAATCTTAAACCTCATCTACTTCTTCCGCGTCCCTATAGTTTCTGAGTTAATTCATAATGTTTATTGTCTGAGTTTAATTTTGAATACATATATATTGGGTATTACATGTATGTATCATTTTTTTATGTAATCCGGTATGGGTGTCTGAGTCGGAGGGACCAAAGCACATGCTCCGACCAGCCAATATCACCTCCGAGAAGTAAGGTGCCATACCGGAGTCTTCCCTGGATTGCTGGCTATACTGGACTAGAGGAGAACACAACCGAGGCTGCTATGCGGCCATCTTACATTCAGTTCGGTGATACCAACCCAGTCGGCTACAGTTTGAGCCTACCACCTAGTAAAGGGCAAGGGAAGGGACCTACAATTTTACACCGGTTCCGAACGGCGAAGCAGCAGGTGAAATAACCGGGAAAAAATATTCTCAAAAAAAAAAAAATCATAAAACTACAAAAAATCGGGGAACATACATGGGGTATATTTGGACACTTCTGAATGTAAGGAATGTAAATAAATTTTTGAACGTCAAGGGTTGGACACAAGAGATCAACTCTGCAGGTACAACTCTATAGGTATATTGCAATATTAATTTTTTTCTTATTGTATTTATGTAATTATGTTTATGTAAAGATGTATATTGGTTGTGTGTATCTTTGTACAATATGTCTTTTTTTTTTATGGAATCTGACACGGTTGGCTACATCACCTGCAACGTCCGTGATGTTAGCCCATAACACCGGGTGAACTAGGTGCCATGTCAGTGCTTCCTCCTTTGATCGTGCCGGCTACACTGGACTGGTCGGAAAACACAAACTATTTACATAGCCCTTTAATTTTCATTCAGTGCGGTGGTACCAACCCGGGCGGGTTAAACCCTACCACCAAGTAAGATTAGGAAGGAAGGGACCTACAGTTTTACGAGGAATCCGAACCTCGGTCAGCCTCCAACGGTCAGCGGTCACCCATCCAAGTACTGACCGCACCCAGCGTTGCTTAACATTCAATAGCGACAGTTGACTGTCTGCACCACTGAGCTATCGAGACTGACAATGTCCATGTCAGTTGTGTATTTATATTTCATACTAATGCCCACTACTTAGTACCTACTATGCATTGTCCGCCCCTACGTGTTTTCCACATCCCAAAGCTATGTTAGCAGATAAGGAATGCCGCAAGGCACTAAATTCGCCTTTTGTAATCCTGTTATATATTGGGGTATAATAAAGTAGCGGTTCCCAAAAGGTGTTCCGCGGAACCCTGGGGTTGCGCGGAAGGGTCACCGGGGGTTCCGTGGGATACAGCCGGGAAAAGCAAAAAGCGCTCCCCCTAATCAAAAACGTGTAATATGTTTTAAATTTCAAACTATAGTCTTGCTATTCAAATCAAACATCGTAATCCTCCAACAATTTAGTATAAAAAACCGGCCAAGTGCGAGTCGGACTCGCGCACGGAGGATTCCGTATCCATCCGCTATCAATAATATCCGCCTATCTTTTGTCTTTCAACAATGCAATGTATAAAAGCCTGTAGCGCCATCTATTATTCAGTAGCGTGACTAATCGATTTTTCGCACGTTTGTTGTATGGGAGCCCCCCTTAACTCTTAACATTTTCTTTTTTTTAATATTTGTTGTTATATCTGCCATAGTAACACATATTCTGTGAAAATTTCAACGGGCTACCTATTACGGTTCAAGAGATACAGCCCTCGGACAGACAGACGGACGGACACGGACGGACGGACGGACAGACAGACAGCTGAGGCTTAGTAATAGGCTTCCGTACAGGATACGGAAACTTAAAAATTAAGTAATAGGTCACATAAATTGAGTTTTTATGTTCACAAGAGCTAATTAACTTTTTTAATTGACTTGGTGTTCCGCCAACAGATAGACGATCAGTTAGGGTTCCGTAGCCGAAAATAATTGGGAACCGCTGTCATAAAGTATATTTTAATTTCATTTCAAGATCACGGTGGTCGTTCCATCAACGCGTGCGGATCCAAAAATGTTTTACCAGTAATGTTTAGCTAGACTTCAATGATTATCTTTGTACCAAGATTATGTATCAACAATTTCTGACAAAGGCTCTATACACCTGATTTTATTTATACTTTTACTTTTACTTTTGATTTTATGTGGTCAGAATTATCAAGCTTAAATTATAGTTATTCTAGCTCTCAAACTATATCTTAACACTGTAAGCGGTGTCTATTGTGTAGGTAGTCACAATGTATTGTAATTGAAGACGTTAAAAAAGAACCCTGCGAAGTTTCTTGCCGGCTCTTCTTTGTGGGTGTAATCGAACCGGATTGTAAAAACTAAACAGGACAAATTCAAGCGTAGTGTACTACCATACGAATGATGAATAAAGAATAAAGAATAAAGAATAAAGTACCCTGTTGTCAAGAACGTTAGTGCGTAGTAAAGATTATAAGATGTGAATTATTTACTACATAGGTTTTTTGCATTGTAGTTATTGACACCCCGACCCGATTTAGGGACGTCGGACCTTCCCCGCGCAAGCGTAACATGATATTTTGCAAAAACGCAAAAATAACATTCGTTACCACCCAATCAGAGCGAGCGGCGTCCCCTCCGCTACCCGCGGATCTCGGCGACGCTGGTTCTCATATAAGCATTGGACGGTCCCTCGACGTCTCAACCTCTTCTAACGTTCTTGCCTGTCGTATTTCTGGGTTCAATCATTCAACCAACAGGCGATGGCGGTGTCCACGTGGGTTCTGCTAACGACGGTGCTGGCGGCGGTCGGAGCCTTCTGGATGCATTGGAGACAGAAGAACAAAAGATTGTTCGAGCTGGCGGCCTTGCTCCCCGGACCACCGACCGTGCCGCTGTTCGGGAACGCATTGATATTTGTCAATACACGTGTGTACTTTACCTAAAGATAGCGTTTATGGTTCCGTACCTTAAAAGGAAAAACCGGCCAAGTGCGATTCGAACTCGCGCACCGAGGGTTCCGTATCGCCATGTCATGGTCAGCGCCACTCACGCCATCTATGGCGTGTATTATGAAAAAGACAGACAGACGGACTGAGAGACAGACAGACAGACGGCGTAGGCTTAGTAATAGGGTCCCGTACGATGGATACGGAACCCTAAAAAGACATATATTGTATGGGGGACCCGTCCTAATTTTTACTTTCTCTTTGTTTTTTATTATTTGTTATTATATCCGCCATAACAACATATTATGATCTGGGGAAATTTCCACCGGCCACATATTACGGTTCAAAAGATACAGCCCTACAGACCAGACTTACAGACAGACGGTTTGGGCTTACTTTCCGTACGCATACGGAGCCGTAAAAAATAAAAAAGTAAAATATAAAAGCAAGAAAGGATTGGACCTACAGTTTTACGTGGAACCCGAACCACGGTCAGCCTCAACGGTCGAAAGGTCACCCATTCATGTTCTGACCGCGCCTAGGTGTGCTTTAAGATCACGAAGAACGCCGCCGTTCGACCATCGCATCACTGAACGTCACCTAATCTTTGTTCCAGCTATTCTTGAGGCGGTCACTTGGTTGATGCGGAAGTATGGAGACTACGTGAGAATTTGGATGGGGCTTGAACTAACAGTATACATCGCCAATCCCACCGACGTCCGGGTATGAAAACGTCAAACTACCCTTACATAATTTTAATCTGGCAAATGTTATTATAATGGAGTAGCTATGTTTATATTTCCCCAATCTTCTTGTCAGCCTCGTTAGCTCAGTGGTGCAGACAGTCAACTGTCGCTATTGAATGTTAAGCAACGCTGGGTGCGGTCAGTACTTGGATGGGTGACCGCTGACCGTTGGAGGCTGACCGAGGTTCGGATTCCTCGTAAAACTGTAGGTCCCTTCCCTCCTAATCTTACTTGGTGGTAGGGTTTAACCCGCCCGGGTTGGTACCACCGCACTGAATGAAATGTCGGTCAAAACGGCTATGTAAATAGTTTGTTTGTTTGTGTTT
Organism: Nematopogon swammerdamellus; assembly: GCA_946902875.1. Classification (NCBI taxonomy): domain Eukaryota; kingdom Metazoa; phylum Arthropoda; class Insecta; order Lepidoptera; family Adelidae; genus Nematopogon; species Nematopogon swammerdamellus. The sequence continues at coordinate 14,431,187 of OX336356.1, forward strand.
TCCGACCAGTTCAGTGTAACCGGCACGATCAAAGGGGGAAGCACTGACATGGCACCTAGTTCACCCGGTGTTATGGGCTGATATCACGGACGTTGTAGGTGATGTAGCCAACCGTGTCAGTTTCCATAAAAAAAAAAATCTTGATAAGAGCGACCCGGTGCCCTCTTGCTTGGCCACAAATCCGGGTTCAAATCCGGTTCAAATCCGGTCGCCGTGTACCGATGACATTTTTGCTTCACCGTTCGGAACCGCTGCAATGTGTGTGCCTTCCCTTGCTCCTTAGTAGGTGGTAGGCTCAAATTGTAGCCGTCTGGGTTGGCACCACCGTACTGGACGAAGATGGCCGCATGGCAGCCTCGTCTGTGCCCTCCTCTCCGTGTCGTCTCGAAGGTGATATTGGCTGCTCGGAGCATATGCCCTGGACCATCTGACTCAGGCGACCATACCGGATTTTTTTTATGTAATCCGGTATGTGTGGCTTAGTCGGAGGGGCCAAAGCACATGTTCCGACCAGTCAATATCACCTCCGAGAAGGAAGGTGCCATACCGGAGACTTAATCCCTGGTCAATTACATCCAGTACGGTGGTACCAACCCAGTCGGCTACAATTTGAGATTACCACCTAGTAAGGGGCAAGGGAAGGGACCTACAGTTTTACAACGGTTCCGAACGGTGAAGCAGCAGGTGTAGGTATGAACGTAAATTTTTTCGTCAGAAAAAACTCATTGGTACACGCCGACCGGATTCGAACCTCGGACCTCTCGCATGAGAAGCCGATACCTAAGCCACACGGCCACCCGTCGCTTGCTAACTAAAAAAAAAAGAAAACTGAATGAAGTTCGGCCAAAGCGGCTACGTAAAATGGTTCGTGTTCTCCATCCATTACACTGTATCCATCGGTTTGTCGGCCGGCTTCGAACCTCGAACCTTGAGATAAAGAGTTCGAGACAAGACCGCTTCAATCACCCCCCGTCGCTCGAAGCGCGTTCAGTGCGGTTATACCGAAGTTAGGAATGTCCAATGTGAAGCGGTAGAATTTCATAAATTATTTTTTTCCAGTTCTTACTGATGTCCAACAAAATGAATCAGAAGGGGAAGAATTACAAAGTCTTGGAGAAAATTTTGGGCCCAGGAATAATCACTGGAGGTAAGGTTATCAAAACACCACAGATCGCTGCTGTTTAACGCAATCCCGCCGTCCCCTTTCCACCTCCGCACCACACGCACTGGGCCACACAACCCGGTGTTATGGGCTGACATCACGGACGTTGTAGGTGATGTAGCCAACCGTGTCAGTTACCATAAAAAAAAAAACAGATCGAATTGCTCGAAACCCTATGGAAATCTGTGAGTATTTATTTTCTAGTGAATCTACGCAAACCGAAACCGAAGTGACGATTTTTCTCCGAATACGTTCAATTCCGACCCCACTGCTCAGTTCATATAAATAATGGCGTGACGCTTTATAGTCTATATGTTACCTTAGATTGCCTTAGGTAATAAGTCCGCCTTTTTCAAAATCTTTGTATTGGAAAGCAATATAAAGTATTTATTCTATTCTATTCTATACTGAAAAAACGGTTAGTCAGTTAGTAACTAAATTTTGAGTAATATGTTACAAAACAGTTTAGTGGCTGTGGTGACAACAAAATTATCAGTTACCACAACTAAACCGAGTTTAGTAAATCATTTTGGTTGCTTCCTACTGCTGTTTGTTATCTTTGTTGCATAACAGCTAAATAGATTTGTAATGTATAGCTAAACTAGCGGAGGCAAAATAGATCACGTTTGGTCACGTGTAGCCAAACAATTCAGTGAACAATAAAATTAATGTTGTAAATAGTTATTTATAACTTCGGTAGTATTTAAATATTATGTAATTACCGAGGTAATTACAACACTTTATTACTTTATATTTAGTACAGAATTATTCGCCATATAACACAAACAAAGATAACTAAACAATATTAAAATAATTATCAATGAATCTAAGGTAAAAGTACCTAGCACACTTGCGGCATTTCCCCGCTGGATGGCAAGGCTAACTCGTTGAATGAAGTAAGCCTTCGATTGCGGGACACCAGTTACATCGACTAGAAGCTTCCCGAGCTTCTTCAGGAAACTCCTGGCACCAGAACTCCACGGACCGAGCGTCTCTACCGCAAAAACAACAAAGTGAAAACTGTCTGCAAGATCACCGTATTTATTGCGTTTGAGGTCCTCTGCCCTGTTCGCGGCAGCCCCGGCTGCCCTAGAGGTCCCCTGAATGTAACTAGGGGCTAACGTATCCACGCAAGTGGCATCCCACATCAAAGACTTACCCTCAGCCCACGGAACCAGAGATGTGCCGTCAGGCCTCTTGCCATCCCGCCGGGAATAGCCGCAAGGTTCCTGGTAGTTGGTTACAAAAGAGGGTTTTACTAAATTGTGGTTAGTTGCCGCAACTAAACCGGTTTAGGTAACTTTATTTAGTACGTACCAAATTTGAGTAAAAAACGACTTTACTAACCAGATTAGTAAAAAAAAAAAAATCTTCCCCGTTCACCGACTTAACACCGAGTTAAGTCGTATATTTTGGTGAAAGCTTCATACGAATCGGTTCAGTAGCTTTTACGTGATGTGTGCACAAACACGTGTGTGTCACGTATTGATACATTATTAATACATGATTTTGTTAATTGAGTTGAAGAACGTAAAATTAACTAGTTTAAATCGACAATTCATAAAAAAAAACAAATTTTTAGGTTTCCGTACCCCTTATGGAGACCTGAAGAGAGGCATGAATAGGCACCTATCGGGCCGGCATGGCATTCGCAACCCCCCAAACGATCAAATGTACATGAGCGTCGTTATACACCTTATGGGTTAAACTAAAATTACGACCGAAGAGAAGTACTGACATGGCACCTGGTTCACCAAGGTGTTATGGGCAGACATCACGGATGTAGTAGGTGATGTTACCAACCGTTTAAGTTTCTATAAAAAAAATTGGCGCCACGTATCGCGCTTTCTGTATGAAAAAAATGTATCACGTCAAATAAATCCCAGGTACATAATCTAATAAAAAATTAGCTACACCATGGAAAATATATCCACGCTTTGGAAGCCTCGCGCATATATAATTTCATCAAAACCGGTATTTTAATTATTTACCTTATCATGTGAGGTTCGGTAAACAGTAAACAGGTAATTTAGGCAAACAAACTTTTACGTTTAGAATTAAAAAATGGCTCCTATCAAATTCCCATGACACATGTGACAATAATATGCTTTGCAACATTTTATTTTATTTTATTTTTTTATATAGAAAGCGCGACATGACTCTGACGCTCCAAACCCAGGTGTTTCGTCTGCAGTGAGGAGCACACCGGAGACTCTTGCCCAACCAAACGGGAACAGGCAGTCTGCCTTTACTGCAAGGGAAACCACATTTCTACCAGCGAGGCCTGCCTTGAACTGGAGAGACAAAAAAGGATCAAATTAATGATGGCAGAAGAGTCAATTTCCTATGTATAAGCTGCCAAAAAGGTGTCTCCCGTTAAAAAGTCTTACGCCGATACCGCTAAAACCCCAACTCCAACCTCTTACAGAAAAACAATCCTCACAAAGCCTAAGCCACGACCTCTATTGACCCCCGGTTATGATAAGATTGCCCATCAGGCACTTATCAACGGCCTGCCAATACCCTCCTCACCAAATGGTTATGGGTATCCAACCGGATCCGGCAATAATGATACTCATGTCTCTTCAACTCTTCTGTCCTCAACCCTAATACCGCCCAACGTTGCTTCCAAAGTGAAAATTCTTAGCCAATTAGTTGATAATGGCCACCACAACAATGCTGCAGTGGAATATAAGGAGCATACGAAATAAAAAACATGACCTTATATTCCTAAGTAACAAGCTAAGCCCCATCATCACTGCCGTCACGGAGACATGGCTAAGGCCTGGTGCTCTCTTCAGACTGCCTGGCTATGCCTGCCTGCGCGACGACAGAGATGATGGTTGGGGCAGCTGCGCCCTATTAATTAAGAACCCTACTCCCTTTTCCCAGGTGAACCTTCCCCCTCACAGTGACAGACTAAACGCTGTTGCAGTGAGGGCGAATGACATCACCTTCCTATGTATATATATTCCCCACCCCCATACTTCAATTGTTTTAGAACTGAGAGCGATCTTTGGCTCCCTGCCCCCTCCTGTCCTCATAGTCGGAGACTTCAACTACCACCATTTCATGTGGGGCTCTCCACACTGTGACTCGTTTGGAACCAAGGTCACAGAAGTCATTGATGACTTTAACTTATGCCTACTTAACGATGGCTCTGCTACCCGTAGGGTATCACCGACTCAAAGTCACAGTGCGGTGGACCTCTCACTCTGCTCCCCCTCTCTATCATCCGTACTGTCGTGGAATATATCCAATTTATCATATGGAACCGATCACTTCCCAATCTCAATAACCCTCCCTCTAAAGACCATTCCGGAACCAAATCTTCCTCCCCTGTTCAAGTACAGGCTGAGCGATGTAGATTGGGACATTTATGGTTCTACCGTGCAGAATAGTATATCATCATTGCCTGAGGCCGCCACTGAGTCAGTGTCCACACGTTCCGAGCGGTTCACGGAACTACTTACCTCTACGGCGGATGCTCTATTACCCTTAAAGAATGCAGGCTCAGGCAAACTTTCTTCCCCACCATGGTGGAACAAGGAATTTACGAGGGCTATAAAATCTAGGAATGACGCTGAACAAAAATACTGTGGATCAATGACAATGGAAAATTTCTTAGCATTTCGAAAGGATACCGCTATATCCAAACGCTTATTCCATAAAAACAAAAGAGACGGCTGGAAAGGTTTTTGTTTGTCATTATCACCAACAACAAAACCTTCCACTGTTTGGAAAAATATTAGACGCTATAGATCAGCCTTCTCTCCTCAAAATACTCAAAGATCGGATCCAAGTTCCTGGGCTGAGCCCTTCCTGGTTAAATTAGCTCCCCTTTCTGTTCCCCACTTTGAGGAACTCCCACAACCAAGCACACACTCCTCACTCAGATCCCCCGCCCCTTCTCCTGAGGACCCTATGCAAACCTCTTTCACCTTGGATGAACTCTCCCTTGTTCTCTCCAAGGTGAGGGATTCAGCTCCTGGGGCCGATGGAATCCCATACTCATTTATCGTCAACTCCAAACCTAATACCCTGAAGTACTTCCTGAACATTATCAATTTAGCATTCAACTCTGGCTCTGTACCAGACTCGTGGAAGTTGCAAATTGTTATACCCATATTAAAACCTAACAAAGAACCCGACAACCCTTCATCATACCGACCTATAGCCTTGTCGTCAGTATTGGCGAAGATAGCGGAACACCTGATCAAGAACCGTCTGGACTGGTTTGTGGAAAGCAGGGGTCTTCTGGCCTCAAACCAGTATGGTTTCAGAAAGGGAAAGAGCACTTCTGACAGCCTCAGCATATTTACATCTGACGTTCGCATTGCATATAGCCACAACGAGTTTGTGGCTGCGGCCTTTTTGGACATAACGGCAGCATACGATAATGCCCTGATTCCCATTCTCAGGAAGAAATTATTCGCGATGAGAATCCCGGATAAGGTAATCAATTTCATAACTAATATGTTAGCAGCCAGGTCAATAACTCTTCGTATACAAGGAGTGCAGACCAATCCTAGAACTGTTTGGAAAGGATTGCCCCAAGGCTCGGTTCTTAGCCCTCTCCTTTATAACATATACACTAGTGATCTAGATCGCGGTGTCTCTCCCCAATGCAAAATTCTTCAATATGCTGACGATTTGCTCTTCCACATTTCTGACCGGTCCATAACCAAGGCCTCTGCTTTACTCAAATCGGCCCTCGACTCTCGACTCTCTGGCGAGTGGCTCACTGATCATGGCCTGGAGCTGTCGGCAGCCAAAAGCAGTGTCGATGTCTTCTCAAGAAAACGATAAATCCCCACTTTCCAAATTACATTCAACAACACGCCAATACCTATTAGGGAAGAAGTTAAATTCTTAGGAGTTATCCTAGACTCCAAGCTGACTGGCGTCCAACATCTCAATTACACCACAAGTAAATGTGATAAGAATATAAATATCCTCCGAACCCTTTCAGGGGTGTAGTGGGGAGCCCACCCCTTTACACAAAAACTCCTCTATAACGCCCTTATACGCAGCCAATTGGATTACTGCTCATTTGTCCTGGAACCCTGCAGCAAAATGGCCCTGGACAAATTAGAGCGCATCCAATCCAAGTGCATGCGTATCATTCTCGGAGCCATGAAATCCTCCCCCATTGATGCCATGCAGGTAGAATGTGTTGAACCCCCCCTCGCTCTGAGACGCCAATACTTGGCAGATAACTATCTGTTCCGTTCGGCCCAATTTTCCACTCACCCTATCTTCCCTAAGCTCCAACTGCTAGAGGAACTCTGTCTCTCTCATCAATACTGGGCCCGTAAAACTAATCCCCCTCTCTTAACAAGCCTTAATAGGCTTATAACTATAACATCAACGATCCAAAATTCGCCGATCCTGCCTATCTATACATTCCCCTTCTCTTCCATAATTTTTAAACCACCGATCAACCTCACCATTGGGATAGATAAGGATACTCCCAATGCCGATAGGAAATTTAGGTTATACATCTCCAAAAATTGGCCACTTTTTGAATATATTTTCACTGACGCATCAAAATTATCTCCCGATGGACACGTCGGAGCTGCAATGCTGCATTTTAACCTCAACGTGTGGAAAAAATGGAAAATTCCCCCTGAGACATCCGTGTTCACAGGCGAATGCTCAGCAATACTGGGAGCAGTTTACTATGTGAAAGCCCATAAATTTAAAAAATCTGTAATTTTCACAGACTCTTTGAGTTGCCTCAAAGCTCTCCAGCAATACCCCTTCTCATCAAATGTGCACAGAGTTGTGCTCGAAATAAAAAACATCCTTGCTGAGTGTTCCTCCGACCTGCTTGAGGTGAACCTCGCATGGATCTCCAGCCATGCTGGTATTACTGGCAACGAGCAGGTGGACTCGCTCGCTAAAGAAGCCACCGCTGATGGCTATTCATTCTTATCTGTTCAGCCCTTAGATCTGGTCTCTATTCCCAAACAACTCCTTAAAGAAAATTGGTCAATGGAATGGATGAGAACCAGCAGGTGGAAGGGTAGACATTACGCTTCTCTTCAACCTGATGTCCCAAGCAAATCATGGTTCTCAAAATTTAACACTTATGCCAAGAAAGAGACTTCCATATTAAGTAGAATGCGCCTGGGACATTGTTGCTCCCCGGTCTTCTTGGCTCGACTCCACATCAGATACTCCTCCATCTGCGAGTGTGGTCTCGCGGATGGAGATCTTAACCACATATTTTTTTCTTGCCCACTACAAAATAAAACTCCTCCTCTTTATGACCTTTTACAAAACCTAGATATAGAGGTACAATTCCCTATAAACATAAAGTCCCTGTTAACTTTCCCCACCCTACTATTATTAGAACCTTAACATCATTTATACATACAAATAAAATCAGTCTATAACAAATGTGTGGAAAAATCCAATTTCTAGATATTGTATTCATTTATATTCTGTTGTACTCTTTCTCTCATATGCCTGTATAAAGTTTTTACATACATACATATGCATATCACACACGCTGAATCCCGACAATCGGGGTAAGTAGAGTAATCGATGTTGTGCTGCAAGAACTCTCCACGTTTCGCAAAGTATTCGAACAAGATTCAGTTGATCAAGCAGCAAGTAATGCACGAAGACCCACCTGCTGCATGACTCGGTGGAAGTACCGTGCCAAGGTGAGAGGTGGCGAACCTGTCGCCCTTTAGCACGGCATCTTGTCCTTATCCCTTAGTCGCCTTTTACGACATGCACGGGGAGAGATGCAGTGGGGTTATTCTTTTTAAGTACCGGCCCCACACAGTACTAATAAAGTTTTTATTATGTGTATTTCATTATTCCTTTATGTTTGTTCTATGTTTGTACATGTTGTGTGTTACCAGGCTCTGCATCTATCGTTCAGCATAAATATACCACACTACAGCATGAATCCCCACTGTACATGACACTGGCAGGAGTGTCTCAGTAGAGACAGTTGCCAATAATTAAAAGAAGAAGAAGAAGAAGCGCGACATGTGGCATCGTTTCACTTACGAGTAGGTGACTTACGATGCCCATGGACATTCTGTGATGCACGGGGATTGCGAATGCCATGCCGGCCTGACAGGAGCCTTTTCACGCCCCTTTTGAAAAATTCCAAGCTGTACTTGGGAGGAAATAGATGAGCAGGGAGTGCGTTCCAAATTTTCCCGGTTCTGTGAATAAAATACCTACAGAACCGGTTGGTGCGCATCCTCGGTAGGTCGAGGCATATTGCATTTGCACACACACACCCCCCACCTACTCACTTACACACACACCATCACCCCCCCACACACACACGTCCTCACCCTTATACACCACGCACTGAAACACTTTCACCATTCATTCATTATAGTTACCTACATCGACGCCCTCGAGCCAAAACTCACCAAATGCAGTTTTTATCAAAATTGAGTTTTTTTGTACTGGCAAACTTTAAATTTTTAGCTCTGTCTAAGAAAAAATCACCAAAATTATATCTCAACGTTTTCAATGAGAAATTAAAAAATTAAAACTGACCAAGTTGCGATGTATCGTAATTTTTGTTAAGGAAAAACTCAAGATGCCCGATCGTGACTTGGTGCCGATGTGTCGACACAAGTGGTATTCCACACAAAAGACCTACCCTTACCCCGTGGCACTAGGGTGATACCATCGGGCCTCTTATATAATGTTTCACTTACTGTTCAACCATAAAGGATTGAAAAAGCAATGCTTCGGTGGTTCGGTGATATTGGAAGAAATGGACGATAGGAGATAGGAGTAACTAACTAAAGAGATTTATGTTGCGAATGCGAGGGGAAAGATCGGTGTCGCCCTAGACGCACGTAGCAGATCGCGTATGTGCTCCAATAGGGTCAAGTGCGTAGTAACCGTAACCGACGAGCATGTATGAAAAACAATGAGAGCGGATAAGGTCAGGATCGTGGCACATGGAGATCCGTTGTCTCTGCCCACCCACTGGGAAGCATTTGGGGTTTTATCTTAAACCAAAACTTTTCCAGGCCCAACATGGAGGAATCACCGCAAACTGTGTAACCCGACATACAACAGGAGGCTAGGACCACATTTCTGTGATATATTCAACCAAGAAGCAGAATGTTTGATAAAAGATTTGGAGAAGAAGGATCCCCATATCACTTTCAACATCTTCAAGAATGTTATTTGGGCGACAACTTATAGCGTCTGCCGTAAGTACTTCTATCTATTTTTCATCGTCATCAGCATCATCATCATCATCATCAGCAGCCTGTATCGGTCCAATGATGCACACAGGCTTCTCCCATGGCACGCCACCACACGTGGTCTTCCTCATACATCCACTACCGGCTACCTTTTTATGGTCGCCCAGTCTACTGCTGTACGTGGCCTCCATTCGAGCATTCGTCTATTCCAGCGTTTATCGGGTCTGCGACAGATTTGCCCATCTCACTGCCACTTCATCTTGCTATTTTCTTACCAAAGTCGACCTTGGTTCGTTGTCATATTTCTTTATTACGGATCTATGAATCTATAAAATATCTATAAAAGGATCTATAAAAGAAAAATCGAGCATTGCCATTAATTATTTGCTATTTAACCTGATACAGTAGGTTACGGCGTCGCCTGCTGTACATTAATTGATTCATATCCCTTGCTAATTTAGTATCTAGGTGCCATGCCCGTGTGCTTCTTTGATCGTGTCGGCAACACTGGCAGGAACGCAAGAATATCTCGTTGCTGTAATTTCTCCTCTTTTTTTCTTAACTTTCCTTGGATTACCTATTTTATGTTTATTTTCTTTTATTGTTGTTTATTGTTTTATGAGCACTTACTTACTCTCCAACTTGTAATAATTTCTTTTTATATCCAGTTCAATTACACCGATGAAGAATGGCCGGCAAGAAACTTCTCAGGGGTTTTTTTACAAGTATTTCATTACAAAAATTTAGTGACTATAAAATAAATACCGCCAAAAATTATATTATTTGTGGCAGAAACAGTTTGAGAGCAATTTAGCAATTATTCTGAAAATTCTGACTACAAAAGTAAATAAGTGTATCAGTTGTGAAAATGTTGATACGAAATTTATATCAAATATACTCAACTGTGTTAAATATATTTTTAGATAAGTATTTTATTAATTTGCAGATAAAATTTATGATTATAATTTTAGGTACACTCATGGGACTGACGAAAGAAGAAGCGTTGAGGGTCAAGCATATCGCAGAGGTAGTTGAATTTACGGAGGAGTAAGTTGACATGAATAATGTTACTATTATAAAAATCGAATGGTGTATGTCCGTCGTCCTGTCTATCTAGAATTTGGAATCTGGAATTTTTCGCATTGGTCACGATGTGCTCGTGTATGATGGTTTCAAGAACGGCTCAGCGGATTTACACACCATTTAAAACAATGTAAACATTCCAACTACCACACACCAATGTGGCTGTGTCTGTGGTCCCTTTCTTCTGTTTTTAATTTCTTCAGTGTGTTCAAATTGAAATTGTTTTGTATATGTGTTTACAAGAGAACATAAAATGCATTACTTCTTTTTTCTTCTTCATCTTCTTCTTCATCTCCTTCTTCTTCTTAATATGCTATCTTAAACAGGGCTGAGTAGTGGGGTCGAAAATTATGAAAGTCGGAGAGAGAAATATTTCTTGTATGTCCTGTATTATTTTTAATTATTTTTAGTTTGATTTTTTTTTTATTATTTATGTATGTAGAGAAAATTCGTCAGCCTCGGTAGCTCAGTGGCGCGGTTGGTTAGTCAACTGTTATTAAGCAACGCTGAGCGCGGTCAGTGATTGGATGGGTGACCGCTCGACCGTTGGAGGCTGACCGTGGTTCGGATTCCACGTTAAACTGTAGGTCCCTTCCCTTCTTACCTTACTAGGTGGTAGGGTTTATCCCGGCCGGGTTGGTACCACCGCACTGAACGAAACGTCGGTCGAAACGGCTATGTAAATAGTTCGTGTTTTCCGTCCAGTTTAGTGTAGCCGACATGAAATGAAGGGAAGCACTGACATGGCACCTAATTCACCCTGTGTTATGGGCTGACATCACGGATGTTGTAGGTGATGTAGCCAACCGTGTCAGGTTCCATAAAAAAAAATAAAAAAAAATGTTCATTTATTATATAATTTTTTTTTATTTGCACATTTCTTTTTATATTTCACATTTTTTAAAATTAAAAATTCAAATCTAAAATTAATACAAAATCAAATGGAGTTTCCATCACCAGCGCGGAGGCGGCCGGGGCGAACCTAGGTTACCGATGGTTGGATAATAATAATTATTCGTATATAAATTCTCACACAGAGATCTTTGCTACCACTTACATTTTGTATTAATCGACTCTCAAACATCCAAAAGTTGATTGAAAGACATCTCTGTAAGGGATAAGTCCGCCTTGCCTTTGCACCCATGTAGAGCCAATATAGATCATAGCGCTATTGTCAACCTACAAGTTACGACCTAGGAGAAATAGGATTCTTGGTTCGGGTTCCACGTGAAACTGTAGGTCCCTTCCCTTCTTACCATACTGGGTGGTAGGGTTTATCCCGTCCGGATTGGTACCACCGCACTGAGCGAAACGTCGGTCGAAACGGATATGTAAATAGTACGTGTTTTCCATCGAGTTCAGTGTAGCCGACATGAAATGAAGGGAAGCACTGACATGGCACCTAGCTCACCCGGTGTTATGGGCTGACATCACGGATGCTGTAGGTGATGTAGCCACAGTTTCCATAAAAAAAGAAAAAAGGACCAAATAGGAGACGACGACGTAGTGTCGGCGCGCAGTTTGAATTGACCAATCAGGAAGTCAATCCAATACGTCAATCAATTTCTTAGTTCATGCTTTATATTGCCAGGTTCGTCTCTATAATTTCGGTTACGCTAGTAATATATATTCGGTGGTTAAACTGAGCGCGGGCCTGGCCATCGGCCGCTAATGACGGCACAATACGTCATATCCTCTACCGTAATCCTTAAACAACTTTTGTTTCATACCTGAATGGACAAGTAGGTATTTATGTATGTATATTATTTGTGCATTGTATTCTATATATTATTAAGTAATTTACATGTAATAAATAACACATGTATGATAGTATGGCTTGTATTTAACTAGCATGTACTTGTAGTGTTAATAAGTATTCTTATTATTATTTTATATCTTCAATTCTCACGCTCAACTATTTTGCTACTACCTACTTACATTCCACTACATTATCGAATCTCAAACATCCAAAGGTTGCCTGTAAGAAATCTCTGTAAGGGATAAGTCCGCCTTTGCACCTTATTTAAATTTTCTAATGTACTTGTTACTGTTTAATGTTTACTGGAGCATTATATCATTTTCTATCTATCTATCTATCTATCTAGCCTTATAAATCGATTGGAGGCTCAGACACAGCTAGTTTTTCTTTTATGGTGAACTCGAAATGTGGCATCGTTTCACGTTCTGTGATGCACGGGGATTGCGAACGCCATACGGGGATTGCGAACACCATGCCGGCCTGGCAGGAGCCTTATCGCACCCCTTTTAAAAATCCCAGCCTATACTTGGGAAGAAATACATGAGCAGGGAGTGCGTTCCACATTTTACCGGGTGTGTGAATAAAATACCTACAGAACTGGTTGGGTGCGCTCGGTCCAGTACGCGTAGTGCTGCGGAGGTGGAATGGAGATGTTGGTTTGCTCTTAAAACAAATTCAAATATGTATGTATTCCTCGCAGCATGTACACACTGGCATACGACCAAATAATCAAATGGTATCTCTGGATACCGATCATCTTCAAGGCGTTGGGCTACAAGAAACGGCGTGATCACTACCGAGATACCACCGCTGAGATGGCAAGGGATATCATCAAGATGAGAAGAAAGGATCTGACGGCCAGACATATCACAGAAAATGATCTAATCGACGAACAGGGTGTCGTCGAAGGCTTCGGAGTTATCGATAGGTTTATACTTAGTGATGAATTCACCGAAACTGAGAAATACAACGAGACCTACACTCTGTTCACAGCGGTAAGATACATTTTATTGTTACTACTTAAAGATTAAACTTTATAATCACTTACCACATGAACTGAGAACCCTACCGCTGCGACGATTTAGAAAATCTGTAAAATCTATTTTATTAGAAGACATATTTTATAGTATTAATGAATTTTTAGTTCATATATTTTAATCGATTTTATGTTTATTGTGACTATGTTTTAAATTATTATTGTTTAAGAAATTTTATGACAACTATAGAAGGCTAAATTAAATTTTAATTTTGTTTACAAAATATCTCTCTCTCTCACATAATTTAATTGTATACAAATTATAAACCACTTTAAAATAGAAAAAATGACATATTCTATAGTATTAAGTGCTACATTGTCTGTTACACTGTAAAAAATACTCAATTGAACCAATAAATTGAATTGAATTGAATACTCTTCGTATGGAAATCTTCACAAGTGACATCTTTAATACATCTACTCGTAGGTATCTAACGATACCCACGGATATTCGGTGACGCACGGTGATTGAGAGCGAATGCAATGCCGGACTGGCAGGAGCCATTTCATCCCACTAATAAAGTATACCAGTGGCCGTATTCTCTAACTTCCTACCGTCAACGTCGGTGACGCTGACTAGTTATGTCTCTGTCTAGTTCATATAATTAGACAGAGACATATGTAACTAGTCAGCGTCGCCGACGTTGACGGTAGGACGTTAGAGAATACGACCACAGCGTATGTACCGCGAATCACTCATACGCTCACTCACTCAAAGACTTGCTTGATTGCAATCTATCAGGAAGCGTTAAATAATGTACTTGACATAGGTTTTTTTAGAATGACAGTTCGATTGTTAGTTGAAATCGGCCGGTTTTTAGCTGAGTTAGCGTGCCGAATTGTTTCCGCTAGACTCGTTGGCTTATCTTGAGAGCAAATAGGTGATGTGTATCAGGAGTGTTCTACAGTCTGTTTGACATAGGTAGCTTGTCCCTCGCGGCAATTCCTTATGCTTTCGCCAATAGAGATTGAAATTGCTCACTTCAAGGGATAAGTTACAGTGAACATTCTGTACATGTTCCGTGTTCTGTGAAATGACATCTGCCACCTGTCAACATTTCGAATTCCTTCGTCCTATTGTTTTTACCTATTTTACCTTCGTTTTAAATGTAGACATCTGCCGGTTGATTTCTCGTCGTCTAAGTGCTTGTTTGCAATATCGACAATTTTTGGCTAAAATTATTTATCTTTCAACGCAATGGGCGTAAGGATCACATTCAACATATTTTTAACCGACTTCAAAAAAGGAGGAGGTTCTATGTTCGGCTGTATGTATTTTTTTTTTATGTATGTTCAGCAATATCTTCCAATTGTGAACGGATTTCGATGATTCTTTTTGTGTTCGGTTCAGTTTAGCTCCAAGGTGGTCCCATTTTTTTTTGTCAAGATCGGATTGGAAAGCGAGGCGGAATCGCGAGGCCGAAGGCCGAGCGATTCCGCCGAGTACATTAATAGCAAATAAAAATTACTAAAAAAACTGTGAAATAAAAAACTATTTAAAAAATATAAAAACCGCCTTCAAAAATGTATGAAATAAAAAAATAAAAATCGAACCCTAGAGTTGAAGGCGGTGGTGCTAAAGTAAGCAAAAATAACCGACCGCCTTCAACTCTAGGTTTCGATTTTTATTTTTTTATTTCATACATTTTTGAAGGCGGTTTTTATATTTTTTTAAATAGTTTTTTATACTAAGAGAAACACATGTTATAAGCGAACAAACACGTTAGTTATAGCGGATTTTAAAAATCTATCCCCAGCGTTATTCAAGTCTGTTCATTTTGTGAAGTCACTTGCGATAATCTCTTTCTCTAACTATCTCGTTCACGCAGGTTTGTTCCATTGGCATGGGCAGTACGTCTGTGATGTGTTATCTATATGCACGTATTGTAGGCAGTCTCCCAAAAGTATAACGTCGAAAGCGCCGATATGAGAAGCGGGTTTTTTTCATTTCGCTTCTGAGACATCGTTTTAGAAATTAGCTTTTGCCTGCGGCCTCGCTCGCATCTACTGTGTCCATCCTGAAGGCCCATTCTAAATATTGGTCAAATAATTTTTTAAATCGGATGAGCATTTTCGGAGATTACCTCCTACAACCAAGCTTACAAACTTTACCTCTTTATAATATTAGTGTAGATGTCACTTTAACTGACAGATAAATGTTAACCTAGACTTAAACGGAGGACACAGATTCATCTGCTCGAATAATAGACGACGTTCCGTCTATTCTTTTGAAATCTTTGAGTATATAATGAATGTATATTAAAATTTTTGTTAAATTTAGCATATTCTTTATTGTGTTTCAGAGTCAAGAGGCTTGTGGAAAACTGACATCGTTCGTGTTGTTGTTCTTCGCTCATTTACCAGAATGGCAGGTTGGTAATTTGGGTTACTAGCTTTCGTTACACAATCCAACCGTATAGATACGGAACCCTAAAAAGGTATAAGGGATTACGATGATGATAATGATGGTGATGTTGATGATAATGATTATGATGCTAATGATGACGATATTGACGAAAATAATCATGATGATGATAATGTATAAATGTATATAGTCTTTATTGAACACCAGTTTATACAAATTAGGCACAATAGGCGAGCTTAATGCCATGAGGCATTCTATTATGAATAACCATTGCGATGTGGGAGAAGTATATGCAGGCGAACAAGAATAGTTTGTGACAATATATTAAGCAGTAAAGCAATATGATAAACTACAAACGAATACAACATAAATGGATTAATACGAATATATAGTACGGTAATCATTAAATATAGTTAGTAAAACTAATGAAATAAAATTTACCTAATAAATAATAAAAACTAAATAATTACATATTAGTCTTACTGTAAGTAAAAAAATTTGTCCAACTCTGTCGACTCCGCCACAGTACCCAAAACGCTGGCTGCGTTGCCCCTTTGAATGGCTAGCCCTATTCGCTGAAAGAAGAAAGACTTGGCACGTCGGTCACCAGACTTATCAATAAGGAGCTTTCCTAAAACGTTTCCGAAAGTCCTTGCGCCGGGTGACCACACGCCAAGTGTTTCCACAGCAAAGGCCAGGAATTCGAAGTGGCCCGCGCAAGCCAACGTATATATTATATTGTCATTGTTAAACATTGTATGACAATGATGATTATGATGATGAAATCAATCCACAGGACAAGGTGTACAGCGAGCTTATTCAAGTGATAGGAGAGGACAGACCGCTGACGGAAGATGACTTGAAGAATCTCGTGTATCTAGAGGCTGTATTCAGAGAGGCACTGCGCTATATGCCTATAGCGGCCTGCATAGAACGGGAGGTCCATGAAGATGTTACTCTGGAAAGTGGTATGTTATTTAGGTTTACACGATCACTTCTGTGTCTGTCTGTGTGTGCCAGTTTAACTAAAAAAGTATGAACGGTCACCGAGAGATGGCGTGATGGATACGAAGAACTCAATATATCAATTATCAATCAATACATACTAATCATATAAATAATATGTAAGGGATGGTTATGGAGTAAGTTACTTTGTTTTATTAGATACTGCGTCTGTAGAGGGAATGCGTATTTAGGAAGATGTATGATAATACTAAAACTAAATTGACGATTTTTAGAAATCTTTTCTGTATGTATACGTACAACTTGGGTATTGTTTTATTTGATAAAACACAACGCGATATTTTATTTTACACTTTTTCTATTATACAGAATGTTCGGCACATCGACCGACAAAATATTTTTGTAGGTAAGTTGGGTCATTTGCAACGTTTTGACCCCATGATACCTTTTGTCAGATGTCACGTGGTATCGAGATACGATTTTTTTTTCTTTATTTTTGAAAATTACCAAAATCCCAGCTTTAAACCCTTGTAACTTTTTGGTTTATGGTGTTTTCCGTCCAAGTAAGTGTAGCCGACATGAAATGAAGGGAAGCACTGAAATGGCATGTAGTTCACCCGGTGTTATAGGCTGACATCACGGATGTTGTAGGTGATGTAACAACCGTGTCAGTTTAAAAATAAAATAAAAAATTGCCAAAAGCGACAACGAAAGTGCAGTCAAAAGCCATAATAGTTCTCATATTTGGTATCAAACTGGTATTTAAACCAACTGACTGGTAAATAACTGACGTTATTACACTAATTATGCAAAATGGTAATTATCATATTATGAGAATTTAGATGTGACTGACGCTGACCCGAACACCGAAACTGGATTTTAATGTGTAAACATATTATTTTGACTACGCACAAAGGTTCTATGGATACCACGTGTGGAAAACGTCATTTTTGTATCACATGAACGAACGTGACGCAAAAGATGTCTAGAATTAGAATTATATTAATACCTGCGGCTTCGATCGCGTGAAATTCGTATTTCAAAATAAGAAAGTAAGTAAGCCCGCTACCGAACAATTCGGTTTGTGTGAGGGCCACATCTTAGCGTAACCGGAACTGAATTTTATTTAGCCTATCCATTGTCCCGTATAGCAAAATGTGCTCGTACTATGTTTCATAGAATTCGGATGACCGGTTTAAGAGTTATGGAGGAACATGCGTACATACATACAGAAAAAAATTCTAAAAATCATGAATTTACTTTTATTATCATACATAGAGTCTACATACGCAATATCTCATAAAACAAAGTAACTTACTCCATAACCATCCCTTACATATTATTGATATGATTAGTATGTATTGATTGATAATTAATTGATTAGTATGTATTGATTAATAAGAACCATCCCTTACAGATTTATTATTAGTTAGTATTAGTATTAGTATTGATACGTACGCTGTATCCTGACAATCGCGGTAAGCTGAGTAATTGGTGTTGTGCTGCAAGAAATCTTGTAAATTACAGCACCGATCACCACGTTTAGCAATGTTTTAGTACAGGATAACTATCAAGCAGCAAGTAAGGCACGAAACCCACCTGCTGCGTGACTCGTTGGAAGGACCATGCCAAGGTGAGAGGTACCCTTAAGTTGCATTTTATGATATGTAGGAAAGGAATAACTTGGCTAATTATCTGTATAAAAAATTACATAAGTATGTTTAAAGAAAGAACGGTCAGGAAATTCGAAAAAAAAAGATTGCGTTCTCCGTCCATTTTTTAGGCTAACCTCAAAATATATGGAGAACTCAATTTTTTTTTTCAATTTCGTCACAGTTCTGCCTTGGAATTAACTTAGTTTTCTACACAGATTAACCCCCTGAAATGGCCGGCTAGGTCAAAACAATGTATTTTCTACCGTCTTAAAGTCAGTCAGTCAGTCAAAGGGTTTTAAGGGTATAAAGGGTTTTAGAGAAAAGCACATTCTTATAAGCATTTTAGATGCCTCGGTGTTTAGCGCACAAAGGCTCCAGACAGGTAGTCCCTTTCGC
This sequence comes from Nematopogon swammerdamellus, assembly GCA_946902875.1. NCBI lineage: Eukaryota > Metazoa > Arthropoda > Insecta > Lepidoptera > Adelidae > Nematopogon > Nematopogon swammerdamellus. Next base: position 14,449,807 of record OX336356.1, read on the forward strand.
CGATATAATATTGTTAAAATTTATCAGTTTTTATATCTTCCTTAAACTTTTGCTATCATTCGCAGCCAAGATCACCATTCCGGCCGGAACACCGGTCATTCTACCGATTCATGCGATGCACCGGGACCCTAAATATTGGGACCAGCCGGACAAGGTGATGCCGGAAAGGTTCCTCACGGAAGGGAACAAGAAGAAGGAGCCGGAAGCGTATCTACCCTTCAGTCTCGGCGTTATGGACTGTGTTGGTGAGTTAGAATAAAATAAAGTTGAATAGAATAAAATTTACTATAGTAGAATAAAGTGGTGTAAAATGGAGCAGGAAGTTTTTTTTTATGGAACCTGACACGGTTGGCTACATCACCTACAACGTCCGTGATGTCAGCCCATAACACCGGGTGAACTAGGTGCCATGTCAGTGCTTACCCCTTTGATCGTGCCGGCTACACTGAACTGGTCGGAAAACACAAACTATTTATATAGCCGTTTCGACCGACGTTTCATTCAGTGCGGTGGTATCAATCCGGGCGGGTTACACCCTACCACCAAGTAAGATTAGGAGGGGAGTGACCTACAGTTTTACGAGGAATCCGAACCTCGGTCAGCCTGCAACGGTCAGCGGTCACCCATCTAAGTACTGACCGCACCCAACGTTGCTTAACATTCAATAGCGACAGTTGACTGTCTGCACCACTGAGCTATCGAGGCTGACAAAAAGAGGAAGTAGGATAGAATCCTACTCTAGATGATACGATAGAATCGAGCAGAGTAGAGAGCAGAGTACGATAGGCGCTCGGATAGGATACGTTAGAATAGAGCAGAGTAGGATTGGCGCTCGGATAGTATACGACAGAATAGAGCAGAGTAGGATAGGCGCTCGGATAGGATACGATAGAATCGAGCAGAGTAGATTAGGATAGGCGATCGGATAGGATAAGATAGAATAGAGCAGAGTAGGATAGGCGCTCGGATAGGATACGATGGAAAGAGCCGAGTAAAAAAAAGTAAAAAAGTAAAGTAAAAATGTATTTATTTCTGAAAAATGCGGCCGTCTACATTTTTTGCTCCGAAAATAGCCACTACGGCCGTAGCGTCGGAGACACAGTAATTCCACAAAATATAATATAGCTGTCCTCGGGACAATGAATGATGTCCCGAGGATGCAGGAATATTTTTATTTAATTTAAGTTGTTACATTTCTGTTTAATTTAATTTTTCTTTGTCTAATAAAGATTTACACCACCTTATATAGCGTAAGTAGGATAGGCGCTCGGATAGGATACGACAGAATAGAGCAGAGTAGAGTAGGATAGGCGCTCAGATAGGATACGATAGTAAAAGCCAAGTAGGATAGGTGCTCGGATAGGATACGATAGAAAGAGACGAGTGGAGTAGGATAGGTGCTCGGATAGGATACGATAGAAAGAGCCGAGTAGAGTAAGATAGGTGCTCGGAAAGGATACGATGGAAAGAGCAGAATAAAGTAGGATAGGTGCTCGGATAGGACATGATAGAATAGAGCAAAGTAGATTAGGATAAGCGCTCGGATAGGATACGACAGAATAGAGCAGAGTAGAGTAGGATAGGCGATCGGATAGGATAAGATAGAATAGAGCAGAGTAGGATACGATGGAAAGAGCAGAATAAAGTAGGATAGGTGCTCGGATAGGACATGATAGAATAGGGCAAAGTAGAGTAGGATAGGCGCTCGGATAAGATATTACAGAATAGAGCAGAGTAGAGTAGGATAGGCGATCGGATAGGATAAGATAGACTAGAGCAGAGTAGGTTTGGCGCTCGGATAGGATAAGATGGAAAGAGCCGAGAAGAGTAGGATAAGTCCTCGGATAGGATACGATGGAAAGAGCCGAGTAGAGTGGGATAAGTGCTCGGATAGGATACGATGGAAAAAGCAGAATAAAGTAGGATAGGTGCTCGGATAGGACATGATAGAATAGAGCAAATTAGAGTAGGATAGGCGCTCGGATAGGATACGACAGAATAGAGCAGAGTAGAGTAGAATAGGCGATCGGACAGGATAAGATAGAATAGAGCAGAGTAGAGTATGATAGGCGCTCGGATAGGATACGATGGAAAGAGCAGAATAAAGTAGGTTAGGTGCTCGGATAGGACATGATTAGAGCAAAGTAGAGTAGGATAGGCGCTCGGATAGGATACGACAGAATAGAGCAGAGTAGAGTAGGATAGGCCTTCGGATAGGATATGATAGAATAGAGCAGAGTAGAGTATGATAGGCGCTCGGATAGGATACGATAGAAAGAGCGGAGTAGAATAAGATAGGTGCTCGGATAGGATACGACAAAATAGAGCAGAGTAGAGTAGGATAGGCGTTCGGATAGGATGCGATAGAATAGAGCAGAGAAGAGTATGATAGGAGCTCGGATAGGATACGATGGAATAGAATAGAATGAAATGGAATTTTGTAGTGATATCTTTTGAATATATCACTATATATTATATCGCTGAATACATTTCCATTAATACAGTTGTATTTCAGGTTAGGTGCTGTTGCCATTTCATACCTAACATAAATAGTCAAACAAGTCTTCCGTAAATGTAAACTTTGAAACAAAAATAATTTTTCTTTGTCACTGAAATATTAAATTAATACTATTGTTAGTGAAAACACTGCAGAAACAGTCAGAATAATCATGTAGGTAATTAAATAAACTCATTATGATATTGATGATGAATGCATGAATATGTTTTAATTTAATATAGTTAAATTTTATATACCTCTTCCTGTACAATTTCATTTTTTCCTTTTGCCAAATAAGCAACTGTTTAATTTATTAACAATCTCGTCAAACTACGGAATTATATTAAAAACAGGTTTTAATGTAAATTTTTAGTATTTATATTTTATCATATAATGAAATCATATTACAAGACCCTATTTACGTCATCAGAAAGCAGTTGCCATGGTTCTGTTAGTTTATTTCAATAAGTATCTGATCGCTAAGACTGAACTATAAGAAATTTGAAATTTCCATATCCATCCTAATAAATCCTACTGGGTTGATACCACCGCACTGTTCTACTCTAATCCATTATAGCCAGCAATCCAAAGGGAAATCTCCAATATGGCACCAACTTTCTCGGAGGTGATTTTTTGTTATGGAAACTCACACGGTTGGCTACATCACCACATATCCCGGAAGCATATTTCCAAAGTCTATAGGGTGAGTTGCTCTGATTGGTCGATGCTGGTCTGGCGGGAAATTTAAATTTCGCCTCCGGCACTCCTAGCGAACCTACTGAATCCGATATTCGTTAGGTCGTTTATGTGATTTGGTGGCTCAGTGATACGGTGTAGGGTTTTTATTTTTTCGACCTCGACCATGGGTTCGAGTCCCGTTTGTCAAAATGTGTTTTGTTTTTGACGTGATGACGTCACGTCTTATAAATTGATGAGCACCGGCTGCACGCACGAAAGCGTGTCACGTTGATATTCAAAGTTACCATGGAAACGTCTTAAGAAGTAAAACTGTCAAGATCAGACAACAGAAGTTTATTGATGGCCAGTCACAAGATGATTAATCTTTCTACTGGAAATATAAATTACTGATCTTTGATCTATGTACTACGATTATTCCACGTCATCACGTAAAACTATCGTCCGTAAACCGACTTTACAGACAACCAATTTTTTTTAAAGCAATGTTAGGGTGTTGAAATTAGGTTATGTTTTTTTTATATAAACACCTAAGAAAACTTTATTTTCGGAAATACAAACGTAACAAAAACGACATGCGCCGCCTCAACATTAGGTTAGGGTTAAATTACAGAAGATGCGTCGCGCGCGACGCATCTTCTATAATTAACCCTGGTAATTTTTTTTAAACCACCAAAACGGAGAAAACACGCATAGTGCAGTTCAAATAGTTCCGAAATTTAAATTTCCCGCCAAACCAGCATCGACCAATCAGAGCAACTCACCCTATAGACTTTGGAAATATGCATCCCGGAATGACTATACGCTATACACCGTCACGCTATCTTAAACAGGGGCTGAGCAGTAGAGTAAGTCGTGATGTAAGTCGGGAAAAATCGAAGTCAGAATTTTGATGTAACTAATTTCTTGTTAATTTGACTTGATATATTTAAATATAAAAACTGACGATACCAGAAATAGTTAATGTAAATAGGTAGAGTGGTCAGATTCTTAAGTATTCATGTTTATGCTGTAAATATTAATGTTCTTGTGAGCGGTAGTATGGGTTAATTATAATTAAGTTACTATCATAATAATACTTCTAAGGTACTAACAAAACATTGTGACTTGTGAAGTTTTTTTTTTTTTTTTATGGAAACTGACACGGTTGGCTTACATCACCTACAACATCCGTGATGTCAGCCCATAACACCGGGTGAACTTGGTGCCACGTCAGTGCTTCCCTTCGGTCGTGCCGGCTACACTGAACTGGACGGAAAACACAAACTATTTACATAGCCGTTTCGACCGACCTTTCATTGAGTGCGGTGGTACCAACCCGGGCGGGTTAAACCCTACCACCTAGTAATATAAGAAGGGAGTCATATCCCTTAGTCGCCTTTTACGACATACACGGGGAGAGATGCAGTGGGGCTATTCTTTTAAAGTACCGGCCCCACACGGTACAACGTGAACGTGGTACACGGTGAAGTATGTCAGTTCTTCTTCGCATTGAATTAGAACTGGCCGAATAGTTCGACATGTTACGCTTGGACATGTCGAACAATTCGGCCAGTTACCTAACTATGGAAGAAAGTATACAATAATCACTAAATAATTACATTGTGTGCCCATTCTTACCATAATACTTGCTTACCTTAAGTACAGTGTGTTCCGTACTTCTGTGTTCCGTACTTTACTTACCTGTACAGGTGTTCCGTCCAGTTCAGTGTAGCCGACATGAAATGAAGGGAAGCACTGACATGGCACCTAGTTCACCCGGTGTTGTGGGCTGACATCACGGCTGTTGTAGGTGATGTAGCCAACCGAGTCAGTTTCCATTAAAAAAAATTTTACTTAGCGTTACCTTTTCTTTATAGCCGAGGTTTCTAGCGACGCCCATGGACATTCAGTCGCATGTATTCAAGTGTATAATATGTACGTACCTACACACATTTTAAGGATTTTTTATTATTTTCTACAGGTCGTGCCTTCGCCTACAGCCTGGTGAAGATCGTAGCGGCCAGGGTTGTGAGAAACTTCAAACTATCAGCCGAGGGTAGGATCGAAGATTTGGAGCTCGACGTTGCAATTTCGACCAAGTTCAAGCACGGCTGCAACCTTAGAGTCCAGAGGCGAACACCTGCTGCTTAGATATGCTGTTAAGGGGGCTCCTTCCTAAATCTACTCTCTCTTTCTAATATTGGCCGTTTTTCATACATTTTATTTTATTATGAAGAAATTATACAACTTATAAAAAAATCCTATGGGAGAAACATGCATGATACAAATTATTAATGTTTTTAAATAAAAACAATTGGTACTCCACATATAATAATTGAAATGGATACTAAAAAAAACTAAAAGTTTATTAAGTTTTTTTTTTATTATTTATTATATGTGGAGTACCAAGTATTTTTATTGAACAGCATTAATAATTGTATCATACATGTTTCTCCCATAGGATTTTTTTTATAATTTGTATATTTCTTTATAATAAAATAAAACGCGCATTGTTAGAGTGAGAGGCACAATTTAGGGAGGTTAATTAATGAGAACCGGGAAGTTCACTTTTCTCATACACCAGGGGAAGTATTTTTCCAACCCGTAAATCTTGCACTACCATTTTAAAATGTTGGTGTAAAAAAGATATTATCAATACCTATGTCCCTATGTTGCACTTTTTTCGTTAATTCATTTTAAATTATATATTAAAAATGTGAAAATATAGCAATTTTTGGCCTAACTTTCATATTTTTTCTATGAAAAAAAAGAAAAAGCATCCAGTAGAATTTTGTTGATAGGAAAAAATAAAATATATCACTTAAATTGAGGAAAAATAAATACATGAAAAAAGACTTCGCTTGAATGATGATTCACAAATATTATGTAGGCAGTTTGCTTCTGAGCTGCAGTTGTCCTTTTCAAGTGCGTGGGCAGCGGGGGCGCGGCCCACAGCGACAGCAATACGATGAAGGAAATTCGAAATTTGAAAACGGTTCGCAGTACACGATGCTCTGAAATTGTGTGAATGGTCGGCTGTTGGGCGCCATTTGCCACTCCGTTATTGAAAGCCTTGTTGGCGGAATGAGAAGTTGATTCGAAGAAATGAATTGTAGTTAGAAGGCCACCTTTGCGAACTTTTGTTCATTGTATAAATATTGCTTATTGAGTATTCCTAATGGAATACTCTCTAACTTGTCACAATATATTTTTTTTATTTTGTTGGTTATTTCATGTACCAACACTGTTTTTCTGTGAATTGTGTGGAAATTCAATTCTTGTTCCCGTTCGAACTAGGGGCAATGCCAGTGCTTACGAATTAAATAATAAGATATTTTAGTTATGTTGCCATGAATAATGGAATAAATATAGTTTTTTATTATTGTAAATCAATTGCGTTTTAATATTTTTAATTCTTCTCCGATGCGACTGGCACTACTCAATCGAAGGCCCGGAATGCGTTAGGAGATTGGTGCAAACAGTTGTTTTTTAGGGTTCCGTATCCATTCGGAAGGTGTAGGTTTGCACGTAAATTTTTTCGTCAGAAAAAAATAATTGGTACACGCCGACCGGATTCGAACCTCGGACCTCTCGCATGAGAAGCCTATGCCCAAACCACTCGGCCACCCGCCGCTTAAGTGGATTTTTGAAGAAGTAGCCACTGATAACTAGACCAATCTAAAGACTAAAAACTATAGAAAATGTAGACTGCAAAATATAGAACAATTCTTTGTCTATCGATCACACGTTTTTGGTTGTAAGATTTTATCATTTTCTATACAAACTATGTTGTATAGAAAATTGAACGGTGAAGCAGCAGGTGTAGGTATGCACGTAATTTTTTTCGTCAGAAAGAACTCCTTGGTACAACTCCGACCGGATTCTAACCTCGGACCTCTCGCATGAGAAGCAGATACCCAAACCACTCGGCCACCCGCCGCTTGCTGATCAAGAACAGAAGAAATGGTACAGTCGGGCGTGTAGAAGAATTATTCGAATATAGTATAGACACATATAGTTAACTATCAAACAGTAAGTGAGGCAAGAAGACCCACATCCTGCATGACCCGGCGGAAGGACCGCGCCAAGGCGAGAGGTGGCCTGCCTGTCGCCCTTATGCACGACGTCCTGTCTCTATCCCTTAGTCGTCTTTTACCACATGCACGGGGAGAGATGCAGTGGGGCTATTCTTTTTAAGTACCGACCCCACACAGCACTGTACAAATATACTATAGTATCAATAGGTACTAACTAATAATACATCTGTAAGGGATGGCCATGGTGTAAGTTACTTTGTTTTATGAGATACTGCGTTTGTAGACTCTATGTATGATACTAAAATTAAATTGACTATTTTTAGAAATATTTTCCGTGTTTAAGTACGTGGGGCACACTGAAAGTTTCCGGAATTAATAAGAATAAAATACTATTAAAGGTCAAAAATGAATTTATTGTTTCTCAAAATATTCTCCCTTTGCGTAAATGCACTTTTTCATACGATTAAACCAATTTTGAAAACTTTTGTGCCACTCCTTCGTGGTGACCTCAGAAACGTGTTTTTCATATTCTTCGACAGCCTCTTCTGGTGATGAAAATCGTTGACCGCGTAATTGGTTCTTAATTTTTGGGAACAGAAAAAAGTCACAAGGTGCCGTCACCTGTTACTATGTCCCACACCAAATTTGAGGCGCCTTTGTTGAATCTGGTAAGCATGGCATTGCACCAAGTGACGCGGTGCGTTTTTTGAGCCTCGGTCAAATTGTGTGGGATCCACCGCGAGCACAGCTTTCTCACACCCAAATGTTTGTGTAGGATTGATTGTATTTGACTCATGCCTATGTCTAAGGATGCCCGAATCTCATGGTAGGTCACATGCCTGTCTGTTTCGATCATACGGCGCACAGCATCGATGTTTTTGTTGTTCACAGCGGTGAACGGGCGACCATCCCGAGATTCGTCACTGAGATTGACACGACCGCGCTTGAATTCTGCAAACCAGCAATAAATAGTCGTCTTGCATGGTGCTTCATCGCCAAAAGCAGATTGAAGCCGAGCGAGGCTCTGATGAGCTGTAAAATTACACTTAAAATCGTAGAAAATCATACCACGAAAATTTTCCCGGGTTAAATTTATGTTAATGTAGACACGCAATTTTTAAAATGGCGCCACAATGGAAAAACAATTGACAGTCAGATGAAACAAACTGCATTCTACAGCCAAAGAGTTCCATTTTCAAATGTTGTAATTACTTTTTAAATATTGTTTATGTAAGTGGCCAATTCCGGAAACTTTTAGTGTGCCCTATGTATGTACCTCCAATAACTCTTAAACAGATCGTCTGAATTCGATTAAACTCAATACACGCACATTTAACTATACGTGACACAGGATAGGCTAAATACAATTCAGTTCCGGTGACGCTAAGATGTGGCCGTCATATAAACAGAATTGTTCCGCGCCGAAATAAAGCCAAATTTCACGCGAGCGAAGCTGCAGGCAAAAGCTAGTAATATATACAAGCTTTAAAAAAAACCGCATGCAAATCAGTCCACTTTTTAAGATAATATTTTTTTTTATTACTTAATTACTTGATTACTTAATTACAAACATAGCTAAGAGCCATCCCGATTAAATAAGCTTCATAATAAAAAAAACCGCATCCAAATAGGCCCATCCGTTTGGGAGCTACGATGCCACATACGTACACACACGTCAAACACCTCTCCGTTTTTTTTCGTCGGGGTTAAAAAATTTACGTTACTGCAACTTTATTCAACGCCAAACGCTGCAGTGTTTTTTAGGCTAGGCACAATATAGTGTTTATGCTGCATTGGACAATAATGCAGCAGCCATGACGACGAAGCCGAGCACCACAAATCTCTCTGCGGCGGATGTTTTCGACCGAGCCGGGTGGCAATCAATCAATCAATACATGTCGTGGAGCCCCGGCCGATTAGAGAGTGCCTATACTGTATACTTATACAGGCTGATATCTTGTGAATAACTGCAACTTTTCAGTAATTCTGTACCTCAAAGTGACTACTGTTGCGAAAAAAAAAGACGGCGAAATACAATTTACTGCATCTGCTAAAATTCTCGGGCCTCGATATAAAATAAATCGTTAGAGCCGGGTTTCCGAGAAAACAATTAAAAATATGAGCAAGAATTGCTCACTTAAAGTAATAAGATAAAAATTAACGTAGATGAAAAAATATGTTTTTAAAAGATCGAAGAAAATTAACCATTGCCAAATAAAAATAGAAATGACCAAATGATAAATTAATATTTTATATGCATTTGTAAACTGTATAATTTCTTAGTAGATGTTTATTTAGTATAATGTAACTACGCAATGTCTTTATTTTTGTTATATAATATATTATTATATCAGTCGAACAATGTTAGTAAAAAACATAAAACCAAATTTAACTAATTAAAAAATTACGCATTCTCCGTAAAACTTTCATCTAAATGACCAACAATAGCTAATGATAAACAAGATATCAAATAGAACCCTATGAATGAAAGAGATACAACCAGTAACAATAAAGGACGACACCCCCAAGATGAAAGGTCAGTCAAGGAGTGGGCAAACAGGAAAATGCGAGGACAAATCGTAAGTGAGGTGTCGCGAAGGAAATGGTTCTTTGTACAGGGTGGCATTGTACTCAATATTCAGGCGTACATTTTTCGAAAAATATTTTTCAATTTAATAATAACAAATACGGCTCAGTGAAGAATGATTTAGATTGAGATGTTTATAAGTATTGCTATAAATAACACACCAATGCATATAACGTCGTTTAGATTCGAAAACCCAGTCTAAAAATAAAATGTTTTTAGATACAAGGTTTCGAATTAAAACATTACAAGTTTTTTTATTTTATCAATACAATCCACAATCAATTTCGCTTCGATTTTTGTCTCTTCTGAAAAAGTGCCTTTTTAGCCGACTGCGTGCGTTTGTGGTTATGAAAAAATAAATAAAAACCCCGATTACAAACAATAATTAACTGAAATGATAAATAAAAGCTCTGTAATCTATTGTATTTTGTTTCAGCACTGTACATAATTATTATGTATTACTAGCTGTGCCCGCAGCTCCGCCCGCTCTCATATTTTACTTCACTGCTAACCTCATAAGCTATTTAGCGTGATAGTAAGTAGCCTATAGTTGATGGGAAGAATCAAGCTATCCGTAGAATTTTGTTTTATTAAAATCGGTTCAGTGGTTCTCGAGTTATAAGCGGACAGACAGACACTCAGACAGACAGAAAGCAGACTTTGGATTTTATTATAGGTAAGGATAAGGAAGGATGCATATTGAACTGTTTTTTAGCTCGACACCTACTTAAGAAAGTAATAAAATACACTATAATATAAATATATCTTGAATGCTATATAAGGTACTGCAGAGGGGGACAAACAAAATAGATTGATATATTGATTATTATTTAGTTATACGCCTTAGTTCGCCTTCGATTGGCTAAGGAACCCTAAAAAAACCCAACTTATATTGTGTGTGTGTTACAATTTCACCTACCGAGGGCACATATATTTAGTCGGTGGCACTTATTAAGGAATAGTTCCTAGGGTTTCTTTTCGTATTAATCAATCCTGCATAACGTAACAACGTATATTATGGAATACCTCTTTCCAATTTGAACAATTCCATTCAATAAATCAACATTATATCCTCCAAGTTCTCTCATCGACCTTCATCTTCGCGTGACTTCACTCTAATCACCGAATATGCCCTAAGTCAGTCTTTTATTCACAGAACCGGGAAAATGTGGAACGCACTCCCTGCTCATCTATTTCCTCCCAAGTACAGCCTGGGGTTTTTCAAAAGGGGCGCGAAAAGGCTCCTGTCAGGCCGGCGTGGCATTGGAAATCCCCGTGCATCACAGAATGTCCATGGGCATCGTAAGTCACCTACTCGTAAGTGAAACGGTGCCACATGTCGCGCTTTCTAAAAAAAAAAAGAAAAAAAAGTATGGCAATAAGCTCGGCTATTGTGCTCGAATCATGCTCGAATTGTTTAAATCGGTGTTAAATAAATAAAATTATAATCACAAATTCACACGCACAAATCTTTTCCGTCAGTTTTTTTTTGTCAGTCGTTTCGAACGAACATTTTTTTCAGTATTGATAGATTTCGATAGATACTGAATGCAACCCTGTCTGGACTGTGAATAAGATGGCAGAATTTATTTTTAGGTGTACACCAGGGTTCGTTTGCCTACCAAATTGTAAGGTCGTTCTATCGCCCGGTGACGCACCTATTGTCTTCAAGATTCTTTTCAGTTCGCTGAAAGGTAGATAAGACATGTTTTCATTAGAATTTTAGGGTTCCGTGCGAAAAATTGCACAAAGGGTCCCTTATCGTAAAACGCCGTTGTCCGTTGAACGTCCGTCTGTCATTCTGTCGAAGTACCTTAACTTGTAAGGGCCGGTTTTATCGCCTTTGCAGCTGAAATATAGGTGTCGTTTAATTCCTGTCAACTGTATGAGAAATTTCACTTTAAGCGATAGATAAATGTTAACGGAGACTTAACCGGAGGAAGTAAAATCGGCCAGCCAGGATTGGTTAATTCCTGTTAACTGTATGAGAAATACCACTTTAAGCGACAGATAAATGTTAACAGAGACTTAACCGGAAGAAGTAAAATCGGCCAGCCAGCATTGGTTAATTCCTGTCAACTGTATGAGAAATGTCACTTTAAGCGACAGATAAATGTTAACCGAGACTTAACCGGAGGAAGTAAAATCGGCCAGCCAGCATTGGTTAATTTCTGTCAACTGTATGAGAAATGTGAAAAAAAAAAAAAAAAAAAAAAAAGCGACAGACAAATGTTAACCGAGACTTAACCGGCGGAAGTAAAATCGGCCAGCCAGCATTGACTTATCAATGCCAGCCAGTAGAAAATTACGTATTTTCGCCAAAAACTAAAACGATATAATTTTTTACGGAAAGCGCGACATGTGGCATCGTTTCAACTACTAAAAGCAGGTGTCTAAACGAAATCCATGCATATTTCTTCATTAGATTCCATGCATATTTATTAATTTCGCTTATTCCATGGGGAGTGCTCGGAGGAGCTATTTAACGCGATCCCGCCGTCCCCTTTCCACCTCCGCACCACGCGCACTGGGCAGGGATTGCATCCATATACGCTGGACTTACCGCGCATGCGTACCAATCGATTCTGCAGATTTTTCCTTTACAGAACCGGTAAACTCTGGAACGATCTCCCTGCTCATATATTTCCCCCAAAGTACAGTCTCGGGTCCTTCAAGAGGGGCGTGAAAGGGCACCTGTCAGGCCGGCATGGCATTTGGAACCCCCGAATACGACCGAATGTCCATGGGCGCCGTTAGACACCTCATGGGTGCCTCGGCGCCATATGTCGAGCTAAGAATAAAAACAAAAAAAAAATAAAAGAAATCGAGAAAATGAATAGAAAAAATACGTCCCGACCATAAATCGAACCTGGAACTCCGGCTTGAGCTGCCAGCGCGTTACCAATTCCGCTACCGGGCCGCCGACGTATTGCTTAAAATTTTCGAACCGTTGCTTGCATTTTTCTAGTAGGTATGTCGCATATTCCTGCGTTCTCTAATGAAGAAATATAAAAAGCGAGTACATGCTTAGTACTAACATATAAAAATAAATAAAAAATATAAAAACATAAGAAATCCATGCATATTCTGTGATGCATAGGAATCCTGAATGTAACGCCGTCCTGATAGGCCCCTTTTAAAAAACGACGCCTATGGACATTCGGTCGCATGCGGGTGTTGCGAATGCCATGCCATCCTGGCGGGTGCCTATTCAGGCCTATTTTGAAAGAACTTAACCGCTTTTTCATATTTTCCAACTGTCACTACATTCCGAAAGTGTGAACCTGCCCCATGTCGTCCGGACACCCTGATTGTGTAGTCAGCACCTTGCCCAAATTTACCCTAAGGCCCGAATTACGTCAACTTTAACTAACGACGGCTTAAATCCGTAACTCAATAAGTCTGCTCTATCTTTCAACGTTAAGAAGAGATGGCAATATAAAAAAACACCTCATATATTATATACTTTTTTCTTGTATAATATTCGTATACTTATGTAAGTCTATGTGGGCTTCTAAGCAGGTGTGTCAAATTTCATAAGTGTATGTAATATGTATGTTTATTTGTCCCCAATAGTCCCCAAAACAGTTTGATAGACAGCTGACGGTATTCATTCGCTATCGACGGTAGTCATTTTGACTTTTCTTATCTGCCTTAAAATTAAGTGGCCGAACACCCAGACTTAACTTTAAGTCAGCTTAAGATTCTAATGATAGCATTACACTTTTGACGGTATTTACTTTTATCGTAAGTGTCCTTATGATGAGCATAAGTGAACTTACTGGTTAAGTCTGTGTTGTGCAATGGGACCTAAGTTTGTCATCATGGGTCCACAACTTTCTTAGTTTGAAAGAAGTCAGTTAAAATTCGAGGATAAACTTTTCACTTCTGCTCTTAATTAAAGCAGAAAATTAAGTAAAAAAATCCTCGCCTTGGATGCATAATTTATACATTAAAAAATTACATTAAGTCTTTCTTGCGAAATGACGAAATCCCTTCCTTTGATCGCGAGGCATTTTGATTAACCACTTACAAGTCTATAGATCCTCGAAAAAAGGGTCGCAAAAATCTGCGAGTACCCTCGAAAAGCTCTCGTTAAAATACGAAAAAGTGTTCTAATATTTTGGGAACTAACAGCTAAACTCAACGACTTTAACATTTATTGTAAAGTTTTTAAGGTTCCGTACGAGACCCTTTTTTTAAACATTCGAAATGTTTAATGGATCCATTTTGCGTTATACACAAAAATGCTTATAACTTTGTTGATATAAGTGTTACGAGAGCCAGGTATGTTCTATACATTGTATGTATGTTTGTGCTGTTGTATTTTATATATTGTAATAATAGGTATGTATGTTACATGTAGGTATATTCATAAAAATAAAACACGTATTCCTCCTCCCTTTCGCTTCTACTACCCACTTCTTTCTTTGTATTTTATTCCTCATCATCACCCAAGGTTGACTGCGAATTTAGTCCGCTTTCAAACCGAACTAGCACCTCCTCGGGGGTGAAATTGGCTGTGACTGAGGCTCCGATATAGAGCACGGCCGCTGCAAAAAAACTAGTATGGAAAATATTAATTATTATAGACTTATTAATTCCTTAACAAAAATCTTCGCACCCTAAAATAAAACATAATGCTTTCCACATAAGGTTCAATTTAGTTTACCCAATGGTAAACCCGACTAAACTGGCGGGAAAAGTGATTGGCATTTTCATTATTGGCTTTTGTGTCGCGCCGCGGATGCGGACGACTGGCTAACGCAATTTGCGGATGCGGATGACTGGGTGACGCAATTTGCGGATGTCGACGAGCGGCCTGCGGACGTCGTCGCCGCTCGCGGTCAACGGGAGACAAAGGGGCAAGGTTATGAAGTTATTAAGGCACGTACCTTCTTAATCTCTATTGTGATATTGAATAGCGAAACCTATGTGTTTAGGGTCTGCGTCCGTACGGGACCCTATTGCTACGCCATCTGTCCGTCTGTCCTGCCTCTATAGAGCTGTTTCTGTAACTTTTACTGTGCTGTATTTGTTAGTATATCCGCCATAATAAATAACACATTCTGTGAAAATTTCATCCGGCTACCTATTACGGTTACAAGAGATACAGCACTCGGACAGACGGACAGACAGACAGACGGCGTAGACTTAGTAATAGGCTTCCGTAATGGCTACGGAATCCTAAAATGGATATAAAATGGATAAATATAAGAATTTAGCACTTTTCCAGAATGCAGTGACGGAAAAGTATAACAGATTATAAACTGAAATAAAAACGGGTCAAGTGCGAGTTTTATACGCGGAAGGAGGGTTCCGTAGATTCGCTATACATACCATACCTTATTTTATGTAAACCAACATGGGTGGCTGTGCCGAGAGACCAATGGTGCAGTCGACAGAGCCAAAATGACCTCTCCTCGCGAAACCATGCTCTGCGGACTGTTGCTAGGCTGTCGAAACATGTAACCATGTAACCAAACGCGTAGTCAACCCTTTCCAGTACCATAAAACATTATTTTACTTTTTTATGGTTACGCGAGATACTTGGCGCCGTCAGCATGGATTGTTGAGCCGACGACGACGCCCAAAAGCATTCGGATTAGAACGGGGGCTGCGAATGCCGTGCCGGCGTGACAGATGCCTTTTTACGCTTCTCTTGATAGATCCTAAGTTGTACACATCGAGAGGAAGACTTACCACTGCATTTTACTAATAAGCAGGTAGTTACCTACATTACTTAAGCTATTAGCTATTACGTGTGTGTGTATGCACACAAAAACCAGTTTTCCTCTAAATTGAATTCGCTAGACTTTAATTAGGGATCTCGGTAACATTTTTAGGGATTCAGCATTTTCGAGTAGCCGTTTAAAATCCTACTTATGCAGTTTAAAGCTCGAATTACAGAGGCGGAAAGCGGAAATGAAATACGGATTCCTAAACACGTTCCCTGTGGCATGTAGTCCGGTTTGAATAAAATAGAATGGAAACAGAAGTACGTGTACCGTGTGGGGCCGGTACTTTAAAAGAATAGCCCCACTGCATCGCTCCCCGTGTATGTCGTAAAAGGCGACAAAGGGAAATTACTAGGTGGTACGGTTTAACCCGCCCGGATTGATAGGCACTGAATGAAAGGTCGGTCGAAACGGCTATGTAAATAGTTTGTGTTTTCCGTCCAGTTCGGTGTAGCCGGCACGGCCGAAGGGAAGCACTGACGTGGCAGCAAGTACACCCGGTGTTATGGGCTGACATCACGGATGTTGTAGGTGATGTAGCCAACCGTGTCAGTTTCCTTATAAAAAAAATTAAATAAAATAGAGTAAAGTAAATGGAGTATGAAGTATGATAACGTAAAATAGGAAAGAGCGTGGTATTTATAAATGGATTGAAGTAGAATATTATAAATATAATAGCAGTTATTATTTTTTTATGGGAACTGACACGGTTGGCTACATCACCTACAACATCCGTGATGTCAGCCCATAAAATCGGGTGAACTAGGTGATATGGCAGTGCTCCCCTTCATTTCATGTCGACTACACGACACACGGAAAACACGAACTAATTTACATAGCCGTTTCGACCGACGACGTTTCATTCAGTGCGGTGGTACCATCCCGGGCGGAATAAACCCTACCACCTAATAAGGTAAGAAGAGAAGGGACGTCGGAAGGGGGTCGGCAAAGTCAAAATCACCACTCCTCGCAAAACCACGATCAGTGATGCTCGTAGCATGCCATGCCAGCAGATTTGCGGACTGTTGCCAGGCTATCTAGCCTGTTAATAAGACGTTTGAAGACACCCAGGTTAAAGGATTCGGGAAACACACTCGCCGGAAGACAGTTACACAACCTTAGCCATGCGAAAACAACAAAACTGTGCTGAGTCTCTCTGCGACGAGTGCTAAAATAATAATAATCTAGATAAAATAAAGATATAAATTCCAACTTTAATTTCTTAAAAATTAATTTCCGATGTCCGAAATTGCGCACACGTTCTGGTAATTTATTTAATATTCCTAAAAGTAATTGTAACTACCTTAGTAATGCTTTTCTTCGCCGCTCTTGTGTAACTTATAATAATACATTTTCTCATGTTGACATCTTTCACGACAATCTTAAAAAAATTAAATATTACTCGTAGTGTTTCATTAGCTTATGAATAAGTTTATAAATTTTATTTTCTCCTTCAATATTTGATTTATTTTCATATATATTAGTTTATGTTATAGCTTTTTGTTATTCTCTTTTGACATTTTGTTTACAATAAAATTGTGTATTTTCTAAGTTAGCATTATACTTTTTCTTTTGTTTAAATATTACTGCTTATATTAATGTAATCTTAGCTGGTTTTTAGTTTGTTAAATATTTCATATTAATTGGTTAGTTATGTACTGTATGATTACTGAATAAATAAAAAAAATTTATAAAAAAAAACTCTAACGCGAGTGTAGCACTTTAAGCTGTACATAAAAATTGTGTGCGTCTTTAATTTCGTTCACTAACATAATGTCAAAGAAATAAAATACTTTCTCCTGAGGCTAATAGAAAACGCCTAACTACAAAGCTCTGTTGTATGTACGCCGCATGCATTTTAAGTACAGTGGAAATTGCAGGAAGCGCAGGCTTTTCCGGCTTTTACGCTGTAAGGCCTGAGCTACACGGACGGAAAACATGTAATCGGAGGACTGAAAGTAATATCAGAAAGTCACTCACATTTGGAGGGAATCCCTGGAAGGACATGGTAAATCCTTTGGCTATTGAACTCGATATTTCCAAGGCATTTTTGACAGGGTTTGGCAAGGTTATATTATACTATTCGAGAAGGTTTATAATTAACCTGAGCGCAACTCAGTCTCCGGCCTCGCCCTTAATGACTTACTTTCTTCTTTTGAAATACGAATTTTACGCGAGTGAAGCCGCGGGAAAAAGCTAGTAAACAAATAAATAAAACCTTTTACGGGAAATCCCCGTGCATCTCGCCGACAGCAATTAAAAGTAAAAAACCTCGTCCAACGCAGTCTCTGTCGGAGTGTCACATACAAATAGATGACAGACAGACAGACACGGCCTCCATTTTATAATAGAACAGAAATTTGACCCGAACGACTCGATTTGAAAAAGCTGTTCTAGTTTAAAATTCAAATGCGCACAACGCGCACAGTACCCTAATCACGAGATTTAACCTACTACGCTACGCTACGCCGTGTTCTCCGCATCATTTTGTATGGAAAAACGGAGCAGCGCCTCTAGTGATAGATTTGCGAACTTTGTTTCTCCATACAAAATGATACGGAGAACACGGCGTAGCGTAGCGTAGCGTAGTAAGTTAAATCTCGTGGTTAGGGTACTGCAGGTCTATTCTTGTAAATTCTGACAGCGGACTCAGCGCTGATGTGGCGCTGAGAGCCACTTTAGTAAGTGGCTCTCAGCGCCACATCAGCGCTGAGTCCGCTGTCAGAATTTACAAGAATAGACCTGCAGGGCATGGATTGCATCCCTATACGCCGACTTACCATGGATGCGTAACAAATCGATTCTGCAGATCTTTCCTCCACAGAACTGGTAAGCTCTGGAACGCTCTCTCTACACACATATTTTCCCCAAGTTCCTCCCAGTCTCGGATCCTTCAAGAGTGGCGTGATTAAGCACCTGTCAGGCCGGCATGACATTCGCAACCCCCGCGCCGCGCGTACGATCGAATGTCCATGGGCGTCGTTAGACAATGGTTTCTGATTGAATGCGGACATTACTGAATATGAATTTACGAATAGAAGTAGCTCACATCCAACTTAGCAAATAGGCATAAAATATATGTCTTAAAATAAAAATTACACGAGCGAAGCCACAAGCAGCGGGTGGCCGAGTGGTTTGGGCATCGGCTTCTCATGCGAGAGGTCCGAGGTTCAAATCCAGCCGGCGTGTACCAATGAGTTTTTTCTGACGAAAAAATTTACGTGCATACCTACACCTGCTGCTTCAGCGTTCGGACCCGGTGTAAAACTGTAGGTCCCTTCCCTTGCCCCTTACTAGGTGGTAGGCTCAAATTGTAGCCGACTGGGTTGGTACCACCGTACTGGATGTAAGATGGCCGCATAGTAGCCTCGGTTGTGTTCTCCTCTAGTCCAGTATAGCCAGCAATCCAGGGAAGTCTCCGGTATGGCACCTACCTTCTCGGAGGTGATATTGGCTAGTCGAAGCATGCACTTTGGCCCCTCCGACTCAGCCACCCATATCGGATTACATAAAAAATAAAAGTTCATCGCTACTACCATTTTCACATGATCCATCTCTTTCGCACCGACAGGCTTCTCAGTGCATCTAATGAGACAGAGCTGCGCAGCTATCGCTATTTTTGCAATGATCGCTGATACAGAAAATAGGGCGGCTTGCAGAAGTGGTAGAAAAAAAAAATAAAAAATAAAACTTGTTTTCCTCTTAATTTTTTACCCAATAATATCGTCCGCCAAAGAAGTCCTCAGTAATCTCCCACAGGTCAAGGCCACTCAATTCTGCCGGCTAGAGGGTGCTACGAAAAAGCGCACAATGATCGAGCCCGCGCCTTTGATAGCCGCCGGGGCTTTCATCTCTGCGAGATCCATCAATCTATGTCGCCGTGACTCGCCCACGATTGCCTGCCGCGGCCGACACCGATCTGAATGACACTGAAATATGTTCACGAGTTGGCTCAAAATATTCCTTTTACAAGTTAAGTGATTTTTTTTTTATATTTTTTTTTAATGAGAAAAATGTTGCTGACTTGGATGTTCAAACGAACCTTTTTTTTATTAAGTATAATTTTTTAAGTATAAACTTGACTTTAGCTTCCAAACGGCGGCGTATAATAATGAGTGCTTCTGATTGAAAAAAAAAACTTGCATAATATCTTCATCCCCTGCTCTGTGGTTCAGATGCCATGATGTAGTTCAACCGGGTTGACTGGAGGGCATTTCCTAAGGCAATAAGCCCGCTCTTGCCACGAATTAAGTGTCATAAAGTATATTATTAATGTAAGTACAGGCGCAAAACAGTACAATTATGTATATGTAGGATGTATAATAATTATATATGTATCTATGTAAAAAAATTCCATGTCGGTAAGTCATGTATTTATATTTCTTTTTCCTTTCTTTAGTACTGCATTGTCCGCCTCTACATCCAAACGTCAGTTTCTAAAGTATGCAGCAAGGCATTAAACTCGTCTTTTGTGAACCTTTTTCATGCTGGTGAACATTCTATTATATTAATTCATTTCATTTCATTAAATTACGTGGGTTTTTATATTACCACAGTTGCTTATTCAAAGTTTATTCAAAATTGTACGGCTTTACTCATATTGTCATTACTTTTTGCAGCACAACACCGATTACTTGCTCACCCCGATAATTTATCAAATAAAGCACTGACATGGCACATAGCTCCGACAGGAATGTGGCTACATATCGATTTGCATAAAATAATAAAATTTCCAAAGAAAATTTGTTCGTATCTGCGGCCAAATCAGACCTAACATTGCGTAATTTAGTTTTTCGCAGGTCTTTGTGAACAAATCCAGGTTTCCCTTACTGGATAGATTTAAGAGGCTGCGAATAACTTATAGCTAGTGGCGTGTAGGCAACATCTCGGACTTGTAGAGCAAAGTAAGTCTATTTAGACCAACCACGTCGATTTGCTAGCCGATGCTGGGCAACATTTTGTGACTAGTGAAACATTTTCACAGGATTAGCAAATTTATTTCAGTAACCAGTTTGGTGACTGAATCAAAATGATTTTCTGGTAGACTTACACTGTCTGCGTTAGAAATTTGATATTCTTTGACGACATTCTAGGCCGCTTATTAACCATCGACATCTATTTTATAGATCGAACGTCGTACGATGCAACCTGTGCTAGACGTCGGTACAAGTGTGCGTGCACACACACGCAGTATAGTGATACGTGACACGATCCCTACGACGATACTATCGCGCGCTCGCCCCCACCCGCCCACAGATGACAAGAACGAGCGAGAAAGACGTCATGCGGCGCGTTTGCCGTCTTTCCG
The DNA here is from genome assembly GCA_946902875.1 of Nematopogon swammerdamellus. NCBI lineage: Eukaryota > Metazoa > Arthropoda > Insecta > Lepidoptera > Adelidae > Nematopogon > Nematopogon swammerdamellus. The sequence goes on from OX336356.1 coordinate 14,470,652, forward strand.
CCCACTCCCATCACCAGCAGGCAAGCGAGAACGAGAACGCGATACCACCCCACCGTCACACTATCCTATCCGTGACAGCATGGCTTCTTAACACGCCGTAACATGCTCAGGCGAAACAAACAACAACGTTCGTCACTGTCACTCTTTATAACAGCAACCGGGCATGCTGCACACACGCGTCACCGACTCGATACAGACATGCGTGCGTTCAACACGCGCCGCACACGCCGTATGAAGCGACTGTCCGTGAAATCTGCAATTTATGCAGTTCTCGTCGAGAACATATTTTTTCGGGAGTAATGTATGGGATGGGCATATCTCTAAATATACATCAATGTTATTAACCTGTTTATTGTTTATCTGGGGGCACGGTAGTGCCCCCGACAAGTCGAGCAATCACGGCCTTGTAGTCAGTCAGCGTGTTTGCGTCCACTGCTGGACATAGGTAAGCCTCTCCAATTTTTCTGCAGTCCTCCCGGCCTTCAGCGGTACGGAACCACTGCATTCCGCCGATGTACTTGATGTCGTCGTCCCACCTGGCTGGTGGTATTCCCACACTCCGTTTTCCTGTCTACGGCCGCCAGTGTAGGGCACGGTTACTCCAACGGTCGTCGTCTCTTCGGTTAAAGTGTCTAGCCCACTGCCCCTTTGGCTTAGCCACTCGGTATCCAATATCGACTACTTTGGTGCGTCGGCACTATAGCCTCGTTACGCACCATGTCACGTAGTGATATTTTCAGCATGACTCGCTCCATTGATCGCTGGGCAATTTCAACCTTTGGACAACAGCGACCCTCAGAGTCCGCATGTTTCACACCTTTACGTCATAACCGGGAGGACGCACTGGTCATATATACTAGGTATGGGTGTTGTAGGTATGGGTGTTGTAGGTATGGGCAGGCCTCACGCACTCTATGTACTTGCGCGCGCTAACTACCTACCGCCCGACGGGCCGCCGGCGGTCTTTTTCAGTAAAAATTCGTCTGCCGCGCGAAGTATACATAGACGCTCGCCCACGCAAGTGCGCGCAGCTGCAAAGCAATAACCACTTTACACTTGATCGTTAAGGTACATTTTCGCACGCAGCGATTGGCGTTGTGAAAGAGTAGGCTATTAAAGCCCGAAGGTAGGAACATTTTCTATGGAGTGATTTATCTGTTACGAAGTAACTATTAAGTAATCTGTGGTATGGGTGTTGTTCTATCCAGTTCGATTACTTCCACAAAGAACCGGCAAGAAACTTCGCAGGGTCTTTTTATTTTTTCATAAACATTATTACAAATATTTAGCTACTATCCATATTTATTTACACATTTTTTTTTTATATTAATTTTACATAATATTTACAAACAAAATCTAAAATTAATACAAAAACAAATGGAGTTTCCACCACCGGCGGCGGCGGGGCGAGCCCAAGCTACCGATGGTCGGGTCCCAAAGAGAGGAACCTCCGGATTATTCTCTATCCATATTATTATTATAATAACACTGCCTAACAGTCTTTCGAAAATACACCTTGAGAGCAAGATGAACTTTTACTTGAAGTTCTGACTACAAATACTCATTAATTAAGTGTATCAGTGTAAAGTGGTGTAAAGATCCTTTGTAAAATTTTGATAGGTACGTCATTTGTATCAACTCAACAATGTTAGTAATACAATGCAGTATAAATTGTCAAAAAATAAAACATTAGTGCAATACAATGTAGTATAAATTGTCAAAAATTAAAACATTAAAATTTTAAGATACCTGTAATTAGGTATTGCATTGGGTAATATATGTTGTAAGCATACACATTTTTTTTATGGAAACTGACACGGTTGGCTACATCACCTACAACATCCGTGATGTCAGCCCATAACACCGGGTGAACTAGGTGACATGTCAGTGATTCCCTTCATTTCATGACGGCTACACTGAACTGGACAGAAAACACAAGAATTATTTACATAGCCGTTTAGACCGACGTCTCATTCAGTGTGGTGGTACCAACCCGGGCGGGATAAACGCTAACACCTAGTAAGGTAAGAAGGAAAGGGACCTACAGTTTAACGTGGAATCCGAACCACGGTCAACCTCCTATGGTCGAACGGTCACCCATCCAAGTACTGACCGCGCCCAGGGTTGCTTAACAAAAAAACAGTCGACCAACCGCACCCTGCTTTTGGCTTCACCATAGTCCGGTAGAAAATACACGAACGTCAAAGTCTCAAACGTAATAATGTAATAATAATATTTCTTGTGATCATTTTGGTTTCCATTCACGTCATGTAGTCGGGTACTCGCAAAAGCGGGCACTCTCCAAGCTTTTCGCCCCTCAAGTGAAAATCGAATCAATGTTTAACTTTTTTTCAATCGATTAGCCCTCAAGTATGGCTAAGTGAGCTCGCGAGACCGTCCCTTGCGGAAAAGTCCGCCAAAATGTAAGGAAAAACATAACATAACATAGAACAGTTATTGCTTGCATTTAATATTTCATAGGTCTTTATTTTATTGCAACATTCAATGCACACGACTTACCTATACTATATGCACATAATTTGCTTGCACACGTAGGTATCCAATTTGGTTATAAAATAGCTAAATTACTTCCAAACCGTACAATGAAACAGCTATTCTCAAATCAAAACAAACGTGCAGTTCGCATAATAAAGTTTTATGGCTTAGTAAAGGGAATCTCCGTTCACTAAGCCATAAAATTTTGTTGTGCGAGCTGCACGTTTGTTTTGATAATAGTATAGTCAATATTAATCAATACTAATAATAAATCTGTAATGATTATGGATGATATGGTGATATGGGATGATCATGGAGTAAATTACTTTGTTTTATGAGATACCGCGTTTGTAGAATCTATGTATGATAATAAAACTAAATTGACGATTTTTAGAAATGTATGTATGTATGTTCCTCCATAACTCTTAAATCGACCATCCGAATTCCATTAAACTTATATCAAGCACATTTAACTATACGTGACACAGGATAGGCTAAATAAAATTCAGTTCCGATTACGGTAAGATGTGGCTCTCATACAAACCAAATTGTTCCGCGCGCCGAAATAAAGGTACGGTAGCGGGCTTGCTTATTTTCATCTTTTTAAATACGAATTTCACGCGAGCGAAGCCGAGGTCGAGAGCCATATTAAATAAATACTTTGAATTAGATCACGAAATTTTGCATAATCACTGATCTAACAATATAAAGCAGGGCCCGCGTTTTTTACATTTTAAAAATAACCATTATTTTCATTAAAAAAAAAAACAATTAAGTACCTAACTAAAATTTACGCACTTTTGCACTCAATTTTGCACGCAATTTTATTACTTACTCCTACCCGTCGCAAGCACTAGCGTGCAAGGGGGATAGAGAGTAAATGTAAAGAGTAAAATAAATGAGTAAAAGAAATTAGAATTCGTGCTCAGGTGTATTACGGACTCTTAACTTGGTTTTTGTATGGGAGTATTGGGAGTTGGTCGGGTTACACTGGCATTCATACTAGTGATAAGTCGTCACGATACATCTGCTCGTTTAAATTATGTTCTCTGCTTTACACCTACTAAACAATTCGATGCCAATTCTACCGTTAGGAATTCTCTGGCTTAAGGGCCCCTCCGCCGCGCCGGTCGGCACTCGAACGAAACGAGCATTTAATTTGCCGTTTACCGCGATCGTTTGTCGAGCAATTTTGGCGATACCTGACTTTTGGAGAGTTTATTTACGGATGTTTTTAATGAATGAAATTACGAATTTACTCAAATCATTACGGCTGGAGTGAACGGTTTAAAAGGTCGTAAATTTAATTGGATTTAAATGAGAGTAAATTCGTTAGCCAATCTAGCATTTATTGGATACATTAATGGAACATAAGTTCATCATTACAGCTAAATAAATATTACATTGAAATTAAAACTATCTATATAGTATGTATGTAGATATTCTTTATTTAACACCAATTTAAACAAATTAGGCACAATAGGTGACCTTAATGCCGTGGGGCATTCTATTCTAACCAACCTTTGGGATGTGGGAGAAGTATATGCAGGCGAACAAGAATAGTAAAACTATTTATTTAAGTACTGAAATGGGGATGGGGGAGGAGGAGGGGACACTCTAGAGGGCACTACACAGATCCACAGAAAAGCGTGGACGGGCCACTGTGGATAAAGTTACTCGTAATTTCGGGAATTTTAATGACATGTATCTACAACGTGTCCCAAAACTCTACGTCAAACGGGAACCAGGGAGTAGGCCAGTTTATGACGACCCAGGGAAAAATAAGAAAAAAAAATCTGAGTTATTTGTTTTTTAGAAAAAAAAATTATTGAATAATTTTGTGATAAAACTACAGGCATTCTGGGTTTATTTGGGATAGTTATCAATAGCAGAGTTATTTAGGCTTCCAATATAAAAATTTTAACAATTATATTTCCAAATTTGTAGTCGTAGTACCTAAAGATGTTGTCCAAAAAATGCTCATATCATAAAAAACAAATGACTCCGATTTTTTTTTCTTATTTTTCCCTGGGTCGTCATAACCTGGCCTACCGACTACCTGGTTCCCGTTTTACGTTGAGTTTTGGGACACGTTTTAGATAAATAAAAATGAAATGGTGATCGTTTGTAAGCTTTTTGTAAGCGTATCACTTGAGAACGGCTGGAAAGCTGTTTTATCAATTGTTTTTTTAAATACAATCGTCCGAATAAGGTTTTTAGGGAAAGAAAAAATTGGGAAAGTTTTCGTGAGCGCAGTCACAGGCAAAATGGGCTATATACTTTGAAATGAAAATGAAATTATTGCACAATAATCAAACAGTTACGAAAGGCGAACTTAAAGCCTATAGGCATTCTCAACCAGCCGTGTCGTCATTCAAGTAAAGTTACCTGCTGCATGACTCGGTGGAAGGACCGTGTGAAGCTGAGAGATGGCTAACCTATCGCCCTTTAGCACGGAATCTTGTCCTTATCCCTTAGTCCCCTTTTACGACATGCACGGGGAGAGAGGCATTGGGCCTTATATTTTGAAGTGCCAGACCACATACGGTATACATTTGGTACGGAAACCTAAAGATATACAGGTTGTTCGGCACATCGACCGACAAAATTTTTTTGTAGGTAAGTGGGGGTTTTCGTAAAATTCAATAGATTTTATTTCGTGCTGATAAAATCATAAACAAAAAAGATACAAGGGTTTAAAGCTGAGATTTTGGTAATTTTCAAAAATAAAGAAAAAAAATTGTATCTCGATACTACGTGACATCTGACAAAAGGTATCATGGGTCAAAACGTTGCAAATGGCCCCACTTACCTAAAAAAAAAATTTGTCGGTCGATGTGCCGAACATCCTGTATATGTAAGCATAAAGCAACTGGAAACCGCGATCCATTAGGAAGAACACTATTCCTTCTATATATGACTCTTATTCGTGGAATTCGGAAAGAGTCACTCACAACACACCGACGTTTTTGGACGTCAGAGCTTACTTTCCCTTGCAGTATAGTTTGAACTGGCGCTATGAGTGTGATGAAAAAAAAAATGCCACATGTTCAACATATTTTGTAAACTGCGTTACAACGTTACCTCTTTGTTTTCCAGTTTCGTTCTTGCAACTACACACAAATACGAGGGGTGGCTGTTATTAGTTTTGAAAATAGTACCGGCGACTATAATACGGTATTCTTTTTTCATTCCATTTTCCAAAACTGTGGTATTCACTTGTATAAGTCAATTCAATTAATTTTGACATTTTATAATTTCCAACATGTCGGAATGTTGGAAATTATAACAACATTTAATGTTATTATTTGTTAAGTTGTATATATTTAAATGTTATAACTGAATAAAAAGTGATCTGTCATAAAAAAAAAAATAATAATTACTGAGTACAGCCAAAAAAAAAAACATGTCGGAAGAAAAAAGTAAAATGATCAAATTTGAGCATTGTGCAGTTATTAAATTTCTCACTAAGGAAGGGAATACTCCGTCACAGATTAGACAGCGCATGTTAAAGGTGTTTGGGGATCCAAGTTGGGGATTCATGTCCTTCCGATTTCACACAAAATAAAGAACATTAATTCAACGGTCTGATGTCACCTATTGACAAATGTAATAAGTGCATTACAGTCGCAGGCGCCTATATTAAAAAATATAAAAAAATTACCTATAAGTAGAAGTATTTTCTTTCATTGTCAGCCTTCCCCAACTCCATGTTGTCAGGTAGATTTCTTATCAACCACCCCTCGTACATACTCATAGGCATACATACGATCGGTGCTAAAATCAGAACTCTCATTTCGGATTCGCTGTAGTGGGATAAAAATTGTCGTAACTGCGATTGCTTTCAAGTACACAAAACTATTCGGATTTCATCGCCCATTACACAGGTCTGTGAGTAAGGACCCAAAAAAAAACTAACATAAGAACCTCTTAATCGCACGGCGCTGAAGCAAAACCCTTTGCGTCCAGGGAATGAAATAACCAGAAACAGCATAGGTGGAGGGGACGTTGGTGTAAACAAACTGGGTATTTGCTGTACCTACTTGCATGAGTGAAAGCAGATCTGATGCGTTTACCCTGTTCCTCAAACATCGTACCTGTCTCGAAGCGCCTGGACCTCCTGGGCACGTTCTTTTGGTGCCCAGGACCAACTCGGCAACGAATCGAGTCTAAGGCTAAAACTGCATCCCGAAAATTGGGAATACTTTTCCGCAATCGGCGGTTCTTCTCACCGGCACGACTATTCCTGTTGTGCAAAACACAGATTAGGCCGGTTTTGGAGTACTGCAGTTAATGGGAGGGTAGTCCCCAATATTTGCTTGCGTCTTTGGACAGTATACAGCGCCGAGCTACCCATCTTGTTGGAGACCCGAAACTTACAGATGGTCTGGAGTCTTTGAGTCACAGAGGTTCCCTCAGTCTGTTTTACAAATACTATCACGGACGCTGCACTGTGGAACTAGCATCCCTTATTCCCTGCCACCCGTCCTATCTCCTCATGACTCGCCGCTGAAGACTCAGCACCATTTTGTTGTTGACATTGGGCTTTCGAGAACCCATCGGTTCTCTGAATAGTTTCTTTGTCGCACCGCTAGGGTGTGGAACTGTATTCTGGCGAATGTGTTTCCCGAATTGCAACAGTCCGCAAATCTGCTGGCATGGCAACTAACTCAGGGTGGTTTCCCGAGGACAGGTGATTATGGCTCTGTCGACTGCACCATTGGTTTCTCGGCACAGCCATTCATGTTGGTTTACATTAAAAAAACAGACACACCGTTTAAGTTTTACAATAGTTGATTATGATTATGATTTAAAATACGTGAGCGTTAGGACCCCTGAGCGCTGTTGTCACGGCGACCTAGGAAGATGTCTCTGTGTCTAAGTGATCTCTCAAAAGTTTATAGCTCACCTCCAAGTCCGATTTCCGCTATGAACCGAGTTATATTCCTGGGGTTGAGTGCTGCATTTGGCATGGGTTAAAAATATAACCCCCAAGAATACGGCTTCTACCGTGAATGCGCACTTCACATTCACAAAGGATGTGTATGGGCGTTTCATCCTCTTTTATACGGAACCTGCACACCGGTGTGTCGCTAAGGCCCCTTCAGTGTAAGTGTTTTACAATAGTTGATACTGATTTCGGCACAGAGAACTCTTATTTCGTCTTCTCGACAACCGAATGCCTCTTCTATTTCCACCCTTTGGTGGTATAATGCTCCATTTTCTACGATCATCAATTTGCACTCGCGCATGGATGGCTTCAGGCGCCAGTCATTAGGGGGCGTTGTCGTTATCCTTCAGATAAGGCCTTTTTCGAGACTTTTGTGTGGGGCCTATTGAGCGAGAACCTCGCTAGTCTGGGAGCTCGTTCCGTCAATTTCATTTGTCAGTTAGTTTTCCCGTGCCTTGGACGCCGACGTCGCGTTGGTCTGCCTGTCAGCGCGCCGCCGTTAATAAATTGAATGAATGAAACGAATGAAACGAATGAAATGAATGAAACAAATGAAACTAATTAAACGAATGAAACGATTGAAACGAATGCAACAAATGAAACTAATGAAACGAATGAAACGAATGAATGAATGAAACAAATGAAAGGAATGAAATTAATGAAGCCAATGAAACGAATAAAACTAATGAGTTAATGAAACGAATGAAACTAATGAAGCTAATGAAACTAATGAAGCTAATGAAGCGAATGAATGAATGAAACAAATGAAACGAATGAAACTAATGAAACTAATGAAGCCAATGAAACGAATTAAACTAATTAAGCTAATGAAACGAATGAAACTAATGAAGCTAATGAAACGAATGAAGCTAATGAAGCGAATGAATAGAATGAAACGAATGAAACTAATGGAGCTAATGAAAGGAATGAAATGAATGAAACTAATGAAGCTAATGAAACGAATGAATAGAATGAAAGGAATGAAACTAATGAAGCTAACGAAACGAATGAAGCTAATGAAGCGAATGAATAGAATAAAACGAATGAAACTAATGAAGCTAATGAAGCGAATGAATAGAATGAAACGAATGAAACTAATGAAGCTAATGAAATGAATGAAGCTAATGAAGCGAATGAATAGAATGAAACGAATGAAACTAATGAAGCTAATGAAACGGATGAAACGAATGAAACTAATGAAGCTAATGAAACGAATGAAGCTAATGAAGCGAATCAATAGAATGAAACGAATGAAACTAATGAAAGGAAATGAAAGGAATGAAACCAATGAAACCAATGAAACTAATGAAAAGAATGAAGCGAATGAAACAAATTAAATGCATTTTTTTTATTTCAGTTTATTTATTACATAAAAATATTTTACTAGTAACCTATCATAATACATAAACAGTTTTGACAACTTTACTGGTAACCAACCACCTTTTAAACACTTACAATATAATAAACAATTATCTAGTTTAGTGGCCAGATACCTAGGTGTATAAGTGTGTCATTTGGATGGGAGGGAACAAGAGGGTGGGTTTAATGTCTTTGGAGGGAACAGTAGGTGAAAGGTGATCGTGTATTAAATGAGTGTGTGTGTGAGTGTTTGTGTGTTTGCGAGTGTTTATGGCACTGAAGGAAACGTGTTCGATCTGCTGACGTAAGTTTGCCCAGAACCCGGTACAGTAAGCTCCTGTGCTATCGTGAATTTGTCCTCGTAAAGGCAATCCTCCATTCTTAGCGTTTATAGATGAGTGAGCAGGACACAATGCCTCGTTTTGTTCAAGTGACAGTGACAATCACTTTGACAGCTGTCGTATTCGACATTTTGCCATCGGTGTATTCAGCGAATGAATTCATGGTTAGATTGATCGGTCAATCCAATAATTAATAAAACACGCGCTGTATCCTACCTAGTACCGTGTGGTATTTAAGGAATAGCCCCACTGCATCTCTCCCCATGTATGTCGTAAAAGGGACTAAGGGATAAGGACAAGATGCCGTTCGCCACCTCTCACCTTGGCACGGTACTTCCACCGAGTCATGCAGCCGAAAAATTTATGTAATGTGTAATAGCGGTAAAAGCCTAACGAACATATCCCTAAGGTTAGTTCGTAAAGAATGCCGCAAGGCATTAAACTCGCCTTTTGTAACCCTTTTAGGTATATAATGGTGTACAATAAAGTATATTTTAATTTCTTTTTATGGATAGCGCGACATGTGACATCGTTTCACCTACAAGTAGGTATCTAACGATGCCCATGGACATTCTGTGTTGCACTTATAGAAAACCCCACGCTGTATTTCGGAGGAAATAGATTTCATTGCATTTCAAGTATTTTAAAATAGTTTTAAAGAAGATTCAATAGTTTTGTCCCTGTCTCTCCGCCAGCCGCCATGTTCTGAAGTCCGCCATTTTGAATCCTAACCTATAAAGTGCCGCGCAAGAAAGCGGAGAGTTTTTTTCAATAACCCGCGCTATTGTTGGGTGTTTTTAGCCGTTTTTAATTAAAACTTTCGCGAAATATCCGAGCGGCTCAAACTCCAGGCTTTCGTATTGTTTAGAGTTCCGATGGCGGTCTTGGCAGACTGCCCACAGCAGTCACTTGGGAAATAAAATTATGGGCATGATAGCCCGGGTTGAGCGTGCTATTTAACGCCGGTGAAGCTGGGATAGTTTTAAAGCGGCGAAGGGGTTAAGGTCTGATCAATAAATCAGTTTATATTGTTTTTAGAAGAATGGACGATAGGAGAATCGCGATAGATATTTATGGAGGTTTGGAAAGGATCATCCTAGACCATCGGTTCCCAAATAGTGGTAGCGTACCCCCAGGAGTACGCAGGCTCAAAAGACGCGTGGCCGCCGTAGACGGAAAAAATAATTTGATCGAAGGTGGCCGCACTGAATAGCCACGTTTACCTCTACAAACTTAACTAAATAATAATAAATAATAAGGATAAGGATTTTTTTTTCTAATAATGAGTACTTTCTATTCCTAAAGTTTCCCAAGCCTATCCTGAAACATCATGTAGACATAAGGTGCGTTGCACCAAACGATGAATAAATTATGACAACGAATGAGAGCTTGAAGGAGTTGTCCGAGGGGTGCCAGATCCTTAGGCATCCGTTGGCTCTGCCTACCTTTTTTTTATGGAATCTGACACGGTTGGCTGCATCACCTACACAACATCCGCGATATCAGACCATAACACCGGGTGAACTATGTGTCATGTCAGTGCTTTCCTTCATTTCATGTCGGCTACACTGATCTGAACGGAAAACACGAACTAACTGATAGGGTAGGTGGCATACCACCACAGTTTCAGTAGTTGGGTTTTCGTTTTTATTTGAACTATTTTTTTTACAAGTAGGGTAGGTAGGTAAACACTGTACAGTTCAGTTTGGCTGAATAGTGTGAAGGTTAGTCCGACGTGAGTGTGAAGGTGAGAAAAGAAATTTGACGGTGTGAAGGTTAGGAAAGCGACTTCCTATCCTTAACACTAATGTGAAGGTTGGGAAATAATTTTCCTAACCTTTACACTGGTGTGGCCGAGCAGTGTGAAGGTTAGTCGGTCGTCCTATTTACATAGCCGTTTCGACCGAAGTTCATTTAGTGCGGTGGTACAAACCCGGGCGGGATAAACCCTACCACCTAAGGTACCAGTAAGGTAAGTAGGGAAGGGACCTACAGTTTTACGTGGAATGTGAACCAAGGTCAGCCTCTAACGTTCGAGCGGTCACCCATCCAAGAACTGACCGCGCTCAGCGTTGCTTAACAACAGTCGACCGACCGCACCACTGAGCTACCGAGGCTGACTAACCTTTTTGGAAGACCGGCGTAATATACTTCTTGTATAGAAAGGCAATAAAGTTTTAAATTATTTGAATACTTATCACTACAGCCACTGAACATGTTCGGTGACTACAGCAGTCTATCTCTGGAACGCTCTCTCTTCTCTCTACATATTCCCCCGACCAAGTAACAATCTAGGTTCCTTCAAGAGAGGCGTGAACAGGCACCTGTTAGGCCGGCATGGCATTCGCAACTCCGCCATGCGACCGAATGTCCATGGGCGTCATTAGACACCTTACGGGTGGCTCGGCGACAAATGTCGCGCTTACTATATAAAAAAAATCTACATTTTGTGCAATTTCTGATACCACATGGCAATGAGTAGGTAAAATAAATATAAATACTGATCGATGCCCTTGCATCTTCAATCCAGTTGAAATATATATAAGTAAAGTATGTATATAAATATGTACGTATGGTATGTAGTTGATGTGGGTATATTATAATATTTATATTTCTTATTGTATATATGTAATTATGTATATGTAAGGATTTATATTGATTGTATGTATCTTTGTACAATTTGTATATGTGTGTATTTATATTTCATACAATGGTGTACAATAAAGTATATTTTCCTTTTAATTTCATTTCATTTTTGATGCGTAACTTGACATAACGAAATAACGACCGCAATCGCGGTTAAAAGCAATTCGAATAGTGTAAACACGTTACATGTGTATGTAAGTATATAGGTATTATCATACCCTCATGAGAAAAAGGGGGAACACGTTCGTTTCAAAGACCGCGGCTCTAAACGCAATAATCGTTTTGTCACAAAATTCGTCCCCGGACGCGAGCGAAGCCCGCGATCGCTTATTTCACATTTCTAGACAACGAACGCGGTCTGGGAGGCTAGACTAGCCAAATCAATGCTAATAATAAATCTGCGAGGGATGGCCATGGAGTAAGTTAATTTGTTTTATGAGATACTGAGTTTGTAGACTCTATATATGATACTAAAATTAAATAGATTTTTAGAAATCTTTTCTGTATGTATCTTCCTCGATAACTCTTAAAACGATTATACGAATTCGATGAAACTTAATACAATCAAATTTGACTATACGCGACACAGGATAGGCTAATTCCGGTTACGCTAAGATGTGGCTCTCATAAAAACCGAATTGTCCCGCGCGCCGAAATAAAGGTACGGTAGCGGGTCTACTTACTTCCTTGTTTTTAAATACGAATATCACGCGAGCGAAGCCGCAGGTAAAGGCTAGTTAAAAATAAAATTGAAATAGTTCACGAGTATTTTCAAAAAAAATGGTGACCGCAGTGGTGATTCACGTAAAAATGTAGGTCTCTTCCTTTGTTACCTTATTAGGTGCTTGGGTTTAACCCGCCCGAGTTAGTACCACTGAATTACAGGTCGGTTGAAACGGCTATATGAATAGGTAGTTCGTGTTTTCCGTCCAGTTCAGTGTAGCCGTCACGACCTAAGCTAAGCACTGCCATGGCGCCTAGTTCACCAAGATGTTATGGGCTGACATCACGTATGTTGTAGGCGGTGTAGCCAACCGTGTCAGTTTCCATAAAAAAAACCGGCAAAGTGCGAGTCGAACTCGCGCACCGAGGGTTCCGTATCGTCATGTCATGGTTAGCGCCACTCACGCCATCTATGGCGTGTTACGAAATGCTTCATATTAGTTAAAATTCATGATTAGTTAAAATGCTTCATACTATTTTTGGTAGATGGCGCGCACGCATATACGTTTTAGTTTCTTCTATGGGAACGCCCGCGTATTTTTTAGTTTTTCTTATTTTTATTATTTGTTATATCAGCCAAAATACACATATTCTGTGAAAACTTCAACGGGCTACCTATTGCGGTTCAAAAGATACATACAGCCGTCGGACAGACGGACGGACAGACAGACAGACAGACAGACGGCGTAGGCTTAGTAATAGGGTCCCGTACCGGATACGGAGCCCTAAAAAAGGAACCTTCGACCGCCCGCCGCTTTCAAAGGAAATTATACGACGACAGGGCATGTCTATCCTGTAAATATCTTTGTCTCAGGATCGCATGATGCCAGCGCGTCTGTGCACCGCGCCGCGTAATGGCTTTCCAGACGTGGAGCCGAAAAAATATCGGTTTTTATCGAAAAGTCAAATTAAACTGTTTTTACTAATTTATCTAGAGATTATGATTGATTGATTAAAGTTATTTCATTGTTGTATTTAGCCATTACTCTGTGTTTCTGAAATATACCAGCTTAGGCAAATTATTGTTTTTTGTTGTTTTTTGTTTATTCATCATTCATATGACAGTAAGACTGCGTTCGACTTGTCACAATTTGTTCTATCCGGTTCGGTTACACCCACGAAGAAGAACCGGCAAGAAACTTCGCAGGGTATATATATTTTAATGACTAGCCACATAAATAATATCGCCCACAGTCTATCGAAAACACAGCTTGAGAGCTCTGTGGCAAGATTAATAATTTTACTGAGAGTTCTGACTACAAAGACTTTATTATATAAGTAGTAATAATTTACATACATTTAGGGGAAACTAATTGTTAGAATCACCAACTCACAAAAAAACAGCTGGTCTTCCGATGGTCCCAAGCTAATTAACAATTTTAAAATAATAATAAACTGCACGATTCTCTAAATCGTTCTTGTGCCGTACTGCAGAGGTGTGGAACGGGCTTCCGGGAAATATCTTTCCCCACTCCTACAATCCACGGATCTTCAAATCGCGGGCCTTTCCCCAGCGACAATAGTCAACCTCCAAGCCGGACTGGCACCTCCTCGGGGGTGAAAATGGCTGCGCCTGAGGCTTCGACCTCGGGCACAGCCACCGAGTTCGGAAGCAATAAAAAAAATATTTAGCTCTAACCACTTCATCAGTTGCATAAAAGTTAAAAACATAACTAAGAACCATCCCGGTTAAAACCACCTTTCTAATAAAAAGATCTGCATCCAAATATGCCCACCCGTTTGGGAGCTACGGTACCACAGACAGACGGTTGCGTCAAACTTATAACACCCCTCCTTTTGCGTCGGGCGTTAAAGACACAGAAATGAAACGGTAGAAAGCAATTTGCTATTTTATCGCTATAGTAAGCAAGCACGTAGCCTTCGATCGCCCTTACGGCAATGCCTCCGGTATCCTCCAACCCGTATTCCTGACTCCACGAAAGCCTTCGATAACATCTGGCCACGCGGCTATTTCCAATTTTGCCAGCACGAAGCAAATGAAGTAGAGATAGTTACCGACCTGGTAAATTATCACGCGTTCTTACTTATTTACACTGCATAGCATGTGGGTATACGCCACGGAACAAGGACTAGCTGGAAGGGCTATGATGGGCGGCCGTACTATTGAACTTCTACTAAAACCACGATTTTTAAGCCCTCACTCGTCACTTTGAAGCGAAGCCGTGTTCTCTTCTTCTCTTCTCTATCTCTCTCTTTTATTCTCTTCTTGTCTATCTCTATATGTATCTATATCTGTGTCTCTATCTCTCTTTTTATCTCTATCTCTATCTCTATTCACCTCCATTTCTACCTCCGCCTCCGCCTCCGCCTCCGCCTCCGCCTCCGCCTCCGCCTCCGCCTCCGCCTCCGCCTCCGCCTCCGCCTCCGCCTCCGCCTCCGCCTCCGCCTCCGCCTCCGCCTCCGCCTCCGCCTCCGCCTCCGCCTCCGCCTCCGCCTCCGCCTCCGCCTCCGCCTCCGCCTCCGCCTCCGCCCCCGCCTCCGCCTCCGCCTCCGCCTCCGCCTCCGCCTCCGCCTCCGCCTCCGCCTCCGCCTCCGCCTCCGCCTCCGCCTCCGCCTCCGCCTCCGCCGCCACCTCCGCCTCCGCCTCCACCTCCACCTCCACCTCCACCTCCACCTCCACCTCCACCGCCACCTCCACCTCCACCTCCACCTCCACCTCCACCTCCACCTCCACCTAGCGGAGCGCGAGTTCGACTCGCACTTGACCTGTTTTTTTTAGACTTATCCAACGAGGAATGCCGCGGCAGTAAACAAATTCGGTCGAACTAGAACATCCTGCATATTATATTATGTATTTTCTCGGTTCTATAAGAATAGTCTATTAATGTGACGTCAGACGGAGGGGTCACATAAGCCGCAATCCGTCGCGAATAAAAGCTAGTCCATGTATATTTTGATGGATGGCATATTCGGTACATCCAATAATAATATATTATGTTGATTGTAAGGTCGCAACGCCAATGTTTTTTCTTTCATAAGCTATTTATGGAAATACGATGTGCTTAGTCATATTAATGGTGCACTTACTTGCCCTGGCTCAGTGGCTACGTGGGGTGGGCTGTGCGACCAATATCATTCACGAGAGATGTAAATAGGTTTTTTTAGGCTGGGCACAAAGGCAGATTTTCCTTTTTCTCTCCATAAATATTGAAATGAAATTGTATATTGAATATCATTACTAACCAATAATATGATGTGTCTTTTGCAATCATATTCGTTGCATAATATTTACATACACACATACATAGACAGGGTACAACCTGTACCTTAATTTATACTGCTGACGCATGCTATTTGATTAAAATTGATACACTAATTAAGGTATACACATTTTTAGGGTTCCGTATCCTACCTACCTTTCAAGCCTACGCCGTCTGTCTGTCTGTTTGTCTGTCTGTCTGTCCGTCCGTCCGCTTGTCCGAGGGCTGTATCTCTTGAACCGTAATAGGTAGCCACGAGTCGTGTAGGTAGCCCGTTGAAATTTCCACAGAATATGTATTATTATGGCCGATATAACAACAAATAAGAAAAATAAAAATATTCACGGGGGTTCCCATAGAAGAAACTAAAAACTGTATGCGCGCGCGCCATCTACCGAAAAGGGTATGAAGCATTTTAACTAATCATGATTTTTACTAATATGAAGCATTTCATAAACACACCATAGATTGCGTGATACGGAACCCTCGGTGCGCGAGGGTTCCGTATCGTAATGTAATTTGTTTACATTATACTACAATGTTTTATGAAAATTACTAATTGGCATTACTTGATACGATATGTATCAACAATTTCTGACAAAGGCTCCTTGATACACCTGATTTTATTTTTATTTTTACTTCCTTACATAGCGTCACGTTGTTTCCCGGTGGGGTAGGCAGAGACAACGGATCTCCACGTGCCACGATCCTGACACACCTCTGCCGCCTCTTCCACTCCCATAATGTTCTTCGTGCATGCTCGTTGGTTACGGGTACTAGGCACTTGACCCTTTTTGAGGACATGCCCGATCTGGTCCAGGTACGTCTATCTAGGGCGATCCTACCCGACTCTTCCACCCACATTAGCTCCGTAAATTTCTTTCGTTAGTCTCATATCATCCATTCTTCCAACCTGACCGAATCGACTGGTTAATTTAATTTAAGTAGGTACATAATTTTACTTACTATTATTAATATGATTTTCATTTCAAATTGTATGTATTTTTTATTTATTTAAGTATTTATTTTTATAGTAAGCGCGACATGTGGCGCCGAGCCACCCATAAGGTGTCTAGCGACGCCCATCGACATTCGGTCGCATGCGGGGGCTGCGAATGCCGTGCCGGCCTGACGGGTGCCCATTCACGCCTCTCTTGAAGGAACCGAGACTGTATTTGGGGGGAAATATGGTATATATTTCAAAGTTTTTAAATAAAGGTTTAGTTATTAGTTTGTACGAAAAGCTTTATGAAATTTATTGGCACGTACTTCCCGTATTAAATTATTGTAATAAATCAAAGGAAAGTCGCGTTCGTCGTAAATGCGCACTGCTTTCACTAAATTAAAACTACAGGAAGAAATAAATTTAACCAACCAGAGGCAAGTCTGATTTCATGTAGTAGATTGTAAGTAATATTATGTTATTTTTGCTTACTGCCTTAAGGCTGCATACGAGGTCAAATTCAGCACTTTCTGAGAGATGTACCATCAACATTACTCATCTGACATATTCAGTTTGAATATATAAACAAGTTACAATAATATTATATAAACTAAAAAAGTGAATAAATTAAATTAAAAAGTTCTTCCATGTGGACTGTGACCGCAGTCTCAAGGACCGAAGCAGCGTTTCCCCGCTGAATGGCTATGCTTAATGTGAATATTAAATATGTAAAATAAAATTAAAGAATATTATAAAATATAATTCAAATTCCGTTTATTTTAATATGTACATCCTATTTCAAAAATGTGGACACACGATGGAGAATTGAGTGCCAACAACAATAAAAAACCATAATACGAGTTTTCTACTAATAATACATTTCTTTATTTCTAAACATATTGTGCAATATAAAGCAAAAAACCTATAAACCTAAAACCTAATAATAACCCTCCTCCAGGTGGGACGATGTGGGCACTGCAGGTCTATTCTTGTAAATTCTGACAGCGGAATCAGCGCTATTGTGGCGCTGAGAGCCACTTACTAAAGTGGCTCTCAGCGCCACATCAGCGCTGATTCCGCTGTCAGAATTTACAAGAATAGACCTGCTGTTCCGAGGACGCTAGCGGCGGCGGCGTTGCCTCGCTGGATGGCATGGCTATAGTAGGTACATAGTTAGATTTAGTTACACTATTGTATCGAGCTTGTTTCTGTAAAAATGTTTTGGAACAATAAAGTATTTCTATCTATGTATTTCAATTAAAAATATATCAAATTGTTGGTTTGAAAAACGTCCACTTGATAAATTTATTAATGATTGTGAAAAAGAAATGAAATAAGAATTAAAGAGAACAGTAGATAAAAAAAAACTATTATTGGATCTTGAAAATATCAATATCAATATATCAATCAATCATCATCATCATCATCAGCCTGTATCGGTCCACGTGGAAAAGGCACGCAATACTATAATAAATCTGTAAGGGATGGTAATGGAGTAAGTTACTTTGTTTTATGAGATATTGCGTTTGTACACTCTATTCAGTTCCGGTTACGTTAAGATGTGGCTCTCACACAAACCGAATTGTTCCGCGCGCCGATATTATAGGTACGGTAGCGGGCTCACTAATATTTTCTTCTTTTTAACCGACTTCCAAAAAAGGAGGAGGTTCTCAATTCGTCTGTATGTTTTTTTTTTTATTTTTTTTTTTATTTTTATTTTTTTGTATGTTTGTAACACGATTTCTCCGTCAATTGAGGGCCGATTTAGAAAATTCTTTTTTTGTTAGTTAGGTCATACTTCCGAGGTGGTCCCATTTCAATTTTATCGAAATTGGTTCAGTGGTTTTCGAAAAATCAGCATAATACTATGGTGTGTGGTTACCTTCAGCAAAACTTGTGATGTGGTCGTTTTCGGCAATTTTCAGTTTGATAAATTAGTATGGTGTGTGGTTACCTTCAGCAAAACATTTGTGATGTGGACTTATTCAGCAATTTGCAGTCTGACACATATGGCGAATAATTCTGTACCACTTCAATCGATTTCGATTATTCGATTTCGATTATTCTTTTTTATGTAATATTACTAAAAAGAATGAAATAAAAACTGTTTTAAAAAATATTAAACCGATTTCCAAAAAACAAAAAAAAAAAAAACTAAAAAGTATTAAATACCTAATATTTTGAAATTTTCTCTGTCCTGTTGAAATACATGAATCGATATACTAGTGATACATATTCGGACCCTTGTTTCATGAATATTCTAAATTTGAAATTTTTTTATCTTTTCCGACCGGCGCTTAATTTATTATGGTACCTGGCCAGTACCTACTGTACCGAGTACCATCGAGCTGGTTTGATGATGGAGACAGAAGGTGGCCATAGGAACTCCTAAACTACACATGATAAACCCATCGTGTTTGGGCTCGTTGCATTTGTCTTCACGAGAAATTTACTTTAGACCTAAAAGATTCTCAATTCGACGGTATGTTTTCTTTTTTTGGATGTTTGTTACGCGATTACTCCGTCAATTGTGGGCCGATTTTGAAAATTCTTTTTTTTTTTATTTGAAAGGGGATAACCCTGAGGTTTTTGAAGTGAAAACTTCTTTAGCGGCTCTTGGCACTTTTTTAGGTGGGTAAAAATGTATAACTCGCGACATCGCGTCAGCGTCATTTTTAAAATGAAACCTTAAGTCATTGCGTTAAGGGTTAAGTTAGAGTGGCACGGGATCTGCCGGCACTCCCGGAGTGCAACTGTTAAGTAGGGTTCCGTAACACGTTTATGTCTGTCCATTCTACTAAGTTCTGCAAAATGAATGTAGGGTTCCGTAACATATGCATGTCTATCCGTTCTACTAAATTTTACAATTTTCAACCAAGGTCCTCCGACGGTTATTTTATAATAAAAGTAGGCTTCCGTAACACGTTTATGTCTGTCCATTCTACTAAGTTCTGCAACATCACCTACAACGTCCGTGATGTCAGCCCATAACACCAGTGCCATGTCAGTGCTTCCCCCTTTGATCGTGCTGACTACACTGAACTGGTCGGAAAACACAAACTATTTACATAGCCGTTTCGACCGACGTTTAATTCAGTGCGGTGGTACCAACCCGGGAAGGTTAAACCCTACCACCAAGTAAAATTACGAGGGAAGGGACTTACAGTTTTACGAGGAATCCGAACCTTGGTCAGCCTCCAACGGTCAGCGGTCACCCATCTAAGCACTGACCGCACCCAGCGTTGCTTAAAATTCAATAGCGACAGTTGACTGTCTGCACCACTGAGCTATCGAAGCTGACGTGGTCCTATTTTAATTGGGTCAAGATCGGATTGGAAAGCGAGTACATCAATAGCAAAAAATAACTAAAAAAAAACTGTGAAATAAAAAAAAAAGTTTTAAAAAACATAAAACCGACTTCCTAAAAAAAGTAAAACTAAAAAACTATTTAAAATAAAAATATAAAAACCGCCTTCAAAAATATATGAAATAAAAACCTAAAAAAAAAAACGAACCCTAGAGTTGAAGGCGGTGCTAAAGCAAGCAAAATGATGCATGAAAGAAAACATGAGCGGATGATAATATCCTTTTTGATTTGTGTAGCCTTTTTAGCACCGCCTTCAACTCTAGGGTTCGTTTTTTTTTTTAGGTTTTTATTTCATATATTTTTGAAGGCGGTTTTTATATTTTTATTTTAAATAGTTTTTTAGTTTTACTTTTTTTAGGAAGTCGGTTTTATGTTTTTTAAAACTTTTTTTTAAATACGAATTTCACGCGAGCGAAGCCGCGGGCATAAGCTAATTTACAATAAAATAAAGAACAAAAATGTAGATTTAAAGAAAGACTACCACCAAGACAAACACCAATTTAGTTAGACCATAGACGATTTGCATGAGAGAGAGGCATGCAATACAGATTACAACAATAATATAATTTATTGTTTGACGAATTATTTGAAGGTCTTATTCACTTAAACGCGCTTTGAAGGACGGGCAAATAAAAAATCATTAAGAGAACTTTTTCTAAACGCCTAACTCAATACAGTTCCTAAATCAAATTATATGAAATCTCACAAAAGGAATCGACTACCAAAATAAGACTTTATTTTTCCAATTTCTTGCCCATCATAAGATAAGCGTGATTCAGACTGAGGGAAGCGAACGGTGAATAACAGAGTAAAATTAAATGCAAACGCCAGCTTGTTTCGCAGATAAAAAAAAAGTAAAAAAAAAATATGTATTTCCCTTTTCACAATTAATATCTGTACAAAATATTGTTCCACTTGGGGCGGAATCATGATGTATTCATTCGACGTTTAATATGAAACGATTGCTATGAAAATAAATTAACATTGTGTTATGGTTTGTGGTTTATATTAACAATTCAAAGTATACTGGTAAAGTATGCCCCCAAACATTCAGTCACCCTTTTGTGTGCAAAAAAGTATTTTTTAATTTAATATAATTTGATTTCTTTTCATTTAATTTCATTTTACTTAACGTGTTTCAAGGTTATAATAATACTTATTTCCAGGTGTTTTCCGCGCGTCCCGACCTTTTTTTTTAAAGATAGCGCGACATGTGGCGCCGAGCCACCCATAAAGTGTCTAACGGCGCCCATGGACATTCGGTCGTACGCGGGGGTTGCGAATGCCGCGCCGGCCTGACAGGTGCCTATTCACGCCTCAGGAAAAAGGATCTACAGAACCGATTGGTACGCATCATTACATGTTTGTATAATTTCTAGTACGTACCGAACCCACACGCTGTATACGCACACAATCGGGGTAAGCAGAGTACTCGTTGTTGCGTTGTTGAAGCGGTGGGTGGCCGAGTGGTTTGGGCATCGGCTTCTCATGCGAGAGGTCCGCGGTTCGAATCCGGTCGGCGTGTACGAATGAGTTTTTTCTGACGAAAAAATTTACGTGCATAACTACACCTGCTGCTTCACCGTTCGGAACCTGTGTAAAACTGTAGGACCCTTCCCTTGACCCTTACTAGGTGGTAGGCTCAAATTGTAGCCGACTGGGTTGGTACCACCGTACTGGATGTAAGATGGCCGCATAGCAGCCTCGGTTGTGTTCTCCTCTAGTCCAGTATAGCCAGCAATCTAGGAAAGTCTCCGGTATGGCACCTACCTTCTCGGAGGTGATATTGGCTGGTCGGAGCATGCGCTCTGGCCCCTCCGACTCAGCCACCCATACCGGATTACATAAAAAAAAAGAAAAAAAAGTACTCTTGTCAATTACAGCACAACACCGACTACCACATTTGGCAAAATATTCGGACAAACTATCAAGCAGCCACTAAGGCACGAAGACCCACCTGCTGCAAGACTCGGTGGAAGAATCGCGCCAAGGTGAGAGGTGGCTAGCCTGTCACCGTAAGATGCTCTATGCACGTAATCTTGTCGCCTTTTACGACACGCACGGGGAGCAGATGCAGTAGGGCTATTCTTTTCAAGTACCCATTATAGATCCACCCAATGTGTAGGTACGCTCCCTGGATTCGCAGCGAACGCGCGATACATATCAGCGGATCCGAAACCCGTAAATTTCATCCACCTCACCCCTACCGCACCCCTCCCCCTATCACCCCCCCCCCCCCCCCCCCTAACGCCTCTACCGCACCGAATGGCACCATTTGTACTCTCATTATTTTTACATCATATTTATTAGGCAATATTTTTGATCGATCTGTACGTACAATGAAAAATTAACCACGACAGTTAGTATTTTACAAAGCAATTTTACAGTTTATATTATTTTACAGGACACCGCGCTAAAGGGCGACAGGCAAGTGCCACTCGGTGAAAGCGCCGTGCCAAGGTGCGAACCTTGGCACGGTCCTTCCACTTGGCTTGAAATAAAAGTTAAATTACAAATTTTAATAACCCCGACCCTTAAAAAGTAAAAAATAATTTCCGTTTATTTATTTTATTTATTTATTTATTTGGAAACTTAACAGCTATACATGTATATTTACAACTAGAACTAAAAATAACAAACTGTTCAGCCAGTAAAAAAGTTTCACATTTTTCAAAATTCATAACTATATAAAAATATTTTTTTTTTTTTTTTAAAGAAATAGGTATTAATTATAACAAAAACAAAATACATAATATGTAATATAATATACAATATAACATATAATATATATAATATATATAATTATTAATTTTAAATAGGGTGAGTGTATGTGTGTGTATGTGTGTATGTGGTGATGGTGTGTAGGATTGGGTGTTGGCTTGTGTTTTTTTTTTTTTTTGCATGACGTGTATGAAGTTTAGGTATGTTGTGTTTACTTACTTAAAGGTGTGGGGGACCGCTAAGTAAATAAAATATAAAAAAAAACTCAGAGCTGCGCGGGAATTTACTTAGCGGTTCCCCGACTCCTATAAGTAAGTAAACGGAAATTATTTTTGAATTTTTAAGGGTCGGGGGTTTTTTAATTATGCAATCCGGTTTGGTTAGAAAGAGGGGCCAGAGCACAGGCTCTGACCAGCCAATATCAGCTTCGAGAAGATGCCATATGGGAGACTTCCCTTTGAATTGCTGGCTTTTCTGCACTAGAGGGGAACCCAGCCGAGGTTGCTGTGCAGCTACGCGCTTCTGAAAATCGCCTCTCTAGGCCCCCCAGGAGATTCACTAACAAAAAACCTCCCCGGAAATAATTACATACTCAGACACGATACTGTCATACATTGCACAATATAAGGTGTTTCGTTAGTCATGTTCATGTCATTAACTTCGGGAGGGTTACATACGCACCCAAACAAACACTTTACGAAAAAAAAAACATATATTTATAGGATAATTTTTTCTCCTAACAAAAAAAAAAATCAAATAAGTAGCTGTAAAAACCAATCATAGTGACCTTATGACTTACTTACAACAAACAGCTGTTCTGCGTTTGAACATAGTACAATCTTTGACCCCGTACAATGCAAGTTACCTACTGTTACACACAGGTTAATGTTTAGGTAGCAAACATGTTTTGTTAAATTTCTCGAAAAGTAATGCTAGAAACATAGTTTTTTTGCGTAACGTGTTTATTTGAGTGTGTATGTAAACCTCCCGAAATTTTTTACATGACTAACGAAACATCTTGTATAACATTCACCTTTATTTGCTACATCTGGTGTGCGCAAATGGAGTGCGCGCGCACTCCATTTGCGGCAAACAGAAGATATGATGTTGATGGATGACACACAGAAGATATACTAGTTTGGGCCGTTACTTAAAAGCCCCACTGCATCTCTCCCCGCGCATGTTCTAAAAGGCGACTAAGCGATAAGAACAAGATGCAGGTTAACCACCTCTCACCTTAGCATGGTTTTTCCACCGAGTCATGCAGCAGGTGGGCCTTCGTGGCTTACTTGCTGCTTGATGGTTACCTTGTCTTAATAGATTGTTTAACGTGGCGGTCTGTGTTGGGCTGTAATTTACCAGAGTACTTGCAGCTCAACACCGACTACTCTGCTTACCCCGATTGTCGGGATATAGCGTGTGATGTGTATGTATGTAGAAGATACACGTGAGTAACAAGAATGACCGAGACAGACACACGTAGAGGTATAATTGTGACTAGGTTATTTTTGACGTGATGACGTCACGTCTTATAAATTTTATTGATGAACACCGGCTGCACACACGAAAAAGTGTCACGTTCCATCTGAACCTGTGTGTGCAAGCGAGAGCGCGTAACAAGCGATAGAGAGGCACAATCGGTATAGTCAAAGTTACCATGGAAGTAAAACTGTCAAGATCAGACAACAGAAGTTTGTTGATGGCCAGTCACAAGATGATTAATCTTTCTACTGGAAATAGAATTACTGATCTTTGCTCTATGTACTACGATTATTCCACGTCATCACGTAAAACTATCATCCGTAAACCGACTTTACAGACAACCAATTTTTTTTTAAATCTTTATTTTATGGGGGCTTTGGTGCACACAGTGACCATGCCAGCCCCATTGGAAAACACATAAATTACGAGTTATTTTTTTTACATTATTATTTTTTTTTACATATTACAAAAATATATTTTATTATATTTATAAAGTTCCTCTTTTTTTTAATATGCCCTGCGCAAACCTATATAATTTTATGGCCTTGTTGGAGGCTGGCTCCGCTAATATAGTGGTGTAGCTTCCAACATTATAGTTAGTGATACCCAGTTGTTGTCTCTCGACTGAACCCCTCACACACTCCACCGGCAAGTGATACACATCCTCAGGCAGTGTCAAGATATTCAAAACAGCCAACTCAACCCCACAGCGCGACACGATTCAGTAGGAGAAGAATTTTCAAATCCGAAGTCTTAAAAAAAAGGAGCACATTTTTAATTCCACCGGTACCTAAGTATTTTTTTATTTTTTTTTTTACCTAAGTATTAATTTTTCTTTCCCCTCTTAGGCAGATTGTTGCCCGCTCTACATACTTTATTTCCTTGCCTAGCATACTCCGTCCTACGCATACGTCATAATTAAATGGCATTTTCGTGAATCGTTCACCGCTTTAGCTCCTTTCTCTCCCTTCGATAGGTTGACCATATGTCTCAGAACATATGCCCGGAAAGTCATATGGATTGGATTGAAAATGAAGCAACAATTAAGTGGCTGCAAAATTCCTCACCGCATCTTGAAACTGCTTGTTAAATGAAGTATCAAAATTGACGATGGCACTATACACCAGATATAGGTAATGTATAAATAGGCAGAGTGGTCAGTTCTTAAGTTTTCATGTTTATGCTGTAAATATTATTATTCCTGGGAGCGGCAGTATGGGTTATTTATTTTAAATTACTTTAATATAATACTTATAAAAACCATATCCGTCTATCTTTTGTATCTGCCATACAAAACTTCCTGTCGCGCCGTCTATTATCGAGTAACGTAAACATAATTGATTGTTAGCAAGTTTCTTTTATGGGGGGGTCCCCATACAAGAAACTTGCTAACAATTTTTGAATGTTTTGCTTCTTTATAATTTGTTGCCGTATCCGACATAATAATACATATTCTGTGAAAATTTCAACCGGCTACCTATTACGGTGCAAAAGATAGGTACAGCCCTAGGACGGACGGACGATATACAGACGGACAGACGTTGTAGGCTTAGTAATAGGCTTTCGTACGGATACGGAAGTAGTTTTATGAGCTAAATTGTTTTTGGGGTTCCGTATCCGGTACAGGACCCTATTACTAAGCCTGCGCCGTCTGTCTGTCTGTCTGTCGTCCGTCCGTCCATCTGTCTGTCTGTCCGAGGGCTGTATCTCTTGAACCGTAATAGGTAGTTTAGGTAGCCCGTTGAAATTTTCACAGAATATGTGTTATTATGGCCGATATAACAACAAATAATAAAAATAAGAAAAAGTAAAAAAATTAACAGGGGCTCCCATAGAAGAAACCTAAAAGTGTATGCGCGCGCGCCATCTACCGAATAGAGTGTGAAGCATTTGAACTAATCATGACATTTAATCAATATGAAGCATTTCATAACACGCCATAGATGGCGTAGGGGGCGCTAACCATAACATGGCGATACGTAACCCTCGGTTCGCGAGTTCGACTCGTACTTGGCCAGTTTTTTTGTATGCGTTGTTCGCACTGAATGGGAACATTGTGGTAACCCTACTATGGAACCCAAGCTCGAGCGCCCGCTCGCCACGCGGCCGGCCTTGCTGCGGCGCCCGGCTTGATGTATGGCCAGCAAGCTTATTATGAAAGATTCATAAATCTGTTTTTATGGCCGCGGTGCGGAGAAATCATTATGAAGCCGAAACCGCGTGGGTTAATCCGACCCTTTTTTCCTAAATAGCCAAATTTGTACGAACAAATCTAGGAGATTCTACGATTATAGAGGTTTAGTTATGTGATTATACAGATGTATTCCCGTGCCGGCTTTCCACCCAATGTTATAGAAGGTCTTTCAAAATTAGTTCAGAGTATGCTGAGTAAGTATATGAATACTCACAAAGGACCTTCAACCTCTAAAGCACCGAAGTATCTTTGGTTCATTGAGCCTGTTTTATCGGTACTACTATGGCCGCTGCTCTGACGAACTTGCTTCTCTTATCCCCCCTCCTCCTGTTCACCTTCGCCAAACCCGCCATACTCTCGCGGAACACCCCTTTGTAGTCGACAGAAGAGTTCTTCGAACTGCAC
>OX336356.1:15102500-15274696 GCA_946902875.1 Nematopogon swammerdamellus
ACCGACGACAGAGCTTTTGAGTTGGTTAGAGAGGAAAAAGAGAGGTGATCAGCTCGCCGCAAGTCAGTACCGGTCTACTTACTTCATACTAGACACGAGAACGCAGGATTCAATGCAGACGATCATCCGCGATAGAAAGATGTCTGGGAAGACTACTTTTATCGTATTACAGACTAAAATGTCATACATAAGTAAGTAAGGACATCGAGATTTCAATACAAGTTCAAAATAGTACGGCTGTTCCATGGCCATTCCAGCTTCTCCTTATTCCGTGATACCAACGAATCAATGGTGCGCTCGACACAGCCAAATAACATCCCTTTCGAAATAACGTTCAACAATATGCCATGCCATTTTCTGGTTACTACAGGGATATTCAGCATGTTCATGACATAGTTCATGGCTTCCAGGTTATTTAAGTTATCCCACTGTCTCCTTTTCAGCCTCTGCATCACACCGACTGTGCTGGGGTTTCCGAATGTATATCTGCAAAACCGCTAAAATTTTGAAAGATGAGGCAGTTTTCCCTCCAAACTCAGAACTTTTAAGACATGTTTCTTACTTTTAAGTCAAGTTCATGTCGAAAAAGGGTTCCTGTCGAGCTAGCATGGCATTCGCGATCCCGCAAACGACCGAATATTCATAGGTATCGTACGTGGTATATTGGTGTCCGCATCCTGCATCACACTGACCTGTCTTATATCGTGCGGGTTGTCGCGCAGACACTTGAAGAGGATCTTGGCAAGGCAGTAGCGGTCCTCCTGCCGCCCGGTCTCCGCACCTGCTGATCCACGATGCTGTACATGTACAGCTATGCTTTGGTGGGCGCGCTCCGCATCACACTGACCTGTCTTATATCGTGCGGGTTGTCGCGCAGACACTTGAAGAGGATCTTGGCAAGGCAGTAGCGGTCCTCCTGCCGCCCGGTCTCCGCACCTTCTGATCCACGATGCTGTACAGGTACAGCTGTGCTTTGGTGGGCGCGCTCCGCATCACACTGACCTGTCTTATATCGTGCGGGTTGTCACGCAGACACTTGAAGAGGATCTTGGCAAGGCAGTAGCGGTCCTCCTGCCGCCCGGTCTCCGCCACCAGCTCATCCAAGATGCTGTCCAGGTACAGCTGCGCCTTGGTTGGCGCGCCCCGCATCACCGCGTGCGACATTCTACGAGTACTAACCTTTGAGAAGATAAATATTACGTGCAACTACAAAAACACTGGCCGGAAATAAATAAATAAATAGTTCGTGTTTTCCGTCCAGTTCAGTGGAGCCGACATGAAATGAATGGAAGCACTGACATGGCATCTAGTTCGCCCCGTGTTATTGGCTGCAATCAAGGATGTTATAGGTCATGTAGCCAACCGTGTCAGATTCCATAAAAAATTTTTTTTAAAATTATGTCAAAGTTGTCTGCCAATTTCAAACATTAGTCCAATAACAATGCAAATAATAATTAAACATTTTTGTACAATGAACAAGTGGCTACTGTAATAGGGTACAAAATGACCGAAACGTTGACATAAGTGAGTCACGAGTAAGTCACGTCGACTGTAAATCCGTAAAATTAATGTAAAGAATGTTTAATGACATTGAATGGAATACAATGAGAATATACATTATTTCACTCATCAATAAAAATTCACTAAAAAAACCAGGCCAAGTGCGAGACGGACTCGTGCACCGAGGTTTTTCCGCACCACAAAAAAAGTCTGAAAAACACGTTTCTTATATGGGGCGTCCCCCTTATTTCTTACTTTTTCTGTTTTTTTATTATTTGTTGTTATATCCGCCATAATATTCAGTGAAGATCTCAACAGGCTACCTGTGTACCTATTACGGTTCCAAAGATACAGCACTAGGACAGACAGACAGACGGCGCGTAGGCTTAGTAAAATGCTTCCGTACGGGATACGGAAACCTATAAACGAGCGTAATGCCTTAAAATGTGTGAATTATTTGTACTTACGTTAATTTTTGAAGAAGAACTGCTTTCTACTTTGCTATATATACAATTATTTATATAATACTACGAGGATGAAACGTGCATTCATGTCGTAAAGTCCGATAAAAAGTGATAAAACGTTTCTAAGCAATGAATGCTATCTGCATTTCGCCTCAACACAAATATCTTCGTATCACAACAAAAAAGAGGCGATGTAGCAACAGTGCGCGTTGATTATAGTCATGTTACGAGTCGAATACTTGGAGTCGAGTTGAAAACATCTATAGCTCGAGTTGCGACTTTCGACTCGAATACAATAGATCGATTCGCTATAGATTTTCTATTTAGTCTTGGAGCCATTATTTAAGACTTAAGTAATGGCTTCTTAAATAATTTTAAGACATTAAGAAGTCACTAATCTCGTACAGCGCGTCACCAGTTCAATCAAATGAATTCAACTTATTCGCGGCGGCAGACCGGGCCCCCACTCGCTCGACTCGAGTGCACTCACTCGGACGGCTGAATGCGAATACGAGTTGACGAAAGAATACAAATTGGCGACTCGCGGCCTTGAGAGACTGACTCGAGTAGAGCGACTCGAGTCGAGCGAGTGACAAACGAGATTATCAGACTGACTAACTGACTGCCTGTCCGTACGAATACGAGCCCGACTCGGTTTCACCCCAAATCCAACTCGAGTTGACGAATTTTAGGATTGACTCGAGTCATTCGAGTATTATCACTCGACTCGTCACAACTCTAGTTGATTACATAGAGTTATATAAACGCACTCATATGTCAATGGCTGATTATTAGTACGCTTGACCTTCAATTTCAACCTCTCTCTTTCTTTCTCTCTCAATCGGATACCGGCAGTAGGCGCAAAATAACCGGTAGCTGACCTTGTAAAACCATTTAAATTTATTTGTGTATGGATACGGAACAAGTCCTACAACCAAGCGCTGGGGTCTCTTGACATGTTGAATACTACCAAGAGGATCATAGCTGCCATTACTTCTGCAACTTTTTCCGATATTCCCCTCCGCTGATCATCATCATTCATTATATATTTAAACACTACTATTCTACTACCATATCGTGTTTATGTTTTCTTTTTATTAGGTACTACTCCTTTACTGAGCAAGTCTTATGTTTGAGTATGTATTCTGTACGGTGTGGTGTGTCTTTGATGCTCTTGATTATTGATTATTTGTGTTTTTTATTTTGATTTTGTTACTGTTGCGTACCTATCCTGTTTCTTTTTTGTATTCAGACTTTTTAGGTAGGTTGATGTTTTTGGGTTTATGTGTCACTTAAATTTATAACGTCCTTTCATTATTTCATTATTGTCTTCGTGGAGAACGTTGCTAGATGTGTCCATACTTTGTTTTGATATTATGTTGTATGTTGCCTCACGTACATGTCTGTTTGTTTTCCCATAAAAAATAAAATAAAAAAAAGCCTCAGTTGCACTCCGGGAGTGCCGGCACAAGTGAAAACTTTTTGTATTTCCGAAAATAATTCTTAGATGGTTATAAAAAAAAACTAAACACCTTAAAAAAATTTAAACACCGTAACATTGCTTAAAAAAGAAAACAAAAGAAAAAAAAAAACAAAAAAAAATTTGAGGGATTCGAAATGGTCAAAAAATACAAATCCTACACTCTTACCATTGAGCCACGAAATCACATAAACGAGTTGCTGTTTGCTATTTATAACCGTACGTACCGCCATCTAGTTGATATAATAAAAATTATTTGAGTTGTAGCATTAGGTATGTAAAGCTCTCGCTCGATAGAGGGCAGTGTTAATAGTATTTTGTAAATAAAAAACTTTTGTATTTCCGAAAATAATTGTTAGGTGGTTATAAAAAAAACTAAACACCCTAAAAAAATTTAAACACCGTAACATTGCTTAAAAAGAAAACAAAAGAAAAAAAAACAAAAAAAAATTGATGGATTCGAACCCATGGTCAAAAAATACAAATCCTACACTCTTACCATTGACCCACGAAATCACATAAACGACCAAACGAATATCGGATTCCCTTGATTCGCTACGGATCTGACGCGAATCAGATCTGACGCGAGTTTAACATTTTTTACCCATCCAAAAAAAGTGCCAAGCGCCGCTAAAGAAGTTTTCACTTCAAAAAATAAAAAAATGTATTATGGTTCCGTATTTTTTTTTATGGAAACTGACACGGTTGGCTACATCACCTACATCATCCGTGATGTCAGCCCATAACACCGGGTGAACTAGGTGCCACGTCAGTGCTTCCCTTTGGTTGTGCCGGCTAAACCCTACCACCTAGTAATATAAGAAGGGAGTCATATCCCTTAGTCGCCTTTTACGACACACACGGGGAGAGATGCAGTGGGGCTATTCTTTTAAAGTACCGGCCCCACACGTATCCATACGGAAACCTATTACTAAGCCATCGCTAGACTAAGCCTACGTGTCGTCTGTCCGTCCGAGGGCTGTATCTTATGAACCGTAGTAGACGGCCGGTTGAAATTTTCACAGAATATAGGTATGTTATTATGGCGGATATGCCAACTAATAATAAAAAAGTAAATAATTAAGGAGAGTCCCCATACAAGAAACGTGCTAAGAATCGATTAATATATTATTCACGCTGCTAAATAATAGATGGCACTACAGGTACTTTGCATTGCAGAAAGACACAATATAGACGGATATAGTTTTTTAACAGGTATGCTATAACGGATCTACGGAACCCTCCAGGTGTGGGTAAAACTCGCACTTGACCGATTTGATTTCTATGTATCTGTGTATGCTAGTGTGCGCGATAGAGTTTTTAGTACTACACTGTGGTATTATAGTTTTTCTGGCAGTGTTTTTCGTCACAGCAGTGACGTGTTAATTACGTATGTGCAGATCGGCATACTTTACTAGGCCACCTGCGCTGCGGTGGCGCTAGCGACAGATTCGAGATGATTACTTCTTAGAGGGTCAATTAATTTTTTATTAACCTATGAAACAATTTGTACCGTGTAGGGCCGGTACTTTAAAAGAATAGCCCCAATGCATCTCTCCCCGTGCATGTCGTAAAAGGCTACTAAGGGATGTGACTCCCTTCTTATACCACTAGGTGGTATAAGAAGGTGGTCAAAATAATTTTTTTCTCAAGACCTGGGATATTTTCACTGTGTTCTATAGGGAAGATGAAGGTTTTCATCCTTACAGCACAGCATTCTCACACAAAATTCATTGAAGTCGCAATTAGGTATATTTTTCGATAATATTTTTTGAGGCCAACGATAGTCCCACTGCATCTCTCCTGTGCATGTCATAAAAGGCGACTAAGGGATAAGGATTGAATGCTCTTCTAAAGGGCGACAGGATAACACACACACCCGCCCGGGTTGGTACCACCGCACTGAATGAAAGGTTGGTCGAAACGGTTATGTAAATAGTTTGTGTTTTCCGTCCAGTTCAGTGTAGCCGGCACGACCGAAGGGAAGCACTGACGTGGCACCAAGTTCAACCCGGTGTTATGGGCTGACATCACGGATGTTGTAGGTGATGTAGCCAACCGTGTCAGTTTCAATAAAAAAAAAAAAAAAAAACCTCACTCACTGCCTTTAGAGAAACTGGGAGCACAAAATTCACAGACAGAGAAATTACATTTCAAGATGGCTCGTTTAGTTAGATTTTATAAATCATTCGGTTGTAAATTAGTAAGTCTTCGTATTTGAGGTCCATCAAAATTGTAGGTTGCATGCTAAGTTTGCATGCACATAACATAAACATATTATAATTGTGACTTGTGATTACTTTAGAAACAAATTCCAAAATAAGAAATTTCGTGCAGAAAAATATTTGGAAAGTTTGAATGCCACAAATGATAACGTTTTTTTTATCTGTAACCAGATGGATTAGAGAAGCTTAGATATACGGTATTAATTATTCGTTTGATAAATAATACTGTAGTAATAATATCGCAATTATATTTTTATAATATTTATTATCTTAGTCTTGCCAAAATTCGCCACTTGACAACAATTCGGTATAATTTCAGTAAAAACGTTATATATAAAACTATTATCTATTTATATACCGTATATTTTTGTACCGTGTGGGGCCCCACTGCGTCTCTCCCCGTGTATGTCGTAAAAGGCGACTAAGGGATATGACTCCCTTCTTATATTACTAGGTGGTAGGGTTTAACTCGCCCGGGTTGGTACCACCGCACTGAATGAAAGGTCGGTCGAAACGGCTATGTAAATAGTTTGTGTTTTCCGTCCAGTTCAGTGTAGCCGGCACGACCGAAGGAAAGCACTGACGTGGCAACAAATTCACCCGGTGTTATGGGCTGACATCACGGATGTTGTAGGTGATGTAGCCAACCGTGTCAGTTTCCATAAAAAAAAATATATATATATATAATAATGTGTATGCCATAATATTACTTAAACCAACTTATTAAATACAATTTATTCGAATAATAAAACCAAGCACTAAGAAAATATAAACTAAATATAACTGAAAATGTATATTTTTCTATGTTTTATGTATTATTACTTCTGAATATTCGTTATGCTCAATAGATTAAAGCTCATAATGTATCTGATCTTCACTGCATTCCTTGAAGATTTCCTTCACTTTCATTCTTTCTATCTTTCCATTGACCGAAAGAGGGATGGACGGCACCAACACGACACCTCCGCGCAATCGCTTGAAGTCGCTCAGAGTCGCTGAAACAGACAGATTTTGTAAGCAAATATACATGCTCAAATTTTTTGCTGCTATTGATAAAAGATAATAAAAAAAGAGCATCAAATAGGCGAGATGGTAAAAAATACAATGGTAAAATCGTAGTCAGCAATGTCGGGTATAGGTAAGTTGGTAGTTTGAGTTTTCATTATGTTTTTATAGTTTCTTGTTCACTGTATGGCCCTAGTTGGCTGAAATAAAGTGAACATTTCACTTGTATCTAGGTCTAACTAAACTGGTATAGGTAAGTATCTGTAATGGATACAGTTATTATCGTCTTATGAAAATTATATGCATTTGAATATTGTGCTGGGGACGAAGTAATTGTATACAATATAATATTATGTAATTGGCAGTTCTATTAAAATTTAATTAAAGCCTAATTTTTTAACTATACCTAGTATAAATGAATTGATTTGTGAATGTGGTATTTGTTTTCTGGTCACGGCACCACGGAGACGATAGGTCCACGTACCAATACCAAGAGACTGCCTAAAATGCCTAGAACTTACAGCTGACAGCGTCGTGTATGTGCTGAGGATTGAGTGTGTAGCCAGAACGCGTCACCACCAGGGCGGCCGGTCCGCGCTCCGCCTCGCACACAGCTGCTGAGTGCACGGCCTCCAGTCCAGTGATCACTTCTTCAACCTCACTTGGAGATACCTGTTGAACAAAAAAAAAATACAATTTTTTCTTTATTTATTAAGAAAAATCTGACGTGGTTGAATACATCCCCTGTTTTACCCGTGCTGTGAGCACATTTTGCCTTGTTTCTATTTTAACTAGGTGCCATGTCATTTATTCTTTTGGTTTGTGGTTACGTTCGGAAAACTGTTCAGGTGTTTTTCATTTGTTTGTGAAAATATAGTACGATACATTTGGCTTGGAAACATTTTAGATCGATAGATAATACTTCATTGCTCCAAAAACATTTTACAGAAATAAGCAAAATTGAATTAGCAAAAAAATTAGGTGCTAAGTCGGACTTATTCCTGACAGAGATTTCTTACAGTCAACCTTTAACTTAAAGGGTGTTGTAGCGGCCACTACATTAAATTTAGGAAATGGTTATTGGGACCAATAGTAACAAAAAAGTCTAATAACTTTTTTCTGAATTCCCTTTAAATAAAAAGTTACAGTTTTAATACAAACTAATTGATTTATTTAGTGTAAACGGATCTAATGTTCCGCACGAACGTGGGAATGAAAGGCGCGCGGCGAGTGAGCGAGCAGGGACGAGTGCGCGAAGAGAGTAGATGCGCGGCGGCGGCGCACACTGGGGCGATTTCCCAGATTGGTGGACATGGACCATTGTAGAATCTTTTTCTAGAATTTCGAAATGCTTTTTGTAGAATCGTATTGGACGGTCAAATATAACATACTTTTGCTCTCTCGTATATTTCTCTAAAACTAATAGTTTCGGAGAAAATTAAGTAAATGTGAATTATTTGTATGGCGAGAAACATAATATTCCAGTAGATTTCTCAAAATGTTTAAAAATGGTTAAGCTAGCACCTACATAGTCGTGATGTATGACCATAGTTAAGCACTATTTACAAAAAACCGCGACCCGCTTCGCGCCGCTTTTTGTTTTATTTGTGTTTGAACATGTTACTCAACGTGATTTCTTGCATATTGCGAATTATGTTGCACTATACATAAAGTAATGTATACGATTTTATATAAGTTTTAGAGTATTGTAATATAGCTTTTGCCCGCGGCTTCGCTCGCGTGAAAATCGTATTGCAAAGAAAGAAAGTAAGTAACAAAGGCCGATCTGCGTTCAGGAAGATGATAAACCTAAGAAAGTAAGTAATTGAGGGCGAGGCCGAAGGCCGAGCTGCGTACAGGAAGACTATAAACCTTCTTGAAGAAAGTAAGTAACTAAGGGCGAGGCCGAAGGCCGAGCTGCGTTCAGGAAGACCATAAACCTTCTCGAAGAAATTAAGTCATTGAGGGCGAGTCCAAAGGCCGAGCTGCGTTCAGGAAGACTATAAACCTTCTTGATGAAAGTAAGTAACTGAAGGCGAGGCCGAAGGCCGAGCTGCGTTCAGTAAGACTACAAACCTTCTCGAAGAAATTAAGTAATTGAGGGCGAGGCCGAAGGCCGAGCTGCGTTCAGTAAGACTACAAACCTTCTCGAAGAAATTAAGTAATTGAGGGCGAGGCCGAAGGCCGAGCGATTCACCGTCCTCATGTGTAATTCGGTACCTATGTAAAAATTATTGTGTTTTACTGTAAATGGATTGTGAATAAATATATTTCTTTCTTTCTTGCTTTCTTTCTGTGTTCAGGAAGACTATTTTTTTTAATGTAATCCGGTATGGGTGGCTGAGTCAGAGGGGCCAAATCACATGCTCTGACTAGCCAATATCACCTCCGAGAAGGTAGGTGCCGTACCGGAGACTTCCCTGGATTGCTGGCTATACTGGACTAGAGGAGAACACAACCGAGGTTGCTATGCGGCCATCTTACTCCAGTACGGTGGTACCAACCCAGTCGGCTACAATTTGAGCCTACCACCTAGTAATGGGCAAGGGAAGGGACCTACAGTTTTACACCGGTTTCGAACGGTGAAGCAGCGGGTGTAGGTATGCACTCAATTTTTTTTCGTCAGAAAAAACTCATTGGTACACGCCGACGGATTCGAACCTCGGACCTCCCGCACGAGAAGCCGATGCCCAAACCACTCGGCCACCCGCCGCGCCTTTGTATAAACCTTCTTGAAGAAAGTAAGTAACTGGGGGCGAGGCCGAAGGCGGAGCTACGTTCAGGAAAACGATAACCTTTTCGAAGAAAGTAAGTAACAGAAGGCGAGGCCGAAGTTCGAGCTGCGTTCAGGAAGACTATAAACCATCTCGAAGAAATTAAGTCATTGAGGGCGAGGCCGAAGGCCGAGCTGCGTTCAGGAAGACTATAAACCTTCTTGATGAAAGTAAGTAACTGAGGGCGAGGCCGAAGGCCGAGCTGCGTTCAGGTAGACTATAAACCTTCTTGAAGAAGTACCTTCCTTCCTTAGAAAACCTTCTTGTACTTACTTTCTTCGAGAAGGTTGAAGGTCTTCCTGAACGCAGCTCGGCCTTCGGCCTCCCTTTGTTACTTACTTTCTTCGAAAAGGTTTATACCCTTCCTGAACGCACCCTCTCCCTCCCTCTCTCTTCCTCTCCCTCTGGCTCTCCCTCCCCTCCCCTCCCCCTTTACAGAAAACTGGATGGTACGGAACCCTCTTTACGCGAGTTCGACTCGAACTAGACCACTTTAAAAAAAAAATGTTACCATGGGATATACACTTAATTTACGTGAAAACGTAAACGAAAATCCCAATGCTTCTAGTTCTCATAGAAAACGCGATGGTATGGAACCCTGTTTACGCGAGATCGACTCGAACTTGACCAATTTAAAAAAAATTATGTTACCAAGGGATATACACTTAATTTACAGGAAAACGTAAACGAAAATTCCAATCCTTCTAGTTCTTACAAAAATGCGATGGTACGGAACCCTCTTTACGCCAGCTCGACTTGAACTTAATCACTTCTTTAAAAATTATGTTACTCCGGGATATACACTACCTCTATACGAAGTTTCGTCAAAATCCGTCCAGCCGTTCAGGCGTGAAAGAGGAACAAACAAACATACTTTCACATTTATGATATTAGTGAGAAGTGAGATGAGAAAGTGAGATGAGATGAGATGAGATGAGATGAGATGTCGACTGTAATAGAATTTATAAGAATGTAGAAGATTGTTTTACCCTATGGTCAATAGAAATTGCACGATTTACAATAATCGATACATGCATTTTGAGCCATGTTCAAGCACGTTTATACACTAATTGTGAATATTTAGAGTTGCGGTGTTTATGCAAAATAATTTAAAATCCATAAAATTTATTCAATATATAAATTTCGAGAAAAACATAAAATAAATTTATGCTCCAGAGTAAAAAAATTAAGATCGTTTTTTTCTCGAAAAATAAGCATCAAATAAAAAAAATTCCAGTTTTATAAGATGTTTGTTTTCATGAGTAGAACACGATTCCGTTATAAAATGTCCAAATGTCCCTACTTTGTAAAATCGCCCCACTGTGCGGCGGCGCGGCGTGAGTTTTTCGACCCTGACCGTTTCCGCGCCAGCACCCTCCCCCCGCGCGCGTCAAATCACACTAGACGGAAACATCAATTTCAAAAATTAATATCTCCACAACTAGACACTTAGAGAAAAACTCTATTTACTTTTTTGTCTTTGTAAAACATGACAATTGCGCTGCCGTTACAACACCCTGTATATAGGTATATAAATATATCGTACCTGATGATTTTGATATTTTATCAAAAATTTTATCCTGTCCACGAAAAACAGTTGTTCCTGTTCGTCCATGTAGACTTTGTCCCCAGTTTTAAACCAACCATCTTCGGTGAAAGTCTCCTTGTATGCCTGCTCATTGTTGACGTATTCCTGTTGAAATTAAACCATAAATTACATAATAATCAATACAATGGTACCGTGTGGGGCCCGTACTTTAAAAGAATAGCCCCACTACATCTCTTCCCGTGTATGTCGTAAAAGGCGACTAAGGGATATGAATCCCTTCTTTTAATAATAGGTGGTAGAGTTTGACCCGCCAGGGTTGGTACCACCGCACTGAATGAAAGGTCGGTCGAAACGGCTATGTAAATAGTTTGTGCTTTCCGTCCAGTTCAGTGTAGCCGGCACGACCGAAGGGAAGCACTGACGTGGCACCAAGTTCACCCGGTGTTATGAGCTGACATTACGGATGTTGTAGGTACATCACCTACAAGTCAACCGTGTCAGTTTCCATAAAAAAAATGGTAGAATTTAGTTTATCGATATTTTTATAAATTAAAATCTACCCAGATCTACATCTGTCAATCTATCAGCAACATAATATGCATATGGCAAAACAGATTGCGTCACGTTTATACAAATTGCTCGTACAGACCACGGACGATATACAGTCGTCCACGGATAACCATCTCGTCATTCATCAAGTAAAATGTAAAATGTGTTACAGGGGGATCGTTGCAAAATGTTTCTAATGTGCCGGATCGGCACTTTGTGAATTAGGAACGTGGACTTTGGCTCTGCCACGCGTCACCACCAGAGCGCGCGCGGTTTCCCGCGCGCCGCCCGGCATACCGCTTCACACCTCACCTTACTTCAGTCATCTTCTTGCGCCTGCGCGCGCTACATGTGTTCTTTTGTTTCTCCTACAATAAACTTTCTCTTATCCAATATCCGAACACAACATATCTACAGACTCGTCCACAGTCTAACTAGCTTAATCTACCTAGTGAAAAGTGGCACACTATTTGGTTTCCAATATGTACCATAATAAAAATAATGTTACCTTGAAAGTGCATTCATTGGATTTCACCAAGAGTTCCCCTTGCTGATGTGGACCTAGCTTGTGACCTTCACCGTCAACAATCTGAAATGATTAATATATTCAGTCAGGGCATTGAGGTGTACCAATGTATTAAAAAAAAAAACTGAAATCGGCACTCTTGCTAGCACAAAAGGGCCATTGACGATTTAAAAAAAAAATTATGTTTTGTCGTTTTATGTATCTCTTTTCTAATTTTATTTATTGCTGCGTTGTATTTAGTTATATTATTTTATTGTGCTGTTCTTTTTTGTATTATTCTGTTTTTGTTAACCTTTGTGTTATTATAAGGTATTATTTTAAGTTGTTATTTATAGTGTTAGTCATTTGTTTGTTTATAGATAGAAAAATGGTACTGTGCTTATGTTACTGTTTTATTTATATCTCTTTATTCACGTTTTTAAACTTTCATATTAATTTTACATACATTTTACAAAAAGTAATAAAAATACACAAAATTAATACAAAATCAAAATAAAAACGGTAATTTCCGCCGGCGGCGGGAGACAAGCCTCCAAGCACGCCGGCGGGTGCAGGCCGTGGCTACGGAGCTCTCCGAGACAACGCGAGGCAAGCTTTATTTATTATTATTACTCTGGGCCCATCCGAAAAACAGCGCTATAGGTCGCCTTGTGCACCTATAGCACATGCTGAGATGGGTCCATATTGTCATTAATTGTGT
Source organism: Nematopogon swammerdamellus (assembly GCA_946902875.1). Taxonomy (NCBI): domain Eukaryota; kingdom Metazoa; phylum Arthropoda; class Insecta; order Lepidoptera; family Adelidae; genus Nematopogon; species Nematopogon swammerdamellus. The sequence goes on from OX336356.1 coordinate 15,115,273, forward strand.
TAATAATTTAGGTTTTGCTTGTATAATTTCATGTTTTTTTATATGTTTTCTTTTTTTTTTTGTAATGATCTTTAATGACAATAAACAACATTTTTCTTTTTTTCTTTTTCTTTCTATTTTTCATTTTATTTTTCTTATTTAAATTGTATTTTAATTAGGTGTGTGTGTTTCGGAACTTGTACCTGATTAACCAAACGATTCATGTATTAATTTGATAAATCTGAATGCTCGGACGAACTGTTTGACGCGATCGCGCCGTCCCCTTTCCACCTGCGCACCGCGGATGCGTACCAATCGGCTTTCCTCTACAGAACAGTGGTAAACTATGGAACGCTCTCCCTGCCCATCCCAAGTAATAGTCTATATTAGTCTCGGTTCCTTCAAGAGAGGTGTGAATATAGGCACCTGTCAGGCCAGCATGGCATTTTCCATCCCCGCGTACGACCGAATGTCAATGGGCGTCATTAGACACCCACATGTCACGCTTTCTATAAATAAAATATGGGATATTTTTTGACGCCAAAGTAAGGATATTATTCATCCATGCACCAAAGAAAGTTGAATGAAAAAAATGACAGGTAACATTTTAAAATAAATTACCTTAAAATCTAACCAATTTACGACTGATCCTAAGCAGCATATTGGTGCGCCTGGCTTCGAAATTGCAACACCACCATGCATCTCAGTGATCCCGAAAGCATTCAATGCGCGACCACCTCGACGAACACGTTTCTGCAAGACAGCCATTTCAATTCTTTATTCATCATCCAGAGACAGTACACTGCACTCTGATTCGTCATATTTTAATATTTAACATTCTAGCATTTTACCAATTCGATTATCACAGCGAAGAAGAACTGGCAAACTTCACTTGAAACCTTTTTTTTACGTCCACTTAGTCTAAATTTACAAAAGTGTTTGCCACTGCCTATAGAGTACGAGTCATCACTATTTCTAAAAATGTATCACAATACAACATTTCTTTTCCATAAGCGTAAACCATTCACATAACATGTTGGTTTGTTAGACCCAATTGGAGCTGGCCAGTCTCCTAGCCTAACTAGTTATAGTAATGGTAATAGCTTTGTGTTCAAATAACCTTGTAAATTTTCGTTTCAAAATATTTATAAAGTTGACTTGGGCATCAAAGTCAAAGTCCGATTTTATTTTATCCAACTTGTAAAAGGAGAAACGCCACTAGCAGTCGTAGAATTCGAGAAATGAACAATTTAAATCATTATTTTAATTTAATTAGTAATCATATGTTATATACAAGCTGGTTTTTAATAAATATTTGGAAGTTCCAAACAAAAAACTTCATATTTACTTGACACTCCAACAACGTGTGTTCATGTATGGCGCCTCCGCCCAAATAAAGCGTATCTAAAGATGACATATCCCCAGGTTGATATCCTGGTTCAGTGATCAAAGCCACCCCTAGGTGTCCAGACATCAGTGACATTGTTGGCTAAAAATAAAAAATAAACAAATTAAAATATAAAAATTATAAGTAGGGCTTGGTATATTCCTATTTATGGATACTAATCATATAGATTTCTTGAAAATCAAGGATTCGCTTCGACCAACGTTTTATTAAGTGCGATGGTAGCAACCCGGGCGGGATAAACCCTACAACCTAGTAAGGTAAGAAGGGAAGGGACCTACAGTTTTACGTGGAATCCGAACCACAGTCAGCCTCCAACGGTTGCTTAACAACAGTCGACCGACCGCAGCACAGACCTACCGATGCTGACGCTCCAGAGAAAACGAACAACGAACGGAAAATCAATAATCACTCTTTTTTTAAATTTGAATTATAGAATCAGACAAACCAGTAAATGGTATCTTTGGTAAGTTTGTTACAACACACAAAACAACATTGGCCCTGAAGTAGTTCAAAAGCTCCCTTAAATTTCCTGCAGTTCAGATGAGGCCTATCAGCGTTAGTTCAGTCAGGCAGGCCCCAGATATGAAAACCTACCTTGTACTTCCTTAAGAGCATCCTGAGATGTTCAGTGGTGAGTGTTGCATTAGTAAACAGTAGTGTAACTCCGAAAGCCATGGCACCGGTCGCTGCAATAGTATACGTTATCCAATTGGGGCCTGATGTACACAAATAGATGGCCGTTGGTCTAGGAAATCTTTCATTGTAGGAACTGTAATGAAAAATATGAGATCGTGTAGGCAGTTTTTGGAGCAAACGACGCATTTTCATAAAGGTATTCATCGTGCATGCATCTACATGGATCGCTTTCATTCATTCATAGATTCCTTCGGAGTCCATGGAAATTCGGTCGTTTTCGGGTTTCGTGAATTCCATGCCTGCTTAGCAGGTGCATTTTTCCGCCCCGCTTGAATAAGTCGAGTCTGTACTTCAGATAAAATGGAGATCGTACATGGAGATCATTCCAAATGTTTGCGGTTCTTTAAATAATTTACTTTTAATGTGAATTTAAATATGAACCTTCCAAGAACATGAACCTTCATTAGTGAAACATTTCAACAAGTATGTTAATAAATTTTCACTGTATAGTTAAACAATAAATAAAACAATAACAAGGTGTTGATACATACTAAACTACTGGAAGTTGAGCCACAATTCCTCTGTTCTTTAAGACAGCAGACTTGGGCAAGCCAGTTGTTCCACTGGTACTTATTATCATAACTGGCGATTCTCTGTCTGTGTCCACGGGTCTGAAATATTAAGCGAAATTCATTTAATTTTTATTTTCCACTGTATGTTTCTTTCTTTACATACATATTATCAAGTTGTATCCTGTGGTAAGCGAAGTAAACGGTGTTGTGCTGCAATGTTTTGAGTGAGTCTCCACAGAACAACTTCAGTAAATAACTAGGATATTCTAACTATCAAGCATCAAGCGAAAGCATAAAGTAACCTAATGCATGAGTTGAGGTAAAGATCTTGGCTTTACCTGATAGGTTATTGAATGAAGTTCCGTTAAGTCGGATATGGTAATTGATTTCAACCCAGTTTAGTATAGCTCGATGTGAGCATGATAAGATTTTGTACCGCTCCACGGTACTTTAAAAGAATAGCCCCACTGCATCTCTCCCCGTGTCTGTCGTAAAAGGTGACTAAGGGATATGACTCCCTTCTTATATTACTAGGTGGTAGGGTTTAACCCGCCCGGATTGATACCGCCGCACTGAATGAAAGGTCGGTCGAAACTATGTAAATAGTTTGTGTTTTCCGTCCAGTTCAGTGTAGCCGGCACTACCGAAGGGAAGCACTGACGTGGCGCCAAGTTCACCCGGTGTTATGGGCTGACATCACGGATGTTGTACGTGATGTAGCCAAACGTGTCAGTTTCCATAAAAAAAAAACAAGTAATTATAAGATCACAGTTTCATCAGAAATATCCCATACTAGCTGTCTCCGCTGCTTTTTTCGAGAAAAAAGTATGTCCCATAAACATCTTTAGGTGTGCCAGAATACGTCAGTAAAACCCCATGAGAATTGATTGAGCAGTTCTTCGCTTAGAAGCAAACATAGAATGATAACGGCGCGTGGGTCGCTCGTTCGTTATAGATTTCCCGCTCTGTAAAACTAGCGAATTGAATGTTGACGTTTCTGGAATTATGCTCTCAAATTGTTTACAAGAAATTGGATATATTTAGAAGTAAAATAGCATCATACCTGAAATCCTTAACGCGATCGTCGAATCCACTGATGAATTTTGAGAAAGTCTGGTGTTCGCTGGAATCGATTTGTCCAAACAAAACGACTGGGATGTTTAGATCATTCTCTCCAAGAAATTTCTTCACAGTCGTAAGAGATTCCTCCTCAATAAAAATCATCTCAGGTTTCTTGATATTTACAAAATGCTTCAATTCATCTGAAATACACGGTAACCGAATAATAAACGTCATATTATGTCCATCGACTCGCTGTAAGCCGAAAATTACGCCAAACGATCGAAAAGTCAAAATGATTGAATATAAATTCCTGATTCTACATCATTCAAAAATAATAGTACTAACCAACATTCTCGTTTGAATTATTGTAACGGGTAAACTGAAACTGAACCTGTTTGATCGAATGAACACTAGTAATTACACATTGCTAACGCATATCTATCATATACTTCAACTTTTATTTTTACAGAGATTTTTACTAACATGCATTAATTCCAACATGCAAGAAGCAAGTGACAACTCCAGCGAACATAGCTCCGAAGAAAATTCCAGAAAACTCAAGGTTGTTCCTGTTGATGACGAGTACCGTGTCGCCCGGCTGCAGCCCGGCGTGCTGCAGGGCTAGAGCCGTGCGGACACTGCGCTCCAGCACTATCCGGTTCGTATCCACAGCGCCGGACTCTCCTTCGATCTGTGTGAAAATATATACATACATTTACATCGTTTTCACTTCTGTTAAAACGTATGGTCGTTCCATCTCAAACGCGATACAATAACCTGAGTTACATTGGGCGGGTTTTCTAGCAGATATTTATAGAGGATCTTGGTAACGCTTCAGTTGTCCTACTGCCTCGCTGCTACCAGTCATCGCAGACTCCAGGTAAAGCAGCGCCTTGGTGGGCGCGCTCAGCATCACACTAACCTGTCTTATATCGTATGGGTTGTCGCACAGACACTTGAAGAGGATTTTGACAAGGCTGTAGCGATCCTCCTGCCGTCCGCTCTCCGCCACCAGCTCATCCAAAATGCTGCCAAGGTACATCAGTGACTAGGTGGGCGCGCTCCGCATCACACTGACCTGTCTTATAATGTGCGGGTTATCGCCCAGACACTTGAAGAGGATCTTGACAAGGCCGTAGCGATCCTCCTGCCGCCCGGTCTCCGCCACCAGCTCATCCAAGATATTGTCAAGGTACAGCAGCGCCTTCGTGGGCGCGCTCCGCATCACACTGACCTGTCTTATATCGTGCGGGTTGTCGCGCATACACTTAAAGAAGATCTTGGCAGGGCTGTAGCGATCCTCCTGGCGCCCGGTCTCCGCCACCAGCTCATCCAAGATGCTGTCCAGGTACAGCTGCGCCTTAGTGGGCGCTCCCCGCATGACCGCGTGCGACATTCTGTGTTATTCACGTACAAATAAAGGGTTTAAATGTATCGTGAACAGACTCCCACTGTTTGATGGCATACTGTTAGGTTGTGAAAGATTTTTGTAGTGTATTGTGTGAGACCAAACAATTCAAGGGGAATTAATTCTCCTACTCAATTATTTGTTTTATATCTTGTGTGAAACTCTTTTTTTAACACGAATACAATATATGTTTTTTAATTACAAAAAAAAGTTTTAAAAAACATAAAACCGACTTCCTAAAAAAAAAAGGAAAACTAAAAAACTATTCAAAATAAAAATATAAAAACCGCCTTCAAAAATATATGAAATAAAAACCTAAAAAAAAAAAAACGAACCCTAGAGTTGAAGGCGGTGCTAAAAAGGCTACACAAATCACAAAGGATATTATCATCCACTCATGTTTTCTTTCATGCATCATTTTTGCTTGCTTTACAAATCACAAAGGATATTATCATCCACTCATGTTTTCTTTCATGCATCATTTTTGCTTGCTTTAGCACCGCCTTCAACTCTAGGGTTCGTTTTTTTTTTTTTAGGTTTTTATTTCATATATTTTTGAAGGCGGTTTTTATATTTTTATTTTGAATAGTTTTTTAGTTTTCCTTTTTTTTTTAGGAAGTCGATTTTATGTTTTTTAAAACTTTTTTTTTATTTCACAGTTTTTTTTAGTAATTTTTTGCTATTAATGTACTCGGCGGAATCGCTCGGCCTTCGGCCTCGCGATTCCGCCTCGCTTTCCAATCCGATCTTGACCCAATTAAAATAGGACCACGTCAGCTTCGATAGCTCAGTGGTGCAGACAGTCAACTGTCGCTATTGAATTTTAAGCAACGCTGGGTGCGGTCAGTACTTAGATGGGTGACCGCTGACCGTTGGAGGCTGACCAAGGTTCGGATTCCTCGTAAAACTGTAAGTCCCTTCCCTCGTAATTTTACTTGGTGGTAGGGTTTAACCTTCCCGGGTTGGTACCACCGCACTGAATTAAACGTCGGTCGAAACGGCTATGTAAATAGTTTGTGTTTTCCGACCAGTTCAGTGTAGTCAGCACGATCAAAGGGGGAAGCACTGACATGGCACTGGTGTTATGGGCTGACATCACAGACGTTGTAGGTGATGTTGCAGAACTTAGTAGAATGGACAGACATAAACGTGTTACGGAAGCCTACTTTTATTATAAAATAACCGTCGGAGGACCTTGGTTGAAAATTGTAAAATTTAGTAGAACGGATAGACATGCATATGTTACGGAACCCTACATTCATTTTGCAGAACTTAGTAGAATGGACAGACATAAACGTGTTACGGAACCCTACTTAACAGTTGCACTCCGGGAGTGCCGGCAGATCCCGTGCCACTCTAACTTAACCCTTAACGCAATGACTTAAGGTTTCATTTTAAAAATGACGCTGACGCGATGTCGCGAGTTATACATTTTTACCCACCTAAAAAAGTGCCAAGAGCCGCTAAAGAAGTTTTCACTTCAAAAACCTCAGGGTTATCCCCTTTCAAATAAAAAAAAAAAGAATTTTCAAAATCGGCCCACAATTGACGGAGTAATCGCGTAACAAACATCCAAAAAAAGAAAACATACCGTCGAATTGAGAATCTTTTAGGTCTAAAGTAAATTTCTCGTGAAGACAAATGCAACGAGCCCAAACACGATGGGTTTATCATGTGTAGTTTAGGAGTTCCTATGGCCACCTTCTGTCTCCATCATCAAACCAGCTCGATGGTACTCGGTACAGTAGGTACTGGCCAGGTACCATAATAAATTAAACGCCGGTCGGAAAAGATAAAAAAATTTCAAATTTAGAATATTCATGAAACAAGGGTCCGAATATGTATCACTAGTATATCGATTCATGTATTTCAACAGGACAGAGAAAATTTCAAAATATTAGGTATTTAATACTTTTTAGTTTTTTTTTTTTTGTTTTTTGGAAATCGGTTTAATATTTTTTTTAAAACAGTTTTTATTTCATTCTTTTTAGTAATATTACATAAAAAAGAATAATCGAAATCGAATAATCGAAATCGATTGAAGTGGTACAGAATTATTCGCCATATGTGTCAGACTGCAAATTGCTGAATAAGTCCACATCACAAATGTTTTGCTGAAGGTAACCACACACCATACTAATTTATCAAACTGAAAATTGCCGAAAACGACCACATCACAAGTTTTGCTGAAGGTAACCACACACCATAGTATTATGCTGATTTTTCGAAAACCACTGAACCAATTTCGATAAAATTGAAATGGGACCACCTCGGAAGTATGACCTAACTAACAAAAAAAGAATTTTCTAAATCGGCCCTCAATTGACGGAGAAATCGTGTTACAAACATACAAAAAAATAAAAATAAAAAAAAAAATAAAAAAAAAAAACATACAGACGAATTGAGAACCTCCTCCTTTTTTGGAAGTCGGTTAAAAACATGTACCTACTGTTTTTTGATGTGGGCTCCTGCTTCTAGATACCTGGCCGGGTACTTGTAAAGTTATCAAATCTGTATATATTGTTCCCACAGGACAATTTTAGTTTAGTGTGACAATGATGACACGTAACTGTAACAATTCTATATCCTACGTGTGTTTGTAACCTAAATCCACCTAAACGGCTGGATAGATTTGAATGAAATTTTGTGTGTATATTTGGGTGGGTCCCTGGATGGTTTGAAAATACAATTAAACCCGGTAGATGGCGTCGTGAAGTCCACGCGGACGAAGTCGCGGGCACAGCTAGTAATAAATAAATTTAAATTTAAATACCACAAACTTCCCGAACACATTTTTTATTTTCACTTGTTTACTATAAGTGCCTCTACGTATTTATAAGGTTTTATTAAATACACAAAGGACAAAAAAACAACACAGTATAATCAAACTAATAACTAAATAATTAAAATAAAAAGCTCTTCCATGGGATTGCGACGCAGTCCCAAGGACCGAGGCAGCGTTCTCCCGCTGAACGGCCAAGCTAATGTTTTGGGTGAGGAACTCTCTGTCACGCACGAGGCACGGTTCCAGGGCAGTCCTCTACAATATATGTGCAACTTACATTTCACAGCGTTTTGAAAGCGCTAATAGATTTGTATCCAGACGCTTTGCACTAATACTTGTATGTCTAGTTTCTTTATTTCTATGAATATAGACACTGTCTTTAGAGACACTCCTACCAGTTCGGGAACGCAACCGCTACTGACACAAGCCTAATAATGCTGATAATAAACAACTCAGGGGCCGTCTATAAATTACGTGAGGCATTTAGGGGAGGAAGGGAGGGTAAGGGGGTGTTATCTCACGTAATTTTTTTGTTTTTTTTTATTAATTGAAAATACAGTAAATTGGTCGAAATTTTTGTGATTTACATATGTTACCGTATAATTAGTTAACTCTTGACTAGCTACGATTAGTACCTCCATTTTATTAACTCATTGACAACTTGATACTTCAAGTTGGTTGCGTCCTCTACGGAAGCATTAACCAAAACAATCCTTCGCCTACACCAGGTGGCGGGCGCGATCGGCGCCGGCGCATTACTCTCGAAAAAAAATCATTTTGGAAGATTTTTCCATAAAACTTCATGAACTAACATATGGATTGTATTTACAGATAAATATTCTAGCTATAAATAGTATTTTTTTATATATATTGCATATTATTATTTTGTAAAGTTGTGTTATATGAAAATCGCGACCTGTCTCAGATTTTTTATTTTTATAAATTTATTAGACCGGAAATCGGTCACATAGTATTTTTATTATAAACACTAATAAATAACGGACCTAATCATACCTTTCTTGTGTATCAGCAGCCCCCGTGTCAACCACAATAAAATTTTGAATTCGCAAAAAATGTTGGCAAAAAAAACACTTTCACCAAGTTCCTAGGCGAAACCTAGGTCACAAAAATGGCTCATTTCTCGTAAATTTACGACATGCAAGCACTAAGCGGCACATATTATTCAACTAGAAGAACTAAGGAACATTTCTGTCACCTCACTTTTTCCAAAAAAACGATTTATTTTGAGAAACAAGCTTCTCAAAACAGGCAAGTTTGTATGGCGCGAGACCTAGGTCACAAAAATGGCTTGTTTCTCGTAAATGTACGACATGTAAGCACTAAACGGCATATATTATTCAACTAGAAGAACTAATGAACATTTCTGTCACCTCACTTTCTCCGAAAAACCGATTTATTTTGAGAAACAAGCTTTGACAACAACAACAAACAGGAAAAAATTGTCAGTATGGAGTAGGACTTTTCTTCGACTTTTTACGTAAAATGCATCTCAACTCAGTACAAACAAATGTACTCAATAGGTCCGGAATATAATGAAAAAGAGAAAAAACATCACTTACCGGTCCATTCTTCTGTATTTGGTGAACAAACTCAACGAACATTCACTACACCGACCCACAACACAACACCCACAACAATGACGACAGATATGATATTTTTTTCCTACTCTGTCGGCTCGTTGTTGTCTTCGGTAATGATAGTGTTGGTAGATCAATTTTGTCAACTTTATAGTATGTCTCTTTGTACTAATACTATAATAGTAGATTGTGTAGGGAAAAATTATTTTTCGGCCCATGCAGCGGTTTGGAGCGGTGGCGGGTTAATATTGACCGCTCCATAGATGACGGTATAAATGCTCGGCGGGCAATATTGCCCGCTCCAGTGATGAAGGGTTAAATACTCATATATTTTTATTTTTGACAATAAATTATACTACACATTGTAGTATGTTTATACTAACATAATTATGTTGATACAAATTACGTATCAAAGTTTGACAAAGGTTCTTTACACCTGATTCACTAAATAATAAGTCTTTGTAGGTAGAACTCTAAGCAAAATTTGTTAATGTTGTTCTCGGGTTGTGTTTTCGATAGACTATGGACGGTGTTATTATGTGGCTAGAATATTTGTAAAAATATGTATAATAAAAAAATTCCCTGCGAAGTTTCTTGTGGGTTCTTCTTCGTGGGTGTAATCGAACCGGATGGAACAAATTGTGACAAGTTCGAGCGCAGTCTAACTGCCATATGAATTATCAATAAACAATACAATTACTGTAAATCTTGTTAAGAATTACTGATTTAATTTGAGAAAAGTGTTTCATTTGATCGCATGACAAACAATGTCTATCGAGTCTATTACATTCCTAGAGTGAAAACACATATTTTCAAATTTAAAGTGATACATGTGGGGAGGGGCGGGGGGGGGGGGGGGGGTTTGAGGGGTCTCGCCATATCTCACTCTATCTCACCAAGGGGGGGGAGGTGGCGAAAACTCGCCAAAACATCTCGCGTAATTTATGAATGCCCCCCCTATGAAGTCTGAACTTCGTGCTATCTTAAAAAAATATGTTTACTCTGTTTTAAATTACTGCTCATACATAATTAGGTCTATGTGTCTTATCTCGACCTATATTTTGTCAACTCATGCGCCGTTCTATTTCGGATTGTGTAAGTAAGTATGGTATGACCATATTTTCGCCGATCAGAATCGTACCGTGTGGGTTCGGTACTTAAAGAGAATATCCCCACTGCATCTCTCCCCGTGCACATCGTAAAAGGCGACTAAGGGATAAGGACAAGATGCCGTGCTGAAGGGCGACAGGATAGCCACCTCTCACCTTGGCACGGTTCTTTCACCGAGCCATGCAGTAGATCGGTCTACGTGCCTTTCTTGCTGCGTGATAGTTATCTTGTCCGAATACTTTGCTAAATGTGGTGGTCGGTGTTGTGCTGTAATTTACAAGAGTACTTGCAGCACAACAACGACTAATCTGCTTACCCCGATTGTCGGGATGCAGCGTGTCGTATATGATGTACATATGATCATATTTTCGAATATGGGGCTCGCCTTCAATGGTTTGATATTTGTTGTCGCAGGAAACCTCACGGCATACCACGGCCTTTTCACGCCCATTTTGAAAAACCCCAGGCTGTACTTGGGAGGAAATAGATGGGCGGGGCGTGCGTTCCACATTTTCCCGGTTCTGTGAATAAAGTGGAGAAAAAGTAATTTTAGTTCTTAGGTTAAGACGTTTAATATGTATTTTCAATATGGCCCTAGTTGGCTGAAATAAAGAGATAAATAAAAAAAAATAAAAAAAAAAATACCTACAGAACCGGTTAAAATATTAAAGTGAGCGTTTTTTCATGTTCTCATGGTCTGTCTCTAAAATCTGTAGAAAACTTACTTTTGGTAATACCGACTTCAACTTTCAACTTTTTGCTGCACGAAAGATATGAAATCGAAATATTTACTTTATTGCACACAAAAAAGTTTATAAAAGGTATATTCAATGTCTAGAGGCATTTTCTACCAGTCATGCCTAGGATTATGGGTATGGCGATGGGTTCTGCAAAATTTACTAAGGTAAAACACAAAAAAAGAAACAAAATAAAAATAATTACAAATTACATATACAGTTAACACACAAATACATATTTACCCCCAAGTATAGTCTCGGGTCCTTCAAGAGAGACGTGAATAGGCACCTGTCAGGCCGGCATGGCATTTGCAACCCCCGCGTCCGGCCGAATGTTCATGGGCGTCGTTAGACACCTTATTGGTAGCTCGGCGCCCCATGTCGCGCTTGCTATAAAAAAACTTACCCCTTTATTTAAATTTAAAAATGCAAGTCGAAACGGGATCTCCAACGTTTTTTTTAGTCACCAACTGTCACTTGAACATTACAATGTTTGAAATGTTCTAAACATTGAAACTTTGAAAGCACTTTTGTATTAAATAAATATTTTCTTTTTATTTCTCATAAAATATAGATTTCATAATTTATTTAATGTAACTATTTAGGTACAGTTCACATTGTTTATTATTTACTATAAATAAGGCGAACTTTGCGACATTCAATTAGCACGTAAACACATTAGCACTCATTTAAAGCTACCACATGTTTGATGAGTAATATATTAAGTCAATGGTTTGATGGCTACATTTTGTTTAGGAGATAAACCGGTTGAGTGACTCAACAAATTTGCCTGGTACCTACATCGCCTAAGAATTTATCAAATCCTAATGGACTTCTCGATTCAATATCCTAGAGCAAAAATCACCATGCGGCGGCGGGTGGACGAGTGGTTTGGGCATGAGAAGCCTCGTAGCCTCTCATCGAGAGGTCCGAGGTTTAAATCCGGTTGGCGTGTACCAATGAGTTTTTTCTGACGAAAAAAATTACATGAATACCTACACATGCTGCTTCACCGTTCGGAACCTGTGTAAAACTGTAGGAACCTTCCCTTTCCCCCTTACTAGGTGGTAGGTTCAAATTGTAGCCGACTGGGTTGGTACCACCCACAGAAATCAATGGATGTAAGATGGCCGCATAGCAGCCTCGATTGCGTTCTCTTCTAGTCCAGTATAGCCAGCAATCCAGGGAAGTCTCCGGTATGGCACCTACCTTCTCGGAGGTGATATTGGCTGGTCGGAGCATGTGCTTTGGCCCCTCCGACTCAGCAACTCATACCGGATTACATAAAAAAAACCTTTGCCGACGCGTCATACACCTCTACGTAAAAAAAACATTTAGGGAAACAGAAAAGTATTCTATACTCTGTTCCGCCGGTGTTGAGTTGAGAGTAAAGTAAGTAACTCATCGCAAATAATGAACGTTTACATAGAGGCGAATTCTCTGAAGCGGTGCGAACAGAATTGACTTTTGTTATCAGAGTTAATCCTTTTGAAAAATATATTAGTTAATAAAGGTTGTAAAGAAATAATGCAGAAATAGTTAAATTTCTCAAATAAGATAAAAAAAACGTACCGAGATTCGTACTATTCTGGGAAATTGTCTAAACAAATTTGACTGAAATACTTTTGGAAAGCCGCTAATATTATTCGGAATATATATCAATTATTACTATAAGTACTATTGGCAACAATGTTTATATACTATGTTAAGTATTGCATGGCGCGCAAGAACAAAGGCATGCGTCCGTGTCGAGTGACTTCCAAATGAAGACTGAGCTATGTAAATGCGCATTCACCCGCTCGGGGGTTGGGTTGTGAGGCGCGGTAACCAGTGATGACTTGATGAGTCACTCTCAACACTGGGTGACACTGGGCGAACAGAGTATAGCCTATGTATGTATTCTAGCGCAGGTTGGATACAATTTTTTTATGGAAACTGACACGATTGGTTACATCACCTACAACATCCGTGATATCAGCCCATAACACCGGGTGAACTAGGTCCCATATCAGTGCTTCCCTTCATTTCATGTCGGCTGCACTGAACTGCACTGGACGGAAAACACGAACTATTTACATAGCCGTTTCGACCGACGTTTCGTTCAGTGCGGTGGTATCAACTCGACCGGGATAAACCCTACCACCTAGTAAGGTAAGAAGGGAATGAACCTACAATTTCACGTGGAATCCGAACCACGGTCAGCCTCCAACGGTCGACAAGTACTGACCGCGCTCAGCGTTGCTTAACAACAGTCGATCGACCGTACCACCATGTACCACTAAGCTATCGAGACTGACCATTAAAGGAATATTCACCTTCGATACTGTAGCACGGAAAAGAAACCCCGTGCTGCGGTTTTACTATTGGCGTAAGGTGTATGTTCTCTTCCAGGTCTTCTTCTGCATTAAATTGCATAAAGAACGGATGGAACGCATCGATGTCTAATTTTATAGATCGAACGTCGCGCGATTTAACCTGTACTATGTTTCGTCGTAACAAGTGTGCGTGCATTCACACGCAGTATTGTGATACTCACACAAGCACACACTTACATCATATAGTCGTTTCATGTCCGTAAACGGCGGGCATCGGAGCGCGCCGCGCCTCCTGCCACGAGATACTTGATGATGTTTGCATTTTACACGCCGCCATGCTGTCACGTGACGCGATCCCTACGACGTTACTGTCGCGTTCTCACTTGCCTACAGATGATAAGAGTGAGCGAGAAAGTTGTCATCGCTCGCCCATCGGCGCGATTGTCGTATTTCCTCTCACTCTTATGATCAGTAGGCAAGTGGGAACGAGAACGCGATAGCTACGTCACACAATCCGTGACATGTCAACATGGCTTCTTAACACGTCATAACATGCTCAGGCGAAACAAACAACAACGTTTGTCACTGTCACTCTTGCATAAAACACAGCTTCACTCTTTCTCGTTCGCTCTTTATATTAATTACGTATACAAAAATCTGTTTAACATAAAATTTGAGAAAAAAACCAGCAAAATAAATACTTACTGATGGAAGGAGACGCCTTTCTTTACGTAATTTCGATCTGAGCTGTTACAATACTTGTAACAGCAACCGGGCATGCTGAACACACGCACTTTTGCGCCACAGACTCGGTACAGTAAGACTTACGCTCAACACGCGCTGCACACGCCGTATGAAGCATTGATGTATATTTAGAGATATGCCCATCCCATACATTACTCCCGAAAAAATATGTTCTCGACGAGAACTGCATAAATTGCAGATTTCACGGACAGCCGCTTCATACGGCGTGTGCGGCGCGTGTTGAATGCACGCATGTCTGTATCGAGTCGGTGACGCGTGTGTGCAGCGTGCCCGGTTGCTGTTATAAAGAGTGACAGTGACGAACGTTGTTGTTTGTTTCGCCTGAGCATGTTACGGCGTGTTAAGAAGCCATGCTGTCACGGATAGGATCGTGTGACGGTGCGGTGGTATCGCGTTCTCGTTCTCGCTTGCCTGCTGGTGATGGGAGTGGGCGGAAAGACGGCAAACGCGCCGCATGACGTCTTTCTCGCTCGTTCTTGTCATCTGTGGGCGGGTGGGGGCGAGCGCGCGATAGTATCGTCGTAGGGATCGTGTCACGTATCACTATACTGCGTGTGTGTGCACGCACACTTGTACCGACGTCTAGCACAGGTTGCATCGTACGACGTTCGATCTATAAAATAGATGTCGATGGTATGAAGCGGCTGTCCGTGAAATCTGCAATTTATGCAGTTCTCGTCGAGAACATATTTTTTCGGGAGTAATGTATGGGATGGGTATATCTCTAAATATACATCGATGATGGAACGAAATAAAATATGTATCAAATATTTTTATTTAAATATGTATATGTATATATTCTTTATTTAACACCAATTTATATAAATAAGGCACAATAGGTGAGCTTAATGCCGTAAGGCATTCTAATACACTGTTTGTATTGTTTATTCTAGGCCTATTTATAAGTGTATAATGCAAAACTGCTCAGTTCACTTCTCATAATGTATTTTATCTTCACTGAATCCGTTGAATATTTCCTTCACTTTACTTCTTTCCACCTTTCCGTTGACCGAGTGAGGGATGGACGGCACGAACACGACACCTCCTCGCAGTCGCTTCACGTCACTCAGAGTGGCTGAAACAGGAAACAATTTTGATACAAAATTGACATGGTTGGCTGCATACACAGTAGGTACACACATTATTAGGTACTACAAGTATTACAAGTAGGTACATACATTTTGTACCGTGTGGGGTCGGTACTTAAAAAGAATAGCCCCACTGCATCTCTCCCCGTCGCATGTCGTAAAAGTCGACTAAGGGGTAAGAAAATTCGTCAGCCTCGGTAGCTCAGTGGCGCGGTTGGTTAGTCAACTGTTATTAAGCAACGCTGAGCGCGGTCAGTGTATGGATGGGTGACCGCTCGACCGTTGGAGGCTGACCGTGGCTCGGATTCCACGTTAAACTGTAGGTCCCTTCCCTTCTTACCTTACTAGGTGGTAGGGTTTATCCCGGCCGGGTTGGTACCACCGCACTGAACGAAACGTCGGTCGAAACGGCTATGTAAATAGTTCGTGTTTTCCGTCCAGTTTAGTGTAGCCGACATGAAATAAAGGGAAGCACTGACATGGCACCTAGTTCACCCTGTGTTATGGGCTGACATCACGGATGTTGTAGGTGATGTAGCCAACCGTGTCAGGTTCCATAAAAAAAAAAAAACACATATATACCGGTCGTGCCGGCCAATTAGATCTTGTTCTCTCAGCTAAATGTTATTCCAGTAATTCCCTTTCAAATGTCTGGGTGTAATTATCAATAGTTACAAAAAAGTCAAATAACTATTTTCTAAATTATCTTTAAATAAATAGTTGCAGTTTTCAAAAAAAGTAATTGATTAATTTAGTTTAAAAATGATCTAATATTCCGCACGAACGTCGGAATGAAATCCGCGCGGTGAGTGAGCGAGTAAGGACGAGTGCGTGAAGTGACCCCGACCGTTCCCGCGCCAGCACTCTCCCCCGCGCGCGTCATATTATACTTGACGAAAACGTAAATTTAAAAAATTTATATCTCGTAAACTAAACACTTGAGAGAAAAAAAAATATTTGTTTTTCTTGGAAAAACATGAGTATTGCGCTGGCAAATTAATGTACTGACCGTTACAACACTCTGTATAAATATATATTTGGTGTTGTGACCATCCTGGTCACGGCATCACTGAAATGACTCGAGCACAACTATACGAACTATAATCCTCTAAAGTAGGAATAAATATACTATAATATTCTTACAGCTGACAGCGTCGTGTATGTGTTGAGGAGTGAGTATGTAGCCAGAACGCGTCACCACCAGGGCTGCCGGCCCGCGCTCCGCCTCGCACACCGCTGCTGAGTGCACGCCCTCCAGTCTAGTGATCACTTCTTCAACCTCACTTGGAGATATCTGTTAAATTGAGATTTTATTACAACTACGTTTACTCTTGTATTGCACACTGAATGACCCTGCTGCTCCTAAATACCTATCCGACCGTTTCCAAATGCTTTCCTCCCACGGAGTATCATTAAGATCCTCTGACACCCTTGTTCTTGCTATCCCGTCCCACTCCTCAGTATTTTACACTGACTCTTTCACAGTGCACGCTGCACGCATGTGGAACGAACTTCCTCTACGTTTACGACAGTGTGCATCGACCCACACGTTCAGAGTGCTCTTGAAAGACCATCTCCTCAAACCCTAAACCTCATCTCCTTCTGTTTCGAAGTTCATCGGTTTCTGAGTTATTATTATATTATATGTTTATATATAAATCTTTGTTTTTCTATTTTCTATTATCTAAGACTATGTTTTGTTGCACCTACCCTGGTTTTTATATGTAAAAAGGGTAGGCTGGCGGAAAATGCCATAGGCATTAAGTAATGTAAGTCTGTACGATTTTATGTGCAATAAACTTTTTTTTATTTGATTTGATGTACGTTTACGTTACGTTTCATGTAGGCTAATCCTCACGGTTAATGGTGGGTAACGTCGTTATTTTTCCGCCAACACGTGTCTTTCGCCATCAAGCGTGTTATCGATCAAGGTGACAATGGCGAGGGGCCGTGATGGATAAATGTTTTTTATTGCTTCCTAACTGGGTGGCTCTGCCCGAGGTCGAAGCCTCAGGCGCAGCCAATTTCACCGCCGAGGAGGTGCCAGTCCGGCTTGGAGGCAGACTAAGATCCGTGGATTGTAGGAGTGGGGAAAGATATTCCCTGCGAGCCCGTTCCACACCTTTGCATTGCAGTACGGTCAAAGAGATACAGCCCTCGGACAGACGGGCGGACGGACGGATAGACAGACGGCGTTGGCTTAATAATAGGGTCCCGTACCGGATACGGAACCCTAATAACATAATAAAGTCCACATACATGATGATTCTGATATTTGATCAAAAATTTGATTCTTTCGACGAAGAATAAGTCCTCGCTTTCGTTCATGTACACCTTGTCCCCGGTCTTCAGCCAACCGTCAGCGCTGAATGTCTCCTCGTACGCTTCCTTATTGTTGGCGTATTCCTGCAGACAATAAAATATCATACATTATTATTATTTTACTGAACGGGCCCTTCATACCTTACTAGGTGGTAGGGTTAAACCAGCCCGGGTTGGTACCAGTGCACTGAATGATAGGTCGTTTGAAACTGATATTTAAATAGTTCGTCTTTTGAGTCCAGTTCAGTGTAACCGGCACGACCGAAGGGAAGCACTGACAGAGCACCTAGTTCACCAAGGTGTTATGGGCCGACATCACGCATATAGTAGGTGAAGGTCTAAGGAATTATTAGCAAAAAGATTTTTTTGCCGGAGACTTATACTTTTGGAAAATTTGTTTTAAAGATATCCAAATATTAGTGAAAGTAACCTGTTAGTATGGCTATTCCCTATAGTGTATTTTATAAGCCTGAGGCGCGGAGCGAGTGCAGCCCCCGTCCGCTCGCGCTTTGTTACGCAAGGACGGAGTGGCTGCACTTCCCGCAGCGCCGGAGAAGAGGCAATCCTAAGTTCCTTTTATATTTTCTTGTTTGTGTAGTAAGCTGATAAGTACCGAAAAGTGCATAATTATATCTCCAATGAAGGGGGGGGGGGGGGGTGTATTCAGTAGATACTTATTCCCCCCTCCCCCTTAGCATAGCACCCCCTTCTATACCTTGTCTCCCCTCACTGAGTCATATTACGCTTTTGCCTTCCCCACTTCCGCCTTACACTTCCGCTGTATACCCCAAACGAACCCCCCCTCTCTCCCTCACCCCCTCCTCCACTTCCCTCGCCAACCGCCTCTTTGTACAGCAAATCTCTTTTAAGTTCTAGTTGTTTTTTGAAGTCGGCGACGCAATGTTTTTTAAAACAGTTTTTTATTTCACTCTTTTTATTTATATCACATAACAAGTTCTGCGTTAAGGCGGTGACAAACGCCAAATACGCAAAACATGCAAAAAGTGCGACAAAGAAGGTCCAAAACTGACCAATTGACACACATTCAGAAAATTAAAAAAATACCAACCTATATTTTGGTTCCTTACCAACAAAGTGCATTGCTGGTTTTTTTAATAATGAGTAAAAGTAAGTAATAAACATAAAATTAAAAATATATAAAAAAAGCATGAATTTTTGAAAATCTGAGTATGTGTGTATTATTACAATTTTACAATACCACCGATTCAAAGGTCACAAAGCTCTGAGAAAACTCTATTCAATTTGTTTTATTATTTTATCCACGAAAGGAGATAAAAATAAAAAACAAAAAACGCCTACATGAAATTATTGACGTAATTCTTCAGTCGGAAGGGTAAAATTTTTGCCTTCGTCAATTTAGCAGGCACTTCAATACTAGATACAATTTTAGTTCCGGGCTCGCTTGCTCGCTCCTGCCCTGCTGCGCCCGCGTGTCGGTCGTCATTTCTGTCTTCTGTGTTTGGATCGAATGGAAAAAAGATAGGTAGGTTA
Organism: Nematopogon swammerdamellus; assembly: GCA_946902875.1. Lineage (NCBI taxonomy): Eukaryota > Metazoa > Arthropoda > Insecta > Lepidoptera > Adelidae > Nematopogon > Nematopogon swammerdamellus. Next base: position 15,134,570 of record OX336356.1, read on the forward strand.
GGTATATTTGTACCGTGTGGGATGGTAATTTAAAATAATAGCCCCACTGCATCTCTCCCCGTGCATGTCGTAAAAGGCGACTGAGGGATTTTTTTATGTAAACTGACACAGTTTGCTATATCACCTATAACATCCGTGATGTCAGCCCATAACACCGGGTGAACTTAGGTGCCATGTCAGTGCTTCCCTTTGGTCGTGCCGGCTACACTAAACTGGACGGAAAATACAAACTATTTCGGGATATGACTCCCTTCTTTTTTTCCGTCCAGTTCAGTGAAGCCGGTACGACCGAAGAAAAGCACTGACATAGCACCTACTTCACCAGTTGTTACGAGCTGACATCTCGGATGTTGTATTGTAGGTGATGTTGCCACCGTGTCATTTTCCGTACCAGTATACAGTACGACCGTATCAGTAATATCTCTCTTCTGTGGTATCTATCAGTATACGCTCCGGTACGTAACTTGACGGGGCGTTATACGCATGGCTTTCGTTGGTATAACCACAGAATAACTAATAGGTACTGTGGTATAACGCTGTCTGCGCTTGAGATGCAAGGACTATAGAACCGTGCCTAAATAAAAGTAGCCTAGCAACAGCGGCGCGCTGCGGAGCGGGGGCGGCGGCGGCGGCGGCACTGTGGTGGCGCGGAGCGGAGACGACGCGGCGGCGCGGCGCCTCCCGCGCCTCCACCGCGCCGCCGCCGCCGCCTCCTCCGCCGCCGCCGCCGTGCCGCCTCCGCACCGCACGCTGCTACTGAGTTACCGCACCGCACCGCACCCCACCGCACCGTGCCATGCTGCCGCCGCGCGCGCCGCGCGCGCCGCCCGGTACCTATGTTGCTATGATATTTGCCATACATACCTAAATGCCTATCTACCTATTACCTACCTACCTATTTTTATTTTAGTTTTCATCGATAGTCTATTTAGAGGTTTATAAAAAGTGGTAAGTACATGAACTAAAATAATTTGGAAGAAATTACAATAAAATGTTATTTAGGTAAAATAATAAAAAATAAAAAATTAGAATCACGCATCAGTTACATAAGCCACAATCATTTTAATAATTAAAATAATAAAAAAGCAAAAAAAAAAAACATACGAAAGTGGGATTCGAACCCCGAACCATCAACTCTTTAGGCTGATAGCGACAAACTACGCTAAATGTGACTTGAACGTGCGAAGCGAAATTAGCAGTCGCATGGTACATTATGTAGAATTCCCGAATGCTCAAGGTCGTTGGCGTTTGTCACGGCCTTAAGCCGACGACAATGTGTTTTTCCAGTGATTGGTACACACTTAACAGTCCATATCTTGAAAACTACTGAACAGATTTTGATGAAACTTGCACTGTTCCCTAAGTTGGAAGACAATCCAATAAAAAATAATTATGATTCGGTTTCTAGTTTCAGAGACATTCGTGGACAAACATACATACAAACATACAAACACTTATGAAATTTGGTACACCTGTTTAGAAGCCCACATAGACTAACATATACGAATATTGTGCAATTCCATCATCATCAGCCTGTATCGATCCACTGCTGGACATAGGCCTCTCCCAAGGCACGCCACCACACGCGGTCTTCCGCTCTTCTCATCCATCCACTCCCGGCTACCTTTTTTAGGTCGTCTGTCCACCTAGCCGGGGGGCGTCCCACGCTACGTTTGCTTGTACGTGGCCTCCATTCGAGCACCCGTCCACCCCATCGGTTGTCGGGTCTGCGACAGATGTGCCCAGCCCACTGCCCCTCCAGCTTGCTTATTTTCTTAGCAATGTCGACTGCCTTAGTTCTTTGACGTATCACGAAGTTCGCAAATCTATCACTAGAGGCGCTGCTCCGTTTCTCCATACAAAATGATGCGGAGAACACGGCCGCGGCGCAGCGTAGCGTAGCGTAGTAGGTAAAATCTCGTGATTAGGGTACTGGTGTAGGTATGCACGTAAATTTTTTCGTCACAAAAAACTCATTGGTACACGCCGACCGTATTCGAAACGCGGACCTCTCGCATGAGAACCACTCGGCCACCCGCCGCTTTAATCTATGAATGAGTGCATCGGTGCCACATGTCTCACTTTTCTACATTATATTGTTTTATTCAATTCATTCAACGGAAATGTTTTGCCAGCAGCGCTTACCTGAAAGATGCATTCGTCTGACTTTAGCCAAAGTTCTCCCTGCTGGTGAGGACCCAATTTGTTTCCGTCGGCGTCAACAATCTGAAATCGTAAACATAATTAATTTAATATATTTTTGTAGGGATCCGTAACTCAAAAAGAAAAATAAATACATACATACATATCACACACGCTGAATCCCGACAATTGGGGTAAGCAGAGTAATCGGTGTTGTGCTGTAAGAACTCTGGTAAATTGTAGCACAACACCGACCACCACGTTTCGCAAGTATTCGAACAAGATTCAATCGATCAAGCAGCAAGTAAGGCATTAAGACCCACCTGCTGCATGACTCGGTGGAAGTACCGTGCCAAGGTGAGAGGTGGCGAGCCTGTCGCCCTTTAGCACGGCATCTTGTCCTTATCCCTTAGTTTAAGAAAAAGAAACTGGATATTTATTTGTATTTTTGTATTTTCTTTGACAACTTAAAGTTTTTTTAGGTTTCCGTATCCCGTACGGAAGCCTATTACTAAGCTTCCGCCGTCCGTCCGTCTGTCCGAGAGATGTATCTTTTAAACCGTAATAGGTAGCCCATTGAAATTTTTACAGAATATGTGTTACTATGGCGGAAATAATAACAAATAAGAAAAATAAGAAAAAGTTAAAAATTAAGGGGGGCCCCCACACAACATCCGAAAAATCGATTAGTGACACTATTGAATAATATATGGCGCCACAGGCTTTTATACATTGCATTGTTGAAAGACAAAAGATAGGCGGATAATAGCGAATAGATACGGAAACCTCGTGCGCGAGCAAAACTCGCACTTAACATATTTTCTTCAGAGTTTTGCATCACGCAGTAAACTTGAGAATGCAGGCAGATACCTTAAAGTCCATGCAGTTGATAACAGTGCCTAAGCAGGCAATATCAGCAACGGGACTCTGCATAGTAACGCAGCCTTGCAGCTCCGTGATTCCGTATGAGTTTCTAGCAAGACCGCTGCCCGGACGAACGTTTTTCTGTAAAAATAACCAATCCAATGGTGGGTAGAGAGAGACTGGCCAAACATGCGATGTATGATGCGATGCAAGAATTATCCGTACACATGGCTGTCATGCACAATCTATCATGCAATGTATTCTTTATTCTTCATTCCTTATTCATCAATCATCATCTATAGACAGTACACTGCACTTGGATTCGTCATATTTTAACATTTAACATTTAGCATTTTGCTAGTTCCATAATCACTGGCAAGAAACTCGCTGGATAGTTTTTTTTTACGGTCACTTGGTCTACATTTACAAAAATGTTTGCCACTGCCTACATCATAGTACGAGTCAACACTATTTCTAAAAAATTATCACAAATATATATTTTTTTCCTATAAGCGTAAACCATTCGTATAGCTGATAGCATGTTGGAGACAATTGGAGCAGGACAGTCTTCACAAACAGCACCCGTCCACGAGCATCACGCCAGGGCGAGCCATCGCCTCCCTCAACCATATTTGAGGGTGAGAGGCGACCCGGACCAAGCGTCACCGTAACAAATTCTCATAGTCTGGCACTAGTCTGGACGCCTTGCGCCCACAAGCTGAGCATTTGCCGCGCACGCTACGAGGAGCGATTTACACATTTTCGACTTTTCTTTCGGACGAACACAAAAGGGCGGACGGTGGCTAAAGCACAACACACACACGCACAAACAATCATGTTCCATAAAACAATGGGAAAAATTTAATTATTGCTGTAACAACACTGTGGATGCGTGAAACCACATTGCATTGCTGGCCGTGGTTCGATGTTCCACGGCAAGCCGTAGGTCCCGACCACGTCCCGACCCTTCTTACCTTACTAGGCGGTAGGGTTTATCCCGGCCCGGTTGATACTACCGTACTGAACAAAACGTCGGTCGAAACGACTATGTAAATAGTTCGTGTTTTCCGTCCAGTTCAGTGTTGCCGACTGTAACGGCCGAGTGTAACTGACATGGCACCTAGTTCACCCGGCGTTATGGGCTGACATCGCGGATGTTGTAAGTAATGTAGCCAACAGTGTCAGATTCCATAAAAAAAAAAATACGTTGGCGCTCGAAGTGTCAAAAGGATTATTTACTTGGAATTCCTCAAGAAGGTGCACCGGTATAGCGCATCCAGCCAAAAACAAAGTGTCGAAGCAGGACAAGTCCCCGGGCAGGCCGCCCGGCTCCGAGACCAGAGCCGCTGCAAAGTTGCCGGGCATCAGTGACACGGTTGGCTGAAATAACAAATTTAAACAAATCATCAAATAAATATTGATATTAAAACAAAGAAAAAAATCAGAGAATTTAACCAGTTTCTAATTATTTCCGTTTTTTTTAGGCCTTTTTACAATGATTTGTTAATATCAGCCCTATAGCATCTACAGCATCTTCCCTATAACGTAGGGCCCAGAGTCCATAAGGGATAGAGAATGCTCAACGAAATCCAGCACAATTACTAAATCTTTTTATTTAGCACGTACCTTATATTTTCTCAGGAGAGTCCTCACATGATCTACTGTGATTTTCGCAGCAGTATAAAGTATGGCGACACCATAAGTTGCACAAGCAATGGTTGCTATATTAAACGTGTTCCAACTGGAATTGGTGGTGCACAGGTAGATGGCCGTCGGCCTGGGAAACCTTTCATGGTAGGTCCTGGAATTCGAATAAGCGAAAACATGGTTTACTACTGAATAGAATATAAAGCAAAGATAGGATTTCACAGAAGAAAAACAAATAGATACAAAATAACTTATTAAATAATAACACTCTACTGGGACCGGTCCATTCTCATATACAGGACTATTCTCCCGAATAGACCTGATATTGCGATAGTGGACCGGGACGTGAGGCGATAAATCAGTGCCAATTTGTACCATCAATGGTACTGTCTAATGGTACAAGTGGTCCGGAAGCGCGCGCAACGATATCGTTGCTCGTCGATATCGCCGTGCCGCACGATGGTAACCTCGTCAGTAAGGAAGCAGAGGAGATGTTAAAGCAGCACGAGGTTACCAAAATGTGGCCCGTCGACTCGACGATCATTGTGCGCGTAGTCGTATCAGCGCATGGGCTGATAGCGAAGAGCCTCGACGACCACGTTGAGAGGCTATCGCTGAGTGGTTAGGTCAAGGGCTAGATCCAGAAAGCAGCCCATCGTCATCGTCCGGAGATTTCTCTTCCTAGGGCCCGAACATCGGTAGCCTGGGTTCGCCCCGCCGCCGCCCGGTGGTGGAAAATCCATTTGTTTTGTATAAATTTTAGATTTTAATTTTGAAAAGATTTAAAATGTATATACAAAGAAGTGTGTAAATAAATTATGAATAATACACTTTATACGGGCTTATTGTCTTAGGCAATTTTCTCCATTGAACCCGGTGGACCTACATTTTTACATGGAATCCGAACCACGGAGCAGTGGGACGCCGCCGCCGGTTGTATTCTAACCTCAAATCTTTCGCAAGAAAAGCCGAATCCCAGACGACTCGGTCACTCGGAGCCACCGCCGTAAATAGTGTGCAAAGGCAAATTTTACGGTTAGTTTTTTTTTTTTTAACTTTTGTTTCTAAACCTTACTTAGTCTGCTACACACTTGATTTCATTCGAAAACATCTTGTTCTTGTGGGATTTAGTTGGCATGCCCGTGCTTCCGCTTAGTTGGGTACACTTAACTATACAAAAATGCGTTTCAATTTCCAAATAATCGTTTAGATCTTTGTGATAATTTTTTTCCCGTTCAGCAAAGCAATGTTTGGTAAAAGTAAAGTAAGGGCCGAGAAAGGTTGCGGACTTTTTTAAAGATATAATATATAAATATTTAAGAAATACAGAACAAAGATCTTACATTATTTAATGATAATAAAAAATATTTCATTAAGTATCAAAAATAGAAAATAACTTAGTTATCATTTTCGGTAAGGCTGAACTTACCATATTGACGGCAGTTGAGCCACAAGACCTCTGTTGTTCAAGACGGCAGCCTTGGGCAAGCCAGTTGTGCCGCTTGTGCTTACAATTGAAACTGCTGATTCCCTATCTGTGTCCACTGGCCTGAAATATAATGCAAATGGAATTGGATTATTAGAAATGAATTAGACCCTTGTACCGCCCAACAGAGTTTGTGGTAAATGATAGCAGAATAGAACTATGCTATTATAAAAATTATAAAAATAGTAATACTCGTATATAACTGGTCGTGCTTTGCCCAAACGTCCAACAGAAGATCAGAGACACAGCAAATACCACCACAACACCCCATACGCCGGACTTACCGCGGATGCGGACCAATCGGTTCTGCAGATCTTTCCTCCACAGAACTACTAAACTCTAGAACGCTCTCTCTGTCTGCATACTTCCCCCAAGTATAGTCTCGGGTCCTTCAAGAGAGGCTTGAGTAGGCATCTGTCAAACCGGTATGGCATTCGCAACCCCCGCGTACGACCGAATGCCGAAAGGTGTCGTTAGACACCTTATGGGTGGCTCGGCGCCACATGTCGCGCTTTCTATAAAAAAACCTCGCAAAATCACGCTTAGAGAGTCGCCATACTAGCTATGACGCGAAAAAAGGGTGTCGGAAGTTTATTGACACTCCTTTTGCAGATGCCCAGGTTATTTTTTTTTATTTTTATTTTTATGTTTTTTATTTATTTTTTTTTATACCTATTACTTATGATCACTTTTCTGACACTTTGGCTCCTACACTAGTAAACACTGTATTGCAGGAGCCATTCAGTTCCCTATTCTGTATGTTTCTGTGAAATAGTATGTACCTATTATAATATTATTTCTTGTAGCATTACGTCTGTGCAGTGTTGTGTGTTGTGTGTTGTGTTGTGTTTGATCTTAGTTCGTGTGCGCGTATTATGTTGCAGGTACACTGGTGTGCGCTGGCATAATATATATTACTGACCGCTTATTACTTAAGTGTTTGTGTGTCTCAGATGATGACTCGTCGTGTTGGTGTAGTGTGTGTTTGTGTATGTGTGTGTGTGTGCGTGCGAGTGTGTGTGCGTGCGAGTGTGTGTGTGAGGCGTGTAAGTGAGAGGGTGTGTATGTGTGTGTGCGTGTGTGTGTTGTGTTTGTGCGAAGTGTTGCATGTTTGTATTAGTCTTCTTTTGTTGGACTGGGTAGACACGGGTAAAGAGGAGCACATTTTTGAGCTACGTTATAGATAGGTATTAGGGAACTCACTCAGTTATTGTATGATGAGCGGCAGATTAAAATATAGATGTCAGGGTAGTTCAGGGCGTGAGTGAGGGTGCGTAGAAGTATTTAATATCTGACTCATATTATACAAAACTATATATTGTGAATTCACAAGTAAATATTGCATACCGAAAATCCTTAATGCCTTCATCGACTCCAGAGATGAACTTAGAAAAGCTCTGGTGACTGCTTGAGTCGTTTTGTCCAAACAAAACTACTTTGATTTTCAAATTATTCTCACTAAGAAACTGCTCGATCATCGGAAGAGATTCGTTCTCAATAAATATCATCGCCGGTTTCTTAATTTTTACGAAATGGTTCATTTCATCTGAAAATATGAGTCGTAGTTAATCACACATTCACGTAACAGTCACGAACGAACATAAAGAAGAGTACTTAGTTTAGTTCCTGAAGCTAACATTTCTAATAATCTGACCAACGGTAAATTTTTTACCAATGAGCTAACTAGATTTCGAGTAAACAAGGGGCCCCGAAAATCGTCTCGTTATCCAGACCTTGGGTAACCCCAAAATTATCATCCCAATAATAAGGGGAAAATATAAGAGTCGTACTAACAGGCGTTGATTCCAACATGCAAGAAATAATTAACCACTCCAGCGAACATGGCTCCGAAGTAGACCCCAGAGAACTCGAGGTTATTCCTGGTGATGACGAGTACCGTGTCCCCCGGCTGCAGCCCGGCGTGCTGCAGGGCTAGAGCCGTGCGGACACTGCGCTCCAGCACTATCCGGTTCGTATCCACAGCGCCGGACTCTCCTTCGATCTGTGTGAAAATACCTATATTTAAATATCGCTCTACTTCAATTCTTCTTTCGTATTGTACAATTATTGATGTTAAACTGTAGGTCCCTTCCCTTCTTACCTTACTAGGTGGTAGGGTTTATCCCGGCCGGGTTGGTACCACCGCACTGATCCGCACGTCGGTCGAAACGGCTATGTAAATAGTTCGTGTTTTCCGTCCAGTTCAGCTTAGCCGAAATGAAATGAAGGGAAGCACTGACCTGGCTGGCACCTATTTCACCCGGTGTTATGGGCTGGCATCACGGATGTTGTAGGTGATGTAGCCAACCGTGTCAGTTTCGATAAAAAAAAATTTACACAGAGGTTGCACTTCGCAGTAGAACTCATTTCACCCAAGAGAAAATTTGCAGAAGAACTATAGATCCCTCAAAATATCCATTCATCCTCGATCTGAAGATCACCCCACATTAAAAAATAGGATCAATGTTCGCTGGAGCCCTGGTCATTCTCTTATTCAATGTTGTGGTTTAGATACACAAAAATTTAGATGAACTTAAATTTTACATAACTAGTTGTGTCATGGGGAATAAATTCGCAAATGAATTCCGTATCGCACAACTACTTGTGCCACTCAGTTGGCCCACGGGGAACACCTCCGATTCAAAACTTTGCCAAAGTCTAAGTGGGGCTACTTGAAAAGGCATAGGACTTTTTCCTGTGTGATGCTCTGGGGCAACTCGACTGACTCGGAAAGTGTCCTACTTCAACAAAAACGGGCTATTCGAGTTTTGGCTAGAGCTAAATATAAAGAGTCTTGCAGAAATATTTTCAAATCACTAAAAATCCTCACGGTAGTGTCACTATATATATATTTGAGGTTATAATGTATGTACGAATGAATATTGAAAGCTACGAGAAAAACTGTTCGCAACATGAGTACAACACTCGCCACGGTGCCAGTCTAAGACCCGTGATGCACCATAGCTCAATGGCAGAAAAGAACCCGCGAGTAATAGGCCCCAAACTTTACGAAAAGCTGCCTCAGTCACTAAAAGTGATTAAGAGTAATATTGTTTTTAGGTGTCGAATAAAGGACTTACTTGTGAACAAACCTTATTACAAGGTAACTGAATACCTTGATGACAATTTTACTGAATAATCTATTGTACAGTTTATTGTATATTTGACTATTTTTATTTGACAATATTTGTGTGTGACCGATCGCCATTGACGTTTTGACGAGTAATGTAAATGACCAACATGTACCTAAACATAATTTTTATATGTGTGTGAAATTTTACATTACGATAAATAAATACAATACAATACAATTTCTCTCTGTAATAGCATTTTCTTACGTCCTATCAAATTGTAGGGCTCAGCGGCTCGCCTAGTCTGGAGACATTGTGTAGGTATGAATATAGTTAGTAGCGTCTTTGTGTGTGAAGACAGCTGTTTCAAGGGCATTCACTCATTCTTTATGATTAGAATGCGTACTGGCCTGTCTTATATCGTGCGGGTTGTCACGCCGACACTTGAAGAGGATCTTGGCAAGGCTGTAGCGATCCTCCTGCCGCCCGGTCTCTGCCACCAGCTCATCCAAGATGCTGCCCAGGTACAGCTGTGCCTTGGTGGACGCGCTCCGCATCACACTGACCTGTCTTATATCGTGCGGGTTGTCACGCAGACACTTGAAGAGGATCTTGGCAAGGCTGTAGCGATCCTCCTGCCGCCCGGTCTCTGCCACCAGCTCATCCAAGATGCTGCCCAGGTACAGCTGTGCCTTGGTGGACGCGCTCCGCATCACACTGACCTGTCTTATATCGTGCGGGTTGTCGCGCAGACACTTGAAGAGGATCTTGGCAAGGCTGTAGCGGTCCTCCTGCCGCCCGGTCTCCGCCACCAGCTCATCCAAGATGCTGTCCAGGTACAGCTGTGCCTTGGTGGGCGCGCTCCGCATCACACTGACCTGTCTTATATCGTGCGGGTTGTCACGCAGACACTTGAAGAGGATCTTGGCAAGGCTGTAGCGGTCCTCCTGCCGCCCGGTCTCCGCCACCAGCTCATCCAAGATGCTGTCCAGGTACAGCTGCGCCTTGGTGGGCGCGCCCCGCATCACTGCGTGCGACATATTGATGTTCTCTATAATACTTTCTGAAACGTTATTAATTAATTTGTTAATGTTATTAATTTTGGGTGTCTGTACTTACATCATATGAGAAGAATCAGGGCAAACTAAGATCATGGTGAACGAGATTTTTTGACGAGGGGATGATTAATACGAGTGCCTACCTTCCTAGTAATGTTCTGTCCCCGATGTGATCAAAAAGGTTGAAGAGAGGAAACGTATGTACCTGCTCAAAATTATGTGACCTGGGTAGACAAGGAGGTCAAGGGATGTATGGAATTTGATATCATTGGGATGCCTCGGAAAAGTTTCAAATACGCCTGTCGCGCGTCTGTCAGCCCCCGTAAAGTCTGTCAAAATTTTTATAATTATAATTAAGTTATTTTTTTCTGGGGCACTTTGTATTGTATTGTATTGTTAATTGATCATTCATTATGGCAGTTAGACTGCCTTGGAACTTGTCACAATTTGTTCTATCCGGTTCGATTACTCGATCATGCTACAATGTAGTATAATTTTCAAAAATTTAAAATTAAAATATATGAATATACTTGAAGTATCTCAATCGTTCTGTTCTCTGTCTATTCACTCATTCTGTAACACTGACATTATACAGGCTGTTCGGCACATCGACCGACAAATTTGTTTGTAGGTAAGTGTGGTCATTTGCAACGTTTTGACCTATGATACCTTTTGTCAGATGTCACGTGGTATCGAGATACGATTTTTTTTTCTTTATTTTTGAAAATTACCAAAATCCCAGCTTTAAACCCTTGTAACTTTTTTGTTTCTGATTTTGTCAGCACGAAATAAAATTTATTGAATTTTACGATGTATCTTTGTTCTAGAAAAAATGTTATTTGATGAAGTTAATACCATCAAAAGGTCTTATGACCTCCTAAATTCCCGAGAACGAATTAAAATATGACAGAATCTTAATTTCTTAATTCATAAAAAAAACTGAAAGCAATTGATAGCTTCATTTTCTTTTAAAAAGTGTGCTAGTTTTACCCTTTCCAACGGTATACCACATGCTGTGTCCACATGTCATACAAATAATTCACTATGTGGTCAAAATTAGACACAGAGACAGAACGGAACGATTTTTTTTTTAGAACAAGGATACATCGTAAAATTCAATAAAGTTTATTTCCTGCTGATACAATCATAAACAAAAAAGTTACAAAGGTTTAAAGCTGGCATTTTGGTAATTTTTAAAAATAAAGAAAAAAACGTATCTTTATACCACGTGACATCTGACAAAAGGTATCATGGGTCAAAACGTTGCAAATGACCCCACTTACCTACAAAACAATTTTGTCGGTCGATGTGTCGAACACCCTATATAATCATAAAAAAATATCTTTTTGAAACCTAACATTATATTATAACATTTTAGAGGAACCAAACCTAAAGAACGTCCTCGAGAACGTCCGAATAATAGCACTTATCAGGCACTTATGACATTTCAACTTATCGTATAGCATATAAATATAATATAATATATTATTATCTCACACACCTATGTATATTCCATTAATTTATTCGCGTGAAAACACATCGAGAGCATTAGGACATCATGTCATTCCGGTTCATATGTAAATTATTACTGTCTGGTGGCACGGCAGTGACCCCGCCAAGTTCGAGCGCCACGGCGGCGGCACTGACGCACTACCGTTTAATGGAACCATTTCGGCGTGCTTTTGACGCCGAAATGGTTCCAGTACAGAGTGACGCCCCATACTCAACTTGCAAAGGGGGTACCGATTATAAATACAATTTGGGAAGGGCTGCTAACCAATTGATCCAATTATCGAAAAAAAAACTAGCGGTAGTAGCCCGACTGCTGGTGGCATCCGAACTACGGTTAGCCTCAACGAACAAACGTAGCGTCTCGCAGTATTTCAATCCGTCCAGAAAATAAAAATCCAAGTGCTGAATATACAAAGAAACTTCTCAAAGCTCGGGTTCCAGTTTTGTGTGTTCGTGGTTTAAAAAAAAAAGTGGTCAATTGAACCATGGTCCCGTAACCGCTGCTTAGCTTTCCTCTAATTTAACTAGGGTGCGGTCAGGCTTTCAACGGGTGGCCGTACAACCGTTGAAGTTGGCAGTGGTTAGGATTCCACTTGAAACTGTAGTTTCATCCTTTTATCTTACTATGTACAATAATATTTCGCTGGTAGGGATTAACCTGTTCGGCTTTATGTAACAGCATTAAACGGTGGTCGGTCGAAGAAAACGACTATAAAAAATATACGTGTTTTCTGTCCAGTTCAATGTAGCCGGCACGACCAAGGTCTATCTAGATATAGTCTAAGACCAAAAGTCTTTTCACCGAATCGGTTGCCCAAATTAAAAAACCTAGCAACCAAAAGTTCATTCTCCATTCATTAACATTTAAATGTTTTTACCTGCAACACTAAAGCCGGCTCTCCTGCGAATGTTTTTTCGAAACATTACACAGAAACATCGAAACATTGGGGTGTGGCCATAAACATTTGTGTATGGCCGGGCGACTCCCTCCTGAGGGAATCGCCCGGCCGCCTGAAGACGCCACTACTCAGATGACGCTATTCTTGATCACCGATTCTCTAAGTGATCATAGAGAGAGCCGCGCTTATGCAATTTTAATACATTTAACTGATTTACTTATTCATTTTACTGTTACATTCTGTTATGTAAATCGTTCTTGTTTCCGTTCAGTGTAGCCGGTACGACCAAAGCATATTTTTTTCTGTCGTGCCTATTTGTCAGTAAGTGATTTCGTTTGATAGATAGGTCATTCCTAATAAATAAAGCGAAGTTTTTATGGACAACTCACCGTGTAACGTACGTTAATACATATATGAATATTCTTATAACTCGAAAACCACTTTATAGATTTACATACAATTTTCATTGTTACATTTTGTCACTTCTAAGAATGGTTTTAGGCTATGAATCACAACGCTACGTTATCGGTGGCCTGAGCTGGTGAACAAAAGTCACACGCAAAATTGAAATTTAGGCTGTTCAGACATTTAACTTTATCTCAAAATGTATGACATTTTGAGCAAAATGAATAGTTTTGCATAGAATAGCACAACTACATAAGAATGCCTATATTTTTTATTTTTTCATAATTTTCAAACAACCCTTAATAGGACAAAGTTCGGCGACAAAACTTGTCAATTTTTAAACGAAATATTTGATAGAGCAAACTTATTGATTATTAGCAAAGTTATATATTTATGAAATCGCCTTAACAATACATACCTATAGAATGACATGAAAAATTATTTATAAAAAAAAACTAAATTTATTTTACGTTCACGTTTTGAGATACCCTGTACTTTCCCTTTCCATAAGACTATTCAAAGTTCGAATACGAGCATTTTTTTCACAGTTTTTAGAGGTTTTTGTCGGAATAACAATGGAAACTAATAAAAAATATGAGAAAATAAAACGACTAGGTATTAGACTTATTTTAGTTACAATTGTCACATTTCATTTCTCAAATAAAATTTTGATAATTGCCAAGCGTATAAATATGCAGTTGTATACATATAAAGGTCATTCGCTCAATTCTGCTTATGTAATATTAAAGTGTGCCAATTGAAACCAACCAAAGTGCCTTGAGCAAGAGAAAGAATACACTTTATACTAGCTATTTGCTCATATCATGGCACATTAAATCTGGTAAATTAAGAATCTTCAATCATTTTTCATTTCTATCAATAAGAATGTGTAATGTTTTGTAAAAATTTTAAGAACAATTTTAAGTAATTTAGCAAATAAACTTTTTATACTTGAAACCTTATTGTAAATTTTTTGAATTTTTGTTAATTTTATATTTAAAAAAAAGGAAAAAAATCCACTACCTACTCTTTCAGTGCAAGTTTAATTTACCCGAGCGAAGCCGGGTTCGCAGCTAGTATTTTAATGTTATACATTTATTCGCACATTTCTTTTTATATAGGTAAATTTTACATTTTTACAAAATTAAAACCTAAAATTGATTTAAAACCAAATGGAGTTTCCGCCACCGGCGGCGGCGGGGCGAGCCCAGGCTACCGATGATGGTCGGGTCCAAAAGTGAGAAACCTCCGGACTATACGCGGAGTGTCGAGCAGGGCTGCCTTCTGGATCTGGCCCTTGACCCAACAGCGAGATCTTCTTAAGGTGGTCGTCGAGGCTCTCCGCTATCAGCCCAAGAGCCAATAGCTAATGATAATGATATTATCATTAGCGGGGCAAGCACTCTGGGGTTCCTTCTCGCCTAGTGCAGTAGAGCGCTTTATATGTTCCACCGATGTTGGCTGGAAGATATTAAATTTTATTAAGATATTAAACCTGCTTAATATATTCTACGATTGTCGAGATATTCGCGTATATTATTGGAAATTCCCTCGCTTGGACAACTTCTAAGAGGTGTTCGAGATGTTGACAATCTACATATTTCAAGGTCGTGTCGTGTTGATTTATTTATTTTTTATGTGCACCCGTTCCTGTCACTTGCCGCCACCCGCCCGGGTTGGTACCACCGCACTGAATGAAACGTCGGTCGAAACGGCTATGTAAATAGTTTGTGTTTTCCGACCAGTTCAGTGTAGCCGGCACGATCAAAGGGGGAAGCACTGACATGGCACCTAGTTCACCCGGTGTTATGGGCTGACATCGCGGACGTTGTAGGTGATGTAGCCATCCGTGTCAGTTTCCATAAAAAAAAAACTTGCTTGTTTAGATAATTATATTTTGTAAATTTTCACAACTATGGTCAAAGGAGGGATTTTGTCCTTTAAAAGGTACCTCGTACTGCTTTATAGGCGCTCTTCTGCATAGTTAATAATAAACCCCCCTTTATGCGGTTTTTTTTTATTATTTATTGGAATATCCGCCCAAAGAGTTTGTATTACGTCACAAGGAGCGCAGCGACGTAATACAAAGTAATACAAACTCTTTGTATCCACCATAATAATAATAACACATATTCTGTGAAAATGTCGCCCTTTTTATTTTATGGATAGCGCGACATGTGGCATCTTTTCACCTAGAAGTAGGTGTCTAACGATGCCCGTGGACATTCTGTGATGCACGGGGATTGCGAATGCCATGCGGAGCTGACAGGAGCCTTTTCACGCCCCTTTTGAAAAACCCACGGCTGTACTTGGGAGGAAATAGATGGCTTGCTACCTAATACGGTTCAAAAGAGAGGGCGGCGCAGCGTAGGCGTAGTACTAGGCTTCCGTGTGGATACGGAACCCTAAAAAAACCGGCCAAGTGCGAGTCGAACTCGCGCACCGAGGGTTCCTTAACGCCATGTCATGGTTAGCGCCACTCACGCCATCTATGGCGTGTTATGAAATGCTTCATATTAGTTAAATGTCATGATTAGTTCAAATGCTTCACATATGTCTGCTGCCTCTATTCGGTAGATGGCGCGGGCCCATACATTTTTTTGGTTTCTTCTGTGGGAACCCCGTGAATTTTTTACTTTTTCTTATTTTTATTATTTGTTGTTATGTCGGCCATAATAACACATATTCTGTGAAATAGACTATCTTTCTTCGAGAAAGAATATCGTTTGCCTGAACGCAGCCCGGCCTTCGGCCTCGCCCTTAGCGAACTTTTTTTTTATTATTTTGCCGCTACTTGCGATCGGTCTTTCGACCATAAGCAGGTCTTTTTCAGCGTCATTTTGGCTTATAGGTTTTTTATTGATTTCCGGAATTTTTTGCAAAACGTATTTGTCGTATTTGTTGTTCTCAGCCTCCTCAATACGTTCGAAAAATTATATATAAGTATATGAAACAAAAATCTAACCTGTAAAAAAATGTGATTGATTTTTTTTATGGAAATGGAAACAAAATTTAAATTTAGATTCTAATATAAGTTATTTACCCGACAGTGGGTACCTATTTATAACCTTCTCTGCTTATATAGGTACTATAAGAAAGTAGAGCACTCATTGACACGCGTAGCTGTACAGTTCCCTCAAAACTTAAATGCCGCTCGACCAACCTGCGCAGTCAACGAATTTTAGGTCATCACTCGTAGAGCATAGGGTCGATAATTCCTTCACTGAACATGCGCGAACCCAAGATGCGAGCGACATTAAAGTCTACCTTACCCCCAACTCCCCGCCTACATCTGCCCGAATCACATAGCGCGCAACGTCGACTGATACCACTAAGCTATCCCTTCACCTTCGATACTGTAGCACGGAAAATAAACCGCGTGCTGCGGTTGTACCATTAGCGTAAGGTATATGAGGGGTATAGAATCAAAGACCGCTCTGTCAACTTTTGCAAATTTTTTGGTAAACCAAAAAAAAAAGTTTGTTCAGATCCAGTTTATTCTAAATGTGCCGTTACTTTGTTAGGATTAATGGAGCTCTCCTATTGGACAGTTTTGCTTAGTGCTAGTTTTGAAACTAAACGGATGGATGGTGCTGTTTTTGATTTTTACTGTTAATTTCTGAACTATGTTTTTAATGGAAAGAACTGCTTTTGAAGCAGTTTTTTATGACAATTCAATAGCCAAATTCAAGAAAAATTATGCATTCATATCTCGTTTCGCCAAAAAGTTGTAAAGAGCTACCTTTGATTCTATACCCCTCATATTGTCTCTTCCAGGTTTTCGTGTGCAACTGCATAAAGAACGGAGGGATCGAAATAAAATATGTATTAAATATTTTTATTTAATTATGTATATGTATATATTCTTTATTGAACACCAATTTATATAAATTAGGCACAATAGGCGAGCTTAATGCCGTGAGGCGTTCTAATACACTGTTTGTATTGTTTATTCTAGGCATATAATATAAGAGTATAATAAAAAAACTGCTCAGTTCACTTCTCATAATGTATTTTATCTTCACTGAATCCGTTGAATATTTCCTTCACTTTACTTCTTTCCACCTTTCCATTGACCGAGAGAGGGATGGACGGCACGAACACGACACCTCCTCGCAGTCGCTTCACGTCACTCAGAGTGGCTGAAACAGGAAACAATTTGTTTATGTGACATGGTTGGCTGCATACACAGTACACACATATATACCGGTCATGCCGGCCAATTAGATGAAATGAAATGAAATGAAATTAAAATATACTTTATTGCACAAAAAGTGACAAAAGGCGGACTTAAAGCCTAAGGGCATTATCTGCCAGTCATACCTGGGATTGTGAGTAGGGTAGATGGGTAGTGCGGAAAATTAAATGAGATTTTTTTTTAAGGTTACAAAACTAAACAATATAACATAGATAATAGTAATAACATACAACTAAATACATTCGTGATTTACATACAGACAAGTTCAAAAGTACATATACATATACGCAATATAAACAAATACATACATATATACCTAATGCAGTTTCTAAACAAGCGATAACACACATGGAAACATTAAGGGTTTGAAAACATATGTTCCCTCAAACGGGATTTGAAAATATTGTGGGAAGCGGCAGTACGGAGAGTGGCAGGGAGTTGGTTCCAGAGACGAGCTGATTCAACAGCAAAAGAATGGGTATAGAATGAACTGGAATGAATCGGGATACAAAGAAGGTTTCCATCCATGGACCTCAAAGAAGCACCATGACTCGAAAGAAATTGGAATTTCGAACGGAGATATTCTAGATCTTGTTCTCTCAGCTAAATGTTATTCCAGTAATTTCCTTTAAAATGTGTGGGTGTTGTAACGGCCACTGCATTAAATTTGGGACATGATTATTGGGAAATAGGTTACAAAAAAGTCAAATAACTTTTTTCTAAACTCTCTTAAATAAAACAGTTTAAGTTTTCATAAAAACTAATTGATTAATTTAGTGTAAAAATGATCTAATATTCCGCACGAACGTCGGAATGAAAGGCGCGCGGTGAGTAAGCGAGTAAGGACGAGTGCGTGGAGTGACCCCGACTGTTCCCGCGCCAGCACTCTCCCCCGCGCGCGTCATTTTATACTTGACGAAAACATAAATTTAAAAAAATTATATCTCGTAAACTAGACACTTGAGAGAAAACAAATATTTTATTTTTTTCTCTTGGTAAAACATGAGTATTGCGCTGGCAAATTAATGTACTGACCGTTACAACACTCTGTATAAATATATATTTGGTGTTGTGACCATCCTGGTCACGGCATCACTGAAATGACTCTCGCACAACTATACGAACTATAATCCTCTAAAGTAGGAATAAATAAACTATATAATTCTTACAGCTGACAGCGTCGTGTATGTGTTGAGGAGTAAGTGTGTAGCCAGAACGCGGCACAACCAAGGCTGCCGGCCCGCGCTCCGCCTCGCACACTGCTGCTGAGTGCACGCCCTCCAGTCTAGTGATCACTTCTTCAACCTCACTTGGAGATATCTGTTGAATTGAAATTTTATTACAACTACGTTTTATTGAGACAAAGCTTCATGTAGGCTAATCCTCGCGGTTAATGGAGGGTAACGTCGTTATTTTTCCGCCAACACGTGTCTTTCGCCATCAAACGTGTTATCGATCAAGGTGACAATGGCGAGGGGCCGTGATGGATATTTTTGAAGTGAAAACTTCTTTAGCGGCGCTTGGCACTTTTTTATATGGGGGAAAAATGTTATGTTCGCGTCAGCGCCAGCGCGTTGCTATGACAACGCGCGCGCGTCATATAACAATATATCGCTGCTATGACAACGCTCAATACATGACACCACAAAGTTCTGCAAAATGAATGTAGGGTTCCGTAATAAATGCATGTCTGTCCGTTCTACTAAATTTAACATTTATTTCAAAATGAATGTAGGGTTCCGTAACAAATGCATGTCTGTCCGTTCTACTAAATTTAACATTTATTTCAAAATGAATGTAGGCTTCCGTAATAAATGCATGTCTGTCCGTTCTACTAAATTTAACATTTATTTCAAAATGAATGTAGGGTTCCGTAACAAATGTATGTGTGTCCGTTCTACTAAATTTAACATTTATTTAAAAATGAATGTATGGTTCCGTAACAAATGCATGTCTGTCCGTTCTACTAAATTTTACAATTTTCAACCAAGGTCCTCCGACGGTTATTTTATAATAAAAGTAGGGTTACGTAACACGTTTATGTCTGTCCATTCTACTAAGTTCTGCAAAATGAATGTAGGGTGTCGTAACAAATGCATGACTGTCCGTTCTACAAAATTTTACAATTTTCAACCAAGGTCCTCCGACGGGTATTTTATAATAAAAGTAAGGTTCCGTAACACGTTTATGTCTGTCCATTCTACTAAGTTCTGCAAAATGAATGTAGGGTTCCGTAACAAATGCATGTCTGTCCGTCTACTAAATTTAACATATTTTTTTTATTTAATTTTTTTTTCATTATTTTCGCGCAACAGCTTCGCGTCTCGCGTTTGCTGCTTAGGCTTCTCTACCCTTCCAGTCCTTGATGAACCCTTCGTGAACCGTGCTGATTATATGAATTTTGATCTTCATATTTGTCTATATTTTCAATAAAATGTTTTTTCATAATAAACAAACTTTTCACCACCAACGCGCACTAGGCAGGGATAGCATTCCTACACGCTGGAATTGCCGCGGATGCGTAGCAATCGGTCCTGCAAATTCTTCCTCCACATACCGGTAAACTATGGAACGCTTTTCCTGCACACATATCTCCTCCCAAGTACAGTCTCGGGTCGTTCAAGAGAGGCGTGAATGGGCACCTGTCAGGCGGGCATGACATTCGCACCCCCGCATGCGACCGAATGTCGATGGCCGTCGCTAGACACTTATAGATGGCTCGGCGCCACATTCGCGCTTAGTATAAAAAACCAGCCAAGTGCGAGTCGAACTCGCACACCGAGGGTTCCGTATCGCCATGTCATGGTTAGCGCCACTCACGCCAGCTATGGCGTGTTATGAAATGCTTCATATTAGTTAAAATTCATGATTATTTAAAATGCTTCATGCTCTATTCGCTAGATGACGCGCACGCATACACTTTTTGGTTTCTTCTATGGGAACCCCCACGATTTATTTTACTTTTTCTTATTTTTAATATTTCGTCGCTCCAGTTCGGGAGTTGTCTAAGTCACATTTTTAGCGAAAATGAGCTTTAAATGCAGGTTGATTCAGCAAATTTTTATGCATATTTCTGCATTTAAAGCTCATTTACGCTAAAAATGTGACTTAGACAACTCCCGAACTGGAGCGACGATTTGTTGTTATATCGGTCATAATAACACATATTCTGTGAAAATTTCAACGGGCTACCTATTACGGTCAAAGAGATACAGCCCTCGGACAGACGGACAGACAGACAGACGGCGTAGGCTTAGTAATAGGGTCCCGTACCGGATACGGAACCCTAATAACATAATAAAGTCCACGTACATGATGATTCTGATATTTGATCAAAAATTTGATTCTTTCGACGAAGAACAAGTCCTCGCTTTCGTTCATGTACACCTTGTCCCCGGTCTTCAGCCAGCCGTCAGCGCTGAATGTCTCCTCGTACGCTTCCTTATTGTTGGCGTATTCCTGTAGACGATAAAATGTCATAGAGTATTATTGTTTTACTGTCTTATTATTGAAGTAAAGTCACCTGACAGGCCGGCATCTTTTTTTATTTAATCCGGTATGGGTGGCTGAGTCGGAGGGGCCAAAGCGCATGCTCCGACCAGACAATATCACCTCCGAGAAGGTAGGTGCCATACCGGAGACTTCCCTGGATTGCTGGCTATACTGGACTAGAGGAGAACACAACCGGGGCTGCTATGCGGCCATCTTACATCCAGTACGGTGGTATCAACCCAGTCGGCTACAATTTGAGCCTACCACCTAGTAAGGGGCAAGGGAAGGGACCTACAATTTTACACCGGTTCCGAACGGTGAAGCAACAGGTGTAGGTATGAACGTAAATTTTTTCGTCAGAAAAAACTCATTGGTACACGCCGACCGTATTCGAACCGCGGACCTCTCGCATGAGAACCACTCGGCCACCCGCCGCTTTAATCTATGAATGAGTGCATCGGTGCCACATGTCTCGCTTTTCTACATTATATTGTTTTATTCAATTCATTCAACGGAAATGTTTTGCCAACAGCGCTTACCTGAAAAATGCATTCGTCTGACTTTAGCCAAAGTTCTCCCTGCTGGTGAGGACCCAATTTGTTTCCGTTTGCGTCAACAATCTGAAATCGTAAACATAATTAATGAATATATTTTTGTAGGGTTCCGTACCTCAAAAAAAAGGAAAAAGAAACTGGATATTTATTTGTATTTTTGTATTTTCTTTGACAACTACAATTTTTTTTTTTTAGAGTTTTCACGCAGTAAACTTGAGAATGCAGATACCTTAAAGTCCATGCAGTTGATAACAGTGCCTAAGCAGGCAATATCAGCAACGGGACTCTGCATAGTAACGCAGCCTTGCAGCTCCGTGATTCCGTATACGTTTCTAGCAAGACCGCTGCCCGGACGAACGTTTTTCTGTAAAAAATATCCAATCCAATGGTGGGTAGAGAGAGACTGGCCAAACATGCGATGTATGATACAATGCAAGAATTATCCGTACACACAGCTGCAATATATCATGCAATGTATTCTTTATTCTTCATTCTTTATTCATCGATCATCATCATCATCCATAGACAGTACACTCCACTTGGATTCGTCATATTTTAACATTTAACATTTAGCATTTTGCTAGATCCATAATCACAGCGAAGAAGAACTGGCAAGAAACTTCGCTGGATACTTTTTTTTTACGGCCACTTAGTCTACATTTACAAAAATGTTTGCCACTGCGGACATAATCGTATGAGCCATGACTATTTCTAAAAATTTATCACAAATATTTTTTTTTTCTATAAGCGTAAACCATTCGTATAGCATGTTGGAAACAATTGGAGCAGGCCAGTCTCTACAAACAGCAGCTGATCACGAAGATTACGCCAGGGCCAGCCATCGCCTCCCTCAACCATATTTGAGGGTGAGAGGCGACCCGGACCAAGCGTCACCGTAACAAATTCTCATAGCACTAGTGTGGACGCCTTGCGCCCACAAGCCAAGCATTTGCCGCTCACGCTTCGAGCATTACGAATTATGCGAGGAACGATTCACACATTTTCGACTTTATTTTTCAGACGAACACAGCAGGGCGCCTGATCGAAGCACAACACATGTCCATCATCAATCAATCAATCATGCTCCATAAAACAATAGGAATATTTTACTTTTTGACTCTGACAACACTATGGAAGTGTAAAACCATTGCATTGCTGACCGTGGTTCGGATTCCATCCACGTCAAACTGTAGGTCCCTGCACTTCTTTCCTTACTAGGAGGTAGGGTAAAACCTTTGTCTGTTCGTTAGAGTTTATCTCGATTATGCAGCGTTAACGACTAAAGCGCGAGAGGTTTTTGAAGTTTGCGTGTGTTCGCATTATTCAAAACATGCCAACTTGAAGGGCTGATTTGGGCCTGAAGAGATGGAATGACAAAATAAAAATGTACAATATATTTGAAGTCGTCACATGGATCTTTCATCCGACATATTTAGAATTGTGGTACGTGGTCTGGTTGCTGAGTACTAAGCGTCGCAAATTGCAAAAAAAGTCTTAATTTTTTTCTGTCGCACCCCTTTGCCCAAAGAAGATCATCAAATTCACGCCAAAAAAAAAATTGTACGGTGGCACTCGAAGTGTTAAAAGGATTATTTACTTGGCATTCCTCAAGAAGGTGCACCGGTATAGCGCATCCAGCCAAAAACAAAGTGTCGAAGCAGGACAAGTCGCCGGGCGAGCCGCCCGGCTCCGAGACCAGAGCCGCAGCAAAGTTGCCGGGCATCAGTGACACGGTTGGCTGAAATAACAAATTAAAAATTTTTCAAATAAAATATTGAAAAATATTTAAACAAAAAAAAAAACAGAGTATTTCACCAGTTTCAAAATATTTCCGATTTTTTTAGATCTTTTAACGACGATTTGTTCATATCAGGCTCGTAGTACTCATCTTCCCTATCACTTAGGACCCATAGTTAGTCCCTAAGGAATAGAGAATGCTCAACGAAATCCAACATAATCACTAAATCCCTCTCACCTGGGCTCGCCAACAGTTCATGTATGTATAGGAACTAAAAATCAAATTAAGTCTGATCACCCTAAGTGACGTCTTCAATTCCCTTCATCGTCAACACGTCGTTCTGACTACACTCCAACAGCAAATGATACCATGTCATCCTCCTTGTTACATCAATCACGTTTTTCACTATTTTCTTTTAATTGTCCCGTTTTTTTTTTCATGGTCAACTCAATCCTCCCAAATTAAATCAAGCTTTTTATTTAGCACCTACCTTATATTTTCTTAGGAGAGTCCTCACATGATCTACTGTGATTTTCGCAGCAGTATAAAGTATGGCGACACCATAAGTTGCACAAGCAGTGGTTGCTATAGTAAACGTGATCCAACTGGAATTTGTGGTGCACAGGTAGATGGCCGTCGGCCTGGGAAACCTTTCATGGTAGGTCCTGGAATGCGAAGAAACGAAAACATGTTTCACTACTGAATATAATATAAAGTAAAGATAGGATTTCACTAAAAGAAAACAAATAGACACTTAACAAGAACAAAATAATTATTCAACAATGATAATAATGATTCTATCAAATTCCCGAGTTCAGCTTCAGATCATCCTGGAAGACCTTTACACAGCGTCGATGAAGGTGGTCTTAAGATGACAAAACCAAGGTCATGGCGACTGAGGATAACCATTTGTCCTCCCGTCATAAGACGGGAGGACAAATTGTTATTGGCGGAGAAGTGATCGAACAGGTTGAAGAGTACGTATACCTCGATCAAATTCTGCGGCTTGGTAGACAAGGTCTGCTTAAGGAGGTGGAGTGACGAATTCAACTGGGTTGGGCTGCCTTTGGAAAGCTAAAATTCGTCCTGAGGTCTGACCTTCCGCAAAATTTAAAGACCCGTATATATGACCTGACGGTCGCTGTTGCCCAAAGGTTGAAAGTTCCCCGCGAGTAATGAGCGAGCCATGCTGGGAATATCGCTACGTGATATGGTGCGTAACGAGGCAATCCGCCGACGCACCGAAGTAGACGATATTGGACACCGGGTGGCTAAGATCAAGTGGCAGTGGGCTGGGCACGTTACCCGAAGAGACGATGACCGTTGGATTAACCGTGTCCTACACTTATTTGTTGAAAAGAGAAAATAACTTAGTTATAATTTTCAGTAAGGCTGAACTTACCATATTGTCGGCAGTTGAGCCACAAGACCTCTGTTGTTCAAGACGGCAGCCTTGGGCAAGCCAGTAGTGCCACTTGTGCTTACAATGAAAACTGCTGATTCCCTGTCTGTGTCCACTGGCCTGAAATATAATATAATATATAAGACACAGCCAATAACACCACAACTCGCGAAATCACGCTCAGAGAGGCGCATACTAGCTATGACGCGGACGAAAAGGATGTCGGCAAACTTATTGATATTCATTTTGAAGATAGCCAGATTATAGGTATTAGGGCACTCACTCAATTATTGTGTGATGAGCGGCAGATTAAAATAAAGAAGTCAGGGTAGTTCAGTGCGTGAGTGATGGTGCGTAGAAGTATTTAATAACTGAGTTATATTATACAAAACTATATATTTGTGAATGCACAAGTAAATATTGCATACCAAAAATCCTTAATGCCTTCATCGAATCCAGAGATGAACTTAGAAAAGCTCTGGTGACTGCTTGAATTGTTTTGTCCAAACAAAACTACTTTGATGTTCAAATTATTCTCACGAAGAAATTGCTCGATCATCGGAAGAGATTCATTCTCAATAAATATCATCGCTGGTTTCTTAATTTTTACGAAATGGTTCATTTCATCTGAAAATATGAGTCGTAGTTAATCACACATTCACGTAACAGTCACGAACGAACATGAAGAAGAGTATTAATAGTTCCTGAAGCTAACAGTTCTAATAATCTGATCTGCGGTAATTTTTTTAACAATGGGCTAACTACAGTTCAAGTAAAAGAATTTACTGAAATATGAAAAATGGGCCCCGAAAATCGTCCCGTTATCCAAACCCCAAAATTATCATCCCAATGATAAGGTGAAAATTATAGGAGTCGTACTAACAGGCGTTGATTCCAACATGCAAGAAATAATTAACCACTCCAGCGAATATGGCTCCGAAGTAGACTCCAGAGAACTCGAGGTTATTCCTGGTGATGGTGAGTACCGTGTCGCCCGGCTGCAGCCCGGCGTGCTGCAGGGCTAGAGCCGTGCGGACACTGCGCTCCAGCACTATCCGGTTCGTATCCACAGCGCCGGACTCTCCTTCGATCTGTGTGAAAATACCTATATTTAGATATCGCTCTACTTCAATTCTTCATTCGTTATTGGACAATTGACGTTCAACTGTAGGTCTCTTCTCTTCTTACCTTACTAGGTGGTAGGGTCTATCCCGGCCGGGTTTGGTACCACCGCATTAAGCCTCACGTCGTCGGTCGAAACGGCTATGTAAATTGTTCGTGTTTTCCGTCCAGTTCAGCGTAGCCGACATGAAATGAAGGGAGCACTGACCTGGCACCTGGTTCACCCTGTCTTATGGACTGACATGACGGATGTTGTAGGTGATGTAGCCAACCGTGTCAGTTTCCATAAAAAAAATGACACAGAGGTTGCAGTTCGCAGTAGAACTCATTTCGCCCACGAGAAAATTAGCAGAAGAACTATAGATCCCTCGAAAGGGCAATTCATCTTCGATCTGAAGATCACCCACATTAAAGAAGTAGGAAATGATGTTCGCTGGAGCCCGATTCAAACCTTTGCCAAAGTCTAATTGGGGCTACTATTTCTAGTAGAGACAGAGAGAAAAAGGCCTATGTCTGAAAAGACATAAGCCTTTTATTATAGCATTTTATATACCACACACGCTGTATCCCGACAATCAGGGTAAGCAGAGTAATCTGTGTTGTGCTGCAAGAACTCTGAAAAACTGCAACACAACATCGAACACCACGTTTAGCTAAGTATTCGGACAAGATAACCTATCAAACAGCAAGCAAGGCACGAAACTGCTGCACGACTCGGTGGAAGGGCAGTGCCAAGGTGAGAGGTTGCTATACTGTCGCCCTTTAGCACAGCATCTCGTCCTTCTTATGTCCTATCAAATTCTTGCATCTGGCCACATTGTTTACGTATGATTATAATTAGTAGCGTCTTTGTGTGTGAAGACAGCTGTTTCAAGGGCATTCTTTATAGATTAGATTAGATTAGAATGCGTACTGGCCTGTCTTATATCGTACGGGTTGTCACGGAGACATTTTAAGAGTCCTCCTGCCGCCCGGTCTCCGCCACCAGCTCATCCAAGATGCTGTCCAGGTACAGCTGTGCCTTGGTGGACGCGCCCAGCATCACACTGACCTGTCTTATATCGTGCGGGTTGTCGCGTAGACACTTGAAGAGGATCTTGGCAAGGCTGCAGCGGTCCTCCCTGCCGCCCGGTCTCCGCCACCAGCTCATCCAAGATGCTGTCCAGGTACAGCTGTGCCTTGGTGGGCGCGCTCCGCATCACACTGACCTGTCTTATATCGTGCGGGTTGTCACGCAGACACTTGAAGAGGATCTTGGCAAGGCTGTAGCGGTCCTCCTGCCGCCCGGTCTCCGCCACCAGCTCATCCAAAATGCTGTCCAGGTACAGCTGCGCCTTAGTGGGCGCGCCCCGCATCACCGCGTGCGACATATTGCTGTTCTTTATAATACTTTCTGAAACGTTATTAATTAATTTGTTAATGTTATTAATTTTGGGTCTCCGTACTTATATGGTATGAAAAGAATCAGGGCAAACTAAGTTCAAGGCGACCGATATTTTTAGACGAGGGAATGAATAACACCTAGGTACCTTCCTAGTAAATTTTTGTCCCCGACGTGATCAAAAAGATTAAATAGAGGAAACGTATACCTACCCAAAATTATGTGACCTTGGTAGACAAGGAGGTCAAGGGATGTATGGAATTGGATATCATTGGGATGCCTTCGAAAAGTTTCAAATACGCCTGTCGCGCGTCTGTGGACCCCCGTAAAGTCTGTCAAAATTTTTATAATTAAGTTATTTTTTTTCTGGGGTTTTTTCTATTGTATTGTATTGTTTATTGATCATTCATAATCATATGGCAGTTAGACTGCGCTCGAACTGCGGCACAATTTGTTTTATCCGGTTTGATTACACCCACAAAGTAGAATCGAAGAGAACCTAAGAAACTTCGCAAGTATTTAGTGACCAGCCACATAATAACACCGCCCTAGTCTATCGAAAACACAGCTTGAGAACAAGTCTAATAATTTGCTGAGACTTCTGACTACAAAGACTTATTAATTAAGTGAATTAGGTGTAAAGAGCCTTTTTCGAACTTTGATACGTAATTTGTATCAACAGAATTATGTTAATATATTAAAACATACTACAAACAAAGAACTACAAAGTAGTATAATTGTCAAAAATTAAAAATAAAAATATATGAATATTAAAATACTTGAAGTATCTCACTTGTAACACTGACATTATAATATAATCATAAAAAAATATGTTTTTGAACCTAACATTATATTATATTTATATATAACATTTTAGAGGAAACAAACCTAAAGAACTTCCTCGAGAACGTCCGAATAGTAACACTTATCAGGCACTTATGAAATTTCAAATTATCGCATAGCCTATATATATTATTATCTCACATACATATTATAAAATGGTGCAACGCTTCAAGATTTTGCGTGTCATCCTTGTCATCATCCGTGAAGCGTTCCACATTTTTAAAATAAAAAAAATATGTGTTTTTTTTTAATTAAGAATGTAAATAATATGTACTATATTAAAAATAACTAAAAACCAAATATTGGTATAAAAAAGCCTCGACTCGGTAGCTCAGTGGTAGCGACTCGGTAGGTCACCTGTTGTTAAGCAACTCTGAGCGCGGTCAGTACTTGGATGGGTGACCGCTCAACCGTTGAAGGCGACCGTGGTTCGGATTCCACGTCAAACAGTAGGTCCCTTCTTACCTTACTAGGTGGTAGGGTTTATCCCGGCCGGGTTGATGCTTCAGCATTGAACGAAACGTCGGTCGAAACGGCTATGTAAATAGTTCGTGTTTTCCGTCCAGTTCGGTGTAAACGACAAGAAATGAAGGGAAGCCCTGACATCGCACATTAGTTCAGCCGGTCTTATGGGCTGACATCGCAGATTTTGTAGGTGATGTAGACAACTGTGTCAGTTTCCTTAAAAATTTTGTTTTTGCAATTTTTAAGAGGAATCCTAACCATGCTCATCCTCCAACGGTCGAGCGGTCACCCATCCAAGTACTGAATGCGCTCAGGTGTGCTTAATAACAGTCGACCGACCGCATCACTGAGCTACTGAGGCTGACTATAATAGTCTTGTAATAGACATATATTATTATAATAGACTTACATTATGTACATTAATCAGTGGTGTCACGCTTGCCGCGTTATCCATAAAAAATTTAAGCTTATTTATAATAACCTTGCATTTTTTATAATACTCGTGGATAGATTCATTTTAAGTTAGCTTATTATAACAATAACAATTTAGGCTAAACATTTAATAGCTTCTGCAGCTAATTTTGCTAGAATCAGTTAACTTCGGAACATTCTCCCTGCCCGTAAATAATTTCCCACCAAAGACTTAGGTCCTCGCGTTGTTGGTTGCCATTCATAGCGATGGCTGGCCCTGGCGTAATGCTCGGGAACGGGTGCTATTTGTGGAGACTGGCCTGCTCCAGTTGGCAGCATATTATCTGAATGGTATACCTACCAATTTATTACTACTTACCTGACTGCATAATTGGTTAACTCTTGACTAGGTACGATTAGTACCTCAAGTTTATTAACCCATTGACAACTTGATACTTCGAGTATCCTAATATTCATATATTTTTAGTCTTGACAATAAATTTATATACTACATTGTACTCGTAGTATGTTTAATATAATAACATAATTATGTTGATACAAATTACGTATCAAAGTTTGACAAAGGTTCTTTATACCTGATTCACTTAATTAATAAGTCTTTGTAGTCAGAACTCTCAGCAAAATTGTTAATCTTGCTCTGTGTGCTGCTATGCTGTGTTTAGCTAGCTGTGTTTTAGATAGACTATGGGCGGCGTTATTATGTGACTAGTCACTAAAAACTTGTAAATATGTGTATAAAAAAAATACCCTCCGAAGTTTCTTGTCGGTTCTTCTTCGTGGGTGTAATCGAACCGGATAGAACAAATTGTGGCAATTTCGAGCGCAGTCTAACTGCCTTATGAATGATCAATAAACAATACAAAACAATACAATACAATACAAAATGCAATACTTTACCCCCACGCCACATAAAAATAAGCCAGGCGCCATGATCATCACCACCGGTGAGATCAGCAAATCAGATCAGGTAACTAATCAAGAGAATATTTCATAACAAATTACATTATCAATACAATTCTGGTATACCGGAAACTCACTATAATAAAAGGTCAAACATGAGTTCACTTATCTCACCGGTGATGCTCATGGCCTCACAGAGAACATTGTGTGATCATCACACCGATTTTGGTCATGGCAGCCAACAGGTTAAAATGGGCGTCAATAGGTCAATCTGTCAAGCCGGCATGGTATTTTCAATCCCGCAATCGAACGAATATCCATTGGGGATCGTTAATAGCAACAATAGTCTTATTGCCTCTGTCCCACATGATTCTTCAACGAATTTTTTTTTGTTGCACAAATTTCTCATTACCTTCTTAATATTTTTTTTGCTTTTTTTTATGTAATCCGGTATGGTTGTCTGAGTTGGAGAGGCCAAAGCACATGCTCCGACCAGCCAATATCACCTTCGAGAAGGTAGGTGCCATACCGGACACTTACCTGGATTGCTGGCTATACTGGATTAGAGGAGAACCCAACTGAGGCCATCTTACATCCATTACGGTGCGTGGTAGCAACCCAGTCAGCTACAATTTGAGCCTACCACCTAGTAAGGGGCCTACAGTTGTACATCGGTTCCGAACGGTGAAGCAGCAGGTGTAAGTATGCACGTAGATTTTTTCGTCAGAAAAAAAACTCATTGGTACACGCAGACCGGATTCTAACCTTGAATTAAAAGCCGATGCCCAAACCACTCGGCCAAGACTTAATCTTTCGCAACACTTCAGTAAGCGACAACAAATACAATCGCGATAAGCAGAGAAGCAATAACAATACTCATATAAGATGACTGTTGTATGATCTTAGTCCTATTTACTATCTAAAGTGATATGATGGATGACCCAATAAAGCTTAATTAACTTCATGACATCAAAAAATTATTATTTTTTTCTGTCGAAGTACCAATTTGCTGCTCCGGTGTTTTAGGTATATTTTATCTTAACAAAAAAAATTACAAGAACGTAGATTGGGTTGTCCTTAAGACTGGAAAAAAATTATAAACATCGGATAAGGTTTAGGGAGCTAGAAAACATAAATGCCGAAAGACGATTTTTTATGGATAAAGTTAACTTCTTCGAGACTACAGCACGGAAAAGGAACCGCGTGCTGCGGTTGTACTATTGACGTAAGGTGCACGGTATCTTCCAGGTCTTCGTCTGCATTAAATTTAATAAAGAACGGATGGATCGAAATAAAATATGTATTAGATGTGTTTATTTAAATACACTGCTTGTATTATTTATTCTAGGCCTATTTATAAGTGTATAATGCAAAACAGCTGCTCCGTTCACATTTCATAATGTATTTTATCTTCACTGAATCCGTTGAATATTTCCTTCACTTTACTTCTTTCCACCTTTCCATTGACCGAGAGAGGGATGGACGGCACGAACACGACACCTCCTCGCAGTCGCTTCACGTCACTCAGAGTGGCTGAAACAGGAAACAATTGTTTATGTGACATGGTTGGCTGCATACACAGTACACACATATATACCGGTCATGCCGGCCAATTACATCTTGTTCTCTCAGCTAAATGTTATTCCAAGAATTTCCTTTAAAATGTCTGGGTGCTGTAACGGCCACTACATTAAATTTAAGTTTAAGTTTTCATAAAAACTAATTGACTAATTTAGTGTAAAAATTATCTAATATTCCGCACGAACGTCGGAATGAAAGTCGCACGGTGAGTGAGCGGGTAAGAACGTGTGCGTGGGCCGTGGAGTGACCCCGACCGTTCCCGCGCCAGCACTCTCCCCCGCAAGCGTCGTATTATATTTGACGAAAACATAAATTTCAAAAATTTCTGTCTCGCGAAGTAGACACTTAAGAAAAAAATATTCTTTTCTCTTGGAAAAACATGAATATTGCGCTATCTAATTAATGTATTGACCGTTACAACACTCTGTATAAATATATATTTGGTGTCGTGACCATCCTGGTCACGGCATCACTGAAATGACTCGCGCACAACTATACGAACACTATAATCCTCTAAAGCAGGAATAAATTAACTATATAATTCTTACAGCGGACAGCGTCGTGTATGTGTTGAGGAGTGAGTGTGTAGCCAGAACGCGTCACCACCAGGGCTGCCGGCCCGCGCTCCGCCTCGCACACCGCTGCTGATTGCACGCCCTCCAGCCTAGTGATCACTTCTTCAACCTCACTTGGAGATATCTGTTGAATTGAGATTTTATTAAAATTATGTTTCTATCGAGACAATACTTAGCAGTTCGGCAATCATGTAGGCTAATCCTCACGGTTAATGGCGGGCACCGTCGTTATTTTTCCGTCAACACGTGTCTTTCGCCATCAAGCGTGTTATCGATCCAGATGACAATGGCGAGGGACCGTGATGGATAGATTTTATTACATTTAATTTATTAGTCTATAGTTTCAATTTAATTTTTAATTTGTCTATAGTCTCAATAAAACATTTTTTATAAAAAACATAATTAAGTCCACGTACATGATGATTCTGATATTTGATCAAAAATTTGATTCTTTCGACGAAGAACAAGTCCTCGCTTTCGTTCATGTACACCTTGTCCCCGGTCTTCAGCCAGCCGTCAGCGCTGAATGTCTCCTCGTACGCTTGCTTATTGTTGGCGTATTCCTGTAGACGATAAAATGTCATAGATTATTATTGTCTTACTGAACGGACCATTTTGACATGGAATCATAATATAACATGTCTGACAAGCACCTTTTTTTTATGGAAACTGACACTGTTGGGTACATCACCTACAACATCCGTGATGTCAGCCCATAACACCGATTGAACTAGGTGCGATGACAGTGCTTGCCTTCGATCGTGCCGGCTACACCTATTGCGCGGTCGTCGCTGGAATTTAATTTTTAAGATGTAAACCAAAAATTGTATCCCAGTTGAAGCGTTCATTCTCCGAATACATAGGAGTACGTTTGAAACACCATACTATAGATGAATAAATTTGTCAGACTGTACATAATGTTAAATTACGATATTATTTGAAGATATGATGAGTCATTAAGTTTGCAATTTGATCATACGCGAAAATAGGGGAGAAGTGCTATATCTCGGAATCTATAATAGCTAGAAGTACGTTTAAAACGCCATACTATAGATAATTAAATTTGTCAAACTATACATATGAAAAAAAATACCTACATCAACTCTTATATACTATACATAATATGTATTACATACATACATACTTTACATATATTTCAACTGGATTGACGATTTATCCCTAAGTGCAGCCACGGTCCTTGACAGGTGCCTTTTTACGCCTGTCTCATGCATTAAATGATCTTCGGGTACATTGAAAATGGCTTTTAGGGCGTATTCAGATATAAGAAATATGTCAATTTTGAAATAATTACAAAAATTATCAATGATTAAAAAACCTAACATTTAAAAAAAATTATTCCTAATTTTCAAATAAAATATATGCATACACGAAAACCATTTAACTACTCACACTGCAAGATAAAGATGACTCGTACCTAACGTAACGGAAAATTTAAAAAAATCGGCCAAGTGCGAGTCGAACTCGTGCACCGAGGGTTCCTTATCGCCATGTCATAGTTAGCGCCACTCACGCCATCTATGGCGTATTATGAAATGCTTCATATTAGTTAAATGTCATGATTAGTTAAAATTATTCACACTCTATTCGGTAGATGGCCCGCGCGCATACACTTTTTGGTTTCTTCTATGGGAACCCCCGTGAATTTTTTACTTTTTCTTATTTTTCATTATTTGTTATATCGGCCATATTAACACATATTCTTTGAAAATTTCAACGGGCTACCTATTACAGTTCAAGAGATACAGCCCTCGGACAGACAGACAGACGGACGGACGGACAGACAGACAGACGGACGGACGGACAGACAGACGGCGTAGGCTTAGTAATAGGACCGGTAGGTACCGGATACGGAACCCTACAAAATCATCAATCCCAAGTTTTACACCTTTTTCAAAAAAAAATCCCCAGATATTGACAAATCAATCTTCACCATCTTGTAGCCCTCATCGATACGCGTCATTTTAACGCATCGACACTCTAAATATTTACGTAGCCTTCAAACTCACGACACCAGGGCGAATTCGCACTCTCGCTGGAAATCGGGGACTATACTGAATCGATCGAAAAGACATTTTCAATGTCAAAAGGCGCCTGAAAAGCCGGCATCTATGAATGAGTGCATCGGTGCCAGCGTTTTGACGTCAATACGTCTTTAAATTTGCTTCCATAGTGGGAGCCAATCCAGAAACCTGAAGATAACAAAATCGGGGGATACAGTTTGGTGTTGCAGCTTCATATCTATCATCTACATCCAACATTTAATTACACCACTCGATAGCTAAAGGATCAAAGTATTCGTTACGTAATACGCTCTAGGAAAATATTACCCGTTACGTACACGTATTCACGTAAAACACACGCCCGTGTCACGACACAGCCACACCCCGATTATTTTTCTACATAGGTATTTAATATTGTTTTATTCAGTTCGTTCAACGGAAATGTTTTGCCAACAGCGCTTACGTGAAAAATGCATTCGTCTGACTTTAGCCAAAGTTCTCCCTGCTGGTGAGGACCCAATTTGTTTCCGTCGGCGTCAACAATCTGAAATCGTAAACATAATGAATGAATATATTTTTGTAGGGTTCCGTAAAGGAAAAAAACGTGATATTCATAGGATTAATTTGTGTCACCGCTCTTTATTTCAAAAACTGTTAAAGGTATCCAATATTTAATGTCTACCTTCTCTTTTTTTTTTTATGGAAACTGACACGGTCGGCTACTTCACCTACAACATCCGTGATGTCAGCCCATAACACTGGGTGAACTTGGTGCCACGTCAGTGCTTCCCTTCGGTAGTGCCGGCTACACTGAACTGGACGGAAAACACAAACTATTTACATAGCCGTTTCGACCGACGTTTCGTTCAGTGCGGTGGTACCAACCGGGGCGGGTTGAACCCTACCACCTAGTAATGCAAGAAGGGAAGGGACCTACAGTTTTACGTGGAATCCGAACCACGGTCAGGCTCCAACGAATTTTACTTTTCTTTGACAACTTAAATATATATATTTTTTCCAGAGTTTCTGAATACTTAAGTAGGTATATCACGCAGTAAACTTGAGAATGCAGATACCTTAAAGTCGATGCAGTTGACAACAGTGCCTAAGCAGGAAATATCAGCAACGGGACTCTGCATAGTAATGAAGCCTTGCAGCTCTGTGAGTCCGTATAGGTTTCTAGCAAGACCGCTGCCCGGACGAACGTTTTTCTGTAAAAATATCGAATGGTGGGTAGAGACTGGCCAAACGTGCGATTTATGATGCAATGGAAGAATTCTCCGTACACATGGCAGCAATATTTTTTTTTTATGGAAACTGACACGGTTGGCTACATCACCTACAACATCACGGGATGTCAACCCATAACACCGGGTGAACTTGGTGCCACGTCAGTGCTTCCCTTCGGTCGTAAAACAAAAGGTAAAAAGGCAAAATAAAGGTAAAGGTTCATTTCATTTATTTATTTCCGTCTTACGTACCATTGGTACACTTGAGTTCGTCTCATTTTTACAATTTACCACAAATTTACAATTGTAACTTTCTGGGTCTAGCCATGGCAAAAGTCTAATAATTTTAGCCTAAGCATACATTTTACATACACACCTAAAAAATGATAAAAAATACAGAGAAAAAAAAATTCAGTTTTGTTAATTAAAAGGCAATTAAAACTTGAGCAAAATTTAAATAAAAAATTACTAAAAAAAACTGTGAAATAAAAAAAACTGTTTTAAAAAACATAAAACCGACTTCCTAAAAAAAGTAGAACTAAAAAACTATTTAAAATAAAAATATAAAAACCGCCTTCAAAAATATATGAAATAAAAACCTAAAAAAAAAAACGAACCCTAGAGTTGAATGCGGTGCTAAAAAGGCTACACAAATCACAAAGGATATTATCATCCGCTCATGTTTTCTTTCATGCATCATTTTTGCTTGCTTTAGCACCGCCTTCAACTCTAGGGTTCGTTTTTTTTTTTAGGTTTTTATTTCATATATTTTTGAAGGCGGTTTTTATATTTTTATTTTAAATAGTTTTTTAGTTCTACTTTTTTTAGGAAGTCGGTTTTATGTTTTTTAAAACAGTTTTTTTTATTTCACAGTTTTTTTTAGTAATTTTTGCTATTAATGTACTCGGCGGAATCGCTCGGCCTTCGGCCTCGCGATTCCGCCTCGCTTTCCAATCCGATCTTGACCCAATTAAAATAGGACCACGTCAGCTTCGATAGCTCAGTGGTGCAGACAGTCAACTGTCGCTATTGAATTTTAAGCAACGCTGGGTGCGGTCAGTACTTAGATGGGTGACCGCTGACCGTTGGAGGCTGACCAAGGTTCGGATTCCTCGTAAAACTGTAAGTCCCTTCCCTCGTAATCTTACTTGGTGGTAGGGTTTAACCTTCCCGGGTTGGTACCACCGCACTGAATTAAACGTCGGTCGAAACGGCTATGTAAATAGTTTGTGTTTTCCGACCAGTTCAGTGTAGTCAGCACGATCAAAGGGGGAAGCACTGACATGGCACTGGTGTTATGGGCTGACATCACGGACGTTGTAGGTGATGTTGCAGAACTTAGTAGAATGGACAGACATAAACGTGTTACGGAAGCCTACTTTTATTATAAAATAACCGTCGGAGGACCTTGGTTGAAAATTGTAAAATTTAGTAGAACGGATAGACATGCATATGTTACGGAACCCTACATTCATTTTGCAGAACTTAGTAGAATGGACAGACATAAACGTGTTACGGAACCCTACTTAACAGTTGCACTCCGGGAGTGCCGGCAGATCCCGTGCCACTCTAACTTAACCCTTAACGCAATGACTTAAGGTTTCATTTTAAAAATGACGCTGACGCGATGTCGCGAGTTATACATTTTTACCCACCTAAAAAAGTGCCAAGAGCCGCTAAAGAAGTTTTCACTTCAAAAACCTCAGGGTTATCCCCTTTCAAATAAAAAAAAAAGAATTTTCAAAATCGGCCCACAATTGACGGAGTAATCGCGTAACAAACATCCAAAAAAAGAAAACATACCGTCGAATTGAGAATCTTTTAGGTCTAAAGTAAATTTCTCGTGAAGACAAATGCAACGAGCCCAAACACGATGGGTTTATCATGTGTAGTTTAGGAGTTCCTATGGCCACCTTCTGTCTCCATCATCAAACCAGCTCGATGGTACTCGGTACAGTAGGTACTGGCCAGGTACCATAATAAATTAAGCGCCGGTCGGAAAAGATAAAAAATTTCAAATTTAGAATATTCATGAAACAAGGGTCCGAATATGTATCACTAGTATATCGATTCATGTATTTCAACAGGACAGAGAAAATTTCAAAATATTAGGTATTTAATACTTTTTAGTTTTTTTTTTTTTGTTTTTTGGAAATCGGTTTAATATTTTTTAAAGCAGTTTTTATTTCATTCTTTTTAGTAATATTACATAAAAAAGAATAATCGAAATCGAATAATCGAAATCGATTGAAGTGGTACAGAATTATTCGCCATATGTGTCAGACTGCAAATTGCTGAATAAGTCCACATCACAAATGTTTTGCTGAAGGTAACCACACACCATACTAATTTATCAAACTGAAAATTGCCGAAAACGACCACATCACAAGTTTTGCTGAAGGTAACCACACACCATAGTATTATGCTGATTTTTCGAAAACCACTGAACCAATTTCGATAAAATTGAAATGGGACCACCTCGGAAGTATGACCTAACTAACAAAAAAAGAATTTTCTAAATCGGCCCTCAATTGACGGAGAAATCGTGTTACAAACATACAAAAAAATAAAAAAAAAAATAAAAAAAAAAAACATACAGACGAATTGAGAACCTCCTCCTTTTTTGGAAGTCGGTTAAAAACATTAAAATACTTCGCATCAATAGAATTATTGGGAAAGGTTAAAATTTAATTTTTGCTCTAATAACACTGTGGAAGGGTGAAACCACATTGCATTACTGGCCGTGGTTCGGATTCCACGTCAAACTGTAGGTCCCTGCCCTTCTTACCTTACTAGGTGGTAGGGTTTATCCCGGTCCGGTTGATACCACCGCACTGAACGATACGTAGTCGGTCGAAACGGCTATGTAAATTGTTCGTGTTTTCAGTCCAGTTCAGTGTAGCCGACATGAAATGAAGGGAAGCACTGACATGGCACCTAGTTCACCATGGGCTGACATCGCGGATGTTTTTAGTGATGTAGCTAACAGTGTCAGTTTCCATAAAAAAAAATTTGTACGGTGCCGCTCGAAGTTTCAAAAGGATTATTTACTTACCGTAAGTACCATGTGGGTGGGACCGGTACTTAAAAAGAATAGCCCCACTGCACAAGATGCCGTGCTAAAGGGCGACAGGCTCGCCACCTCTCACCTTGGCACGGTACTTCCACCGAGTCATGCAGCAGGTGGGTCTTCGCGCCTTACTTGCTGCTTGATCGATTGAATCTTGTTCGAATACTTGGTGGTCGGTGTTGTGTTGTAATTGACCAGAGTTCTTGCAGCACAACACCGATTACTCTGCTTATCCCGATTGGCGGGATTCAGCGTGTGTGATATGTATGTACAGACCGCGCGCGAGCTCCGAGGAAGTTTAAGGAATGTTGACGCAATGACTTAGTGCAGTGATTTAGTCGATATTGCGTTATCGATATTAATCAATTATGAAATCATTCTATAATTAGTTGCTTGCCCATCTTCACACTTCGAAAGAACGCGTTTTGTCATTTCGCGAGTTTGCCTACGTATTATAATATAATCGACTTTTTTTTCTCCCTGTTCTCATTGCTCGTGCTCGCAATTTCTTCTTCATCCATATCAAATCGCTATTTGTACACACAAAATGAAGTCGGTTAATAAATAACTTAAAGAGTAACGAATTAACATGCGATTGACTAATACGCGCGCATAGGTATTACGAATACGGCATCGATAAGCGTGCTCTCGCGTCAAGGCCAACACTCGTACTAGGAGCGCGCGGGGTGTGAAGCGACGGTCGGGAGGGGCGCACACCCGCCCGCTTCCCCAGCCCCCGATTCCTCGGAGCTCGCGCGCGGACTATAATTATGTATGTATTTACTTGGCATTCCTCAAGAAGGTGCACCGGTATAGCGCTTCCACCCATAAACAGAGTCTCGAAGCAGGACAAGTCGCCGGGCAAACCGCCCGGTTCCGAGACCAGAGCCGCAGCAAAGTGGCCGGGCATCAGTGACATGGTTGGCTGAAATTAAAGAAATTAAACAAATCAGAGTATTTCCCCAGTTTCAAAATATTTCCGACTTTTTTTGTGTCTTTAAAAAAAATTTATTTTATCCGGTATGTGTGGCTGAGTCGGAGGCGCCAAAGCACATGCACCGACCAGCCAATATCACCTCCGAAAAAGTAGGTGCCCATACCGGAGACTTCCCTGGATTGCTGGCTATACTGGACTAGAGGAGAGCACAACCGAGGCTGCTATGCGGCAATCTTACATCCAGTACGGTGGTACCAACCCAGTCGGCTACAATTTGAGCCTACCACCTAGTAAGGGGCAAGGGAAGGGACCTAAAGTTTTACACCAGTTCCGAACGGTGAAGCAGCAGGCGTAGGTTTGCACGTAAATTGTTTCGTCAAAAAAACTCATTGGTACATGCCGACCGGATTCGAACCTCGGACCTCTCGCATGAAAAGCCGATGCCGAAACCATTCGGCCACCCGCTGCTGGTGGCATAATGATTTCTTAATATCAGCCCTATAGTACTCATCTTCCCCATCACTTAGGGCCCATAGTCCCTAAGGAATAGAGAATGTTCAACGAAATCCAGCACAAATCACTAAATCCCTCTCACCTGGGCTCGCCAACAGTTTATGTATGTATCACCAGTGACGTCTTCAATCCCGTTCGTAACTCGTCGTTCTGACAACACTCCATCAGCAAATGATACAATGTCATCTTCCAAAATACTTCCAATACGAATCAATCACGTTTTTCACTATTTTCTTTTAATTGTCCCGTTTTTTTTTCCTGATCAATTCAATCCTCCCAAATTAAATCAAGCTTTTTATTTAACACCTACCTTATATTTTCTTAGGAGCGTCCTCACATGATCTACTGTGATTTTCGCAGCTGTATAAAGTGTGACAACACCATAAGTTACACAAGAATCGGTTGCTATAGTATACGTGATCCAACTGGAATTTGTGGTGCACAGGTAGATGGCCGTCGGCCTGGGAAACCTTTCATGGTAGGTCCTGGAATGTGAATAAACGAAATCATGGTTTACTGCTGAATATAAAAAGTTAAGATAGAATTTCACTGAAGAAAAACCAACAGACACTTAACAAGAAGAAAATGATTATTCAATAATAACAGATAGACAGGACTATTCTCCCGAATAGACCTGATATTGCGGTAGTGGACCGAGAGGTGAGGCGCGCAACGCTCGTCGATATCGCCGTGCCGCACGATAGTAACCTCGTCAGTAAGGAAGCAGAGAAGATGTTAAAGCAGCATGAGGTTACCAAAATGTGGCCCGTCGACTCGACGATCGCTGTGCGCATGAGCTGATAGCGAAGAGCCTCGACGACCACCTTGAGAGGCTCTCGCTGAGTGGTTGGGTCAAGGGCTAGATCCAGAAGGCAGCCCTGCTCGACACTGCGCGCATCGTCCGGAGATTTCTATCGGTAGCCTAGGTTCGCCCCGCTGCACGGCCGGCGGTGGAAAATCCGTTTGTTTTGTATAAATTTTAGATTTTAATTCTCTAAAGATATTAAAGGTCTATAAAAAGAAATGTGTAAATAAATGAATAATAATACACATTATACGGGCTTATTTCCTTAGGCAATATCCTCCAGTCAACCCGGTGGACCTACATTTTTACATGGAATCCGAACCATGGGCAGTGGGAGAATTAATTTTTTACACGCCGGTTGTATTCTAACCTCGAACCTCTCGCAAGAAAAGCCGAATCCCAGAAGACTCGGTCTTTCGCAGCCACCGCCCTAAATAGTGTGCAAAGGCAAATTTTACGGCCAGTTTAGTTTTTTTTTTTTCTAAACCTGACTTAGTCTGCTTGATTTCATTCGAAAACATTTTGTTGTTGTGGGAATTAGGTGGCATGCCCGTGCTTACGCTTAGTTGGGTACACTTAACTATACAAAAATGCTTATACAATTTTCAAATAATCGTTTAGACCTTTGTGATAATTTTGTTCCCGTTCAGCAAAGCAATGTTTGGTATAAGTAAGGACAAAACAAAGATTGTGGACTTTTTTAAATATATCTTAAAGAAATACAGAACAAAGTTCTTATTCAACTTAATGATAAATGAAAAATATTTGTTGAAGGAACAAAAATGGAAAATAACTTACGTTATCATTTTCAGTAAGGCTAAACTTACCATATTGTCGGCATTGAGGCCACAAGACCTCTATTGTTCAAGACGGCAGCCTTGGGCAAGCCAGTAGTGCCACTTGTGCTTACAATGAAAACTGTTGATTCCCTATCTGTGTCCACTGGCCTGAAATATAATGACCTATTAAATATTATGTTAAACTAGTATGGATTAGGCCCTTGTACCGCCCACCAGAGTTTGTAGTAATGAAAGCAGAATAGAACTATGCTATTATACAAATAACAAAAAGATTAAGACTCGTATATATAACTAGTCGTGCTTTGCCCACACTTCCAACAGAAGATAAGACACAGCCAATAACACCACAACTCGCGAAATCAAGCTCAGAGAGGCCCATACTAGCTATGACGCGGACGAAAAGGATGTCGGCAAATTTATTGACACAAATTTTGAAGATCACCAGATTATAGGTATTAGAGAACTCACTCAATTACTGTGTGATGAGCGGCAGATTAAAATCAAGAAGTCGTCGGTAGTTCAGAGCGTGAGTGAGGGTGAGTAGAAGTATTTATTATCAGAGTTATTTTACACAAAACTATATATTTGTGAATGCATAAGTAAATATTGCATACCAAAAATTCTTAATGCCTTCATCGAATCCAGAGATGAACTTAGAAAAGCTCTGGTGACTGCTTGAATTGTTTTGTCCAAACAAAACTACTTTGATGTTCAAATTATTCTCACGAAGAAACTGCTCGATCATCGGAAGAGATTCATTCTCAATAAATATCATCGTTGGTTTCTTAATTTTTACGAAATGGTTAATTTCATCTGAAAATGTGAGTAATAAGTAGTTAATCACGCATTCACGTAACAGTCACGACCGAACATGAACAAAGGTATTAATACCCGGGTGGTCCCAGAAGTACCCGACCTGACGTATAGATGGCAGTTGTTGTTTGAAAAAACTTACTGCATTTGAAAGTACTATTCGAATTAAATTTAAATTTAAAAAAAGAACACGCTACGTGCTTTTGTTTTTGTTTGTCGGCCATCAATAGTGCACGCTCTGAGGGAAGTTTTAGAAATGGATAAAATTGGTCACCGTTATGTGATTCAATATTTTTTTCTGAAAGGTCTGACTTCAACTAATATCAAAGATGAGCTGTATTCAACTCTGGGGGAGTCTGCTCCATCGTTTACGACAGTAAAATATTGGGTGGCAGAGTTCAAACGAGGTCGTACGATCTGCCAAGACGAACATCGCAGTGGTCGGCCAAACGAAGTGACCACGCCAGAAATGGTGAAGAAAATCGATAAAATAGTATTGGATGACCGTCGCTTGAAAGTGCGCGAGTTAGCAGATATGGTAGGCATTTCAAAAAGTGCTGTACATCGCATATTGACTGAAAATTTGGACATGAGAAAGCTGTGCGCAAGATGGGTGCCGCGTTTACTCACAATGGAACAAAAACAACTTCGTGAGGATGTTTCAATCGAGTGTTTTACAATAATAAAGCCAAATTTTTGCGCCGATTCGTAACAATGGACGAGACCATGGGTTCATCATTTCACACCAGAGACCTTAAAACTTGAAAAAATGGCTCGGGGGTAAAAGATTTACAAACAATAAAGAGGTAGAGTCGGCAGTTGAGGGCTACTTTGAGGAGCTCGACGGTTCTCGCTATAAACATGGTATGGAAGCTATTGAACATCGCTGGGAAAAGTGTATCGAGCTAAAAGGAGACAACGTTGAGAAATAAAGGTAGTTTTTCCAAAATTTGTTTCGTTTTCTTTGTTAGGCCGGGTACTTCTGGGACCACCCTCGTAGTTCCTGAAGCTAACAGTTCTAATAATCTGACCTGCGGTCAATTATTACCAATGAGCTAACTACATTTCGAGTAAAAGAATTTACAAAAACATGAATAAGGGGCCCTGAAAATCGTCTCGTTATCCAGACCTTGAACCCCAAAATTATCATCCCAATGATAAGGTGACAATTATAGGAGTCGTACTAACAGGCGTTGATTCCAACATGCAAGAAATAATTAA
The DNA here is from genome assembly GCA_946902875.1 of Nematopogon swammerdamellus. Taxonomy (NCBI): domain Eukaryota; kingdom Metazoa; phylum Arthropoda; class Insecta; order Lepidoptera; family Adelidae; genus Nematopogon; species Nematopogon swammerdamellus. Next base: position 15,177,746 of record OX336356.1, read on the forward strand.
CCACTCCAGCGAACATGGCTCCGAAGTAGACTCCAGAGAACTCGAGGTTATTCCTGGTGATGGTGAGTACCGTGTCGCCCGGATGCAGCCCAGCGTGCTGCAGGGCTAGAGCCGTGCGGACACTGCGCTGCAGCACTATCCGGTTCGTATCCACAGCGCCGGACTCTCCTTCGATCTGTGATCAAATACCTATATTTAGATATCGCTCTACTTCAATTCTTCTTTCGTTATCGGACAATTGACGTTAAACTGTAGGTCTATTCTCTTCTTACGTTACTAGGTGGTAGGGTTAATCCCGGCCGGGTTTGGTACCACCGCACTGACCTGTCTTATATCGTGCGGGTTGTCGCGCAGACACTTGAAGAGGATCTTGGCAAGGCTGTAGCGGTCCTCCTGCCGCCCGGTCTCCGCTACCAGCTGATCCAAGATGCTGTCCAGGTACAGCTGTGCCTTTGTGGACGCGCCGCGCATCAAACTGACCTGTCTTATATCGTGCGGGTTGTCGCGCACACACTTGAACAGGATCTTGGCAAGGCAGTAGCGGTCCTCCTGCCGCCCGGTCTCCGCCACCAGCTCATCCAAGATGCTGTCCAGGTGCAGCTGTACCTTGGTGGGCGCGCCCCGCATCACAATGACCTGTCTTATATCGTGCGGTTTGACGCGCAGACACTTGAACAGGATCTTGGCAAGGCAGTAGCGGTCCTCCTGCCGCCCGGTCTCCGCCACCAGCTCATCCAAGATGCTGTCTAGGTACAGCTGCGCCTTGGTGGGCGCGCCCCGCATCACACTGACCTGTCTTATAACGTGCGGGTTGTCGCGCAGATACTTGAAGAGGATCTTGGCAAGGCAGTAGCGGTCTTCCTGCCGCCCGGTCTCCGCCACCAGCTCATCCAAGATGCTGTCCAGGTACAGCTGCGCCTTGGTGGGCGCGCCCCGCATCACACTGACCTGTCTTATATCGTGCGGGTTGTCGCGAAGACACTTGAAAAGGATCTTGGCAAGGCAGTAGCGGTCCTCCTGCCGCCCGGTCTCCGCCACCAGCTCATCCAAGATGCTGTCCAGGTACAGCTGCGCCTTGGTGGGCGCGCCCCGCATCACCGCGTGCGACATATTGCTGTTCATATTTCATATCAGTTAGATAATTTTTCACGTAAGGTTTATATATATAAAAAAACTTAATTTTGTTTGTGTAAGTAGAAAAAAACAATATGTTGCAACCAAGTCCCCGAAAAATACATTTACATGGCTTACGTAGGATAAAGCTTTAGAGATACATAAAAATGATGTAGTAGAGAATTGAAGTTCTTCTAAAATCCTAAAGAAAGCTCTCACATGGCATATCTCTATCTGTTACGGTTGACTCACAGTAACCATTTCTTTCATTAAAACTTTAATTAAAAATTGCGTTACTTGCGACGCTATTTATAGGCCAGTCAGTAGAGTAATTCTTGTTACAAAAGGTGGTGTAGTAGATTTTATTTTTTTATCTTGTATATATCGGTGCAACTGAGTAAATATCAAAAATGGTAACACGACATATTTCGGGGCAACTTTTGGCGGCCAACAAACCTCGAAATTTTGGGACTTTTTTTGGTTTTTGCTCATAACTTCTATACTGTGCATCCTAGCGCCAAAGTTACTATGAACTAAATTAAGAGTATTAAATTTTGCGTCGAATAAGTATCTACAACTTTAACTTCAAGAGTTTTTTTTCTAAGAGAACCTGTTTCCAAGCTGCAGCCGCTTAAAAACCACTATATTCAAGTTTTTTACAAAGTTGGCCAAAAACTTCGTTCTTTGACCGTAGTTTTTTACCATATGCATTAAGTTAATTATTAAGTTGTGATACTTATTCGCCGAAAAATTTAATGTTCTTAATTTGTTGCATAGTAACTTTTGCGCTAGGATGCACTGTATAGAAGTTATGAGCAAAAAACCAAAAATAGTGCCAAAATTTCAAAGTTTGTTGGCCGCCAAAAGTTGTCCCGACATATCTCGTGTTATCATTTTTTATATTTACTCAGTTGCACCGATATATACAAGATAAAAAATAAAATCTACTACACCACCTTTTGTAACATACCTCTCAGCCCTAAACCTCTACTGACTGGTGTATTAATCTTATTCAGTATTAATCCTATCCAAATAAATATGATAGTATCCTTGGGCATTAAATGTAGATTATAATTGTCTTTCACAGTATATCATTGTAATGAATACTTTAGAAAATATCCTATAAACAGCGCGTCGAGCGAGACTCGAGAGCCGCGCCTCGCCCTGATTGGTAGCGACAACACGTAGGTATAACGGAGCGCTGCTTTACACCTGAGCGAGCGAGGGGGGAGAAGAGAGGTGTGGATTTTAGGAGAGGGGAGAGAAGTAGGGAGGAGCGAGTGAGGCGAGGGAGGAGGGAGGGAGGGGTGGGACGAGAAAGAGGGTAGGGAAGAAGGAGGAGGGTGAAAGAATGGGAGGTAGGAAGGAGGTGGGAGGGGTAGATGAAACAAGCGAGGGGGACGGAGCGAGTTGGGGATTGGGGAAAGAGGGGAAGGAGGGAATTAGGAAGACGGGTAGGCAGATAACGTGGTTAAACGGGAAAGAGGGGGACGGAGAAGAGCGCGGGGCGGCAGGGGGAGGGAGGGGAAGCGGGGGAGTTAGGGAGAGAGTGAGAGAGAAAGGGTTCAGGGAGAGAGAGAGAGAGAACACAAAAGAAGCAATCGTTTATCATGTTTGCGTTAAAATTGGATTTACTATTAAACTGACTTTACGGCGAGCGAAGCCGAGGGTAAAAGCTGGTGTAGTATAAATTGTCAAAAATTAAGAATAAAATAGTAAAATTTTCAAAAATAAAAAATATAAATATATGAATATTAAGATCTTTAAAGTATTTCACTCATTCTGTTCTCTGTTTTTCTGTCTGTTCACTCATTTTGTAACACTGACATTTTATAATCATAATAAAAAAATATCTTTTTGAAACCTAACATTATATAACATTTTAGAGGAAACAAACCTAAAGAAAGTCCTCGAGAACGTCCGAATAATAGCACTTATCAGGCACTACTTATGAAATTTCATCTTATCGCATAGCATATTAAATAGGCTTTAATTTTACATTATTATCTCACATACATATTGTGAATGCACAGGGTCCGCGAGATCTTTTTATTTTCTAATGTGTCGCCATAAATTACTTTGATATATAGTTAACTTCTCGAGTCGCGCTAAGCTAAATAAAGATTAGATAATATTCCAACCTTTTATGCAATCAACGGCGACAGTCAGTTTGAGATACCAAAAAAATACATAATTTTGGCGAAGGCGTATCCAGCGTATTGAAGAAGCCGCTGCAACAATGAGAGAAAATTGTTTGGCGAGGATAACTCGAACAGAATTACGTAAACGGGCACGTGCCTGCATTAGAAGAAGGGGCAACCAGTTTGAACAGGATTTGTAATTAATAAGGTAAATCTTTTCATTCAGTACCTACAGTTTTACACCGGTTCCGAACGGTGAAGCAGCAGATGTAAGTATGCACGTACATTTTGACGTGATAAAGTCACGTCTTATAAATTGATGAACACCGGCTGCACGCACGAAAAAATGTCACGTTCCATCTGAGCCTGTGTGTGCAAGCGAGAGCGCGTAACAAGCGATAGAGAGGCACAATCGGCCCAAGCCGAAAGCGAACCAAGGGAATCCGATATTCGTTTGGTCGTTTATGTGATTTCGTGGCTCAGTGGTAAGTGTGTAGGATTTGTATTTTTTGACCATGGGTTCGAATCCCTCAATTTTTTTTTCTTTCTTTTTTAAGCAATGTTACGGTGTTTAAATTTTTTTAGGGTATTTAGTTTTTTTATAACCACCTAAGAATAATTTTCGGAAATACAAACGTAACAAAAACGACATGCGTAGTCCTACCACTTTATGACGTAATCACGTAAATCTATCGCCCGTAAACCGACTTTACAGACAACAATTTTTTTTTTTTTGGCAGAAAAAACTCATTGGTACACGCCGACCGGATTCGAACCTCGGACCTCTCGAATTAGAAGCCGATGCCCAAACCACTCGGCTTACGTAAGCGACAACAAATGCAAGTCAAAAGTAAACGCGATAAGCAGAGAAGCAGTAACAATACTCAGATAAGATGATTGTTGTATGATATGAGTCCCATTTACTAGCAGGAAACTCGAGAATTGAGCGCGATACTTACGAGTGTTTCGAGTAAAGTTTCTACAGTTCCATTTGCGGCGGATGGATTGCGGTCATGCCTTAGAATCTTGATCTTATGGTCCGAGGTTCGATTCTCACCGACATGAACCAATGAGCTTTTATGTTTGTATAACTATTTGTTGTAAAAACGGTTATTCGATATACGCCAAAGTACCTATTTTTAAACGACTTCAAAAAAAGGAGGAGGTTCTCAATTCGACTGTATTTTTTTTATGTTTGTCCCCTCAGACCTTTCGACTGGGTGAACCGATTTTGATGATTCTTTTTGTATTTGAAAGCTGGTGCTACCCGTGTGGTCCCATTTCAATTTGGTCAAGATCGGATGGGAAAGCGAGGCGGAATCGCGAGGCCAGTAATTCATATTTTAGTTTAGTTTCACTTTTAATTTCCTTTAATATTAAGTTAATTTAGAAATGTACAATTGTAAATATTTAGCTTTTAAATAAAGTCTATTGAATCAAAGTAGGTAGTAGGTAAATAATATATTTTTGTGTACTAATAAATCTTAGACTTTGGACGTAATTTAGTTTTTTTGCGAAATCATCTGCTTCGATATTTTCGAGTGCACTAGACTCCGTCAAAGACGGCCGATAAGCAGTGATATGATGGTACAGATATTCTGATAAGATTACTTTTACTTGATCAAAGTCCTATTTACTAGCAGAGAAATCGAGAATCGAGAAGTATTTCAAGTAAAGTTAGTATACATTTCGGCGCATCATATCCATGTATTCAGCGCTGTTTCTGCGATTAGATGACCAGAACTCATATAGCTATTTTATTAGAAACTTGGTTTTGTCGGCGGCTTCGCTCGCGTGAAAGTCAAATTTAAAAAGAAGAAAGTACGTGAGTAAGAAGGCCGAGCTACGTCCAGGTAAACAATAAACCTTTTCGATGAAAGTAAGTAACTAAGGGCGAGGCCCGCTACCGTACCTATATTTTGGAGCGCGGAACAATTCGGTTTGTATGAGAGCCACATCTTAACGTAACTGGAATTTTATTTAGCCTATCCTGTGTCACGTGTAGTTAAATATGCTTGTACTAAGTTTCATCGAATTCAAATGATCGGTTTAAGAGTTATAGAGGAACATACATACATACAGAAAATATTTCTAGAAATAGTCAATTTAGTTTAAGTATTATAAATAGATTCTACAAACGCAATATCTCATAAAACAAAGTAACTTACTCCATGACCATCCTTTACAGATTTATTATTAGCAGTGAACTGATTCTCGATAGTGAATTGACCTCCTGCTCCATATGTACAGTCATGCAATTTTATAATGACGCTGTACCCATAAAACACTATGGAAGTGAGGAGAGTGACAAGGTAAGTTATACGCATTCTTAGATTGATACGGTTCCAGAGCAATGAAGTGTTGACTTACTTTTAGAAAATGGATTTCTATTGAACACAGCCACCGTTGACGACTGTTTGTATTTAAATAAACAACATACCACGCCCTGGTTTCAGTTTGATTTTGGTTGAATTTATTATTCGTAGGCAGATATAAATTTTGCTCTTGAATTCGTCATCTTACATTCCGAATATCAGCTATAGGATAGCAACAACAATGACAATCAATTAAAAACAATGAAAAATAATGACAAACAATGACAAGGGCTGTACAGAACCAAGAGAAAAGCAGCTATAGTATAGCAACAACAATGACTAAACAAAGAATGACAATCAATTAAAAATAATGCAAAACAATGACAAGGGCTGTACAGAACCAAGAGAAAAGCAGCTATAGTATAGCAACAACAATGACTAAACAAAGAATGAAAATCAATGAAAAACAATGAAAAACTATTATGACAAACAATGGCAAGGACTGTACAGAACCAAGAGAAAAGCAGCTATAGTATAGCAACAACAATGACTAAACAAAGAATGACAATCAATTAAAAATAATGCAAAACAATGACAAGGGCTGTACAGAACCAAGAGAAAAGCAGCTATAGTATAGCAACAACAATGACTAAACAAAGAATGAAAATCAATTAAAAACAATGAAAAACTATTATGACAAACAATGGCAAGGACTGTACAGAACCAAGAGAAAAGCAGCTATAGTATAGCAACAACAATGACTAAACAAAGAATGACAATCAATTAAAAATAATGCAAAACAATGACAAGGGCTGTACAGAACCAAGAGAAAAGCAGCTATAGTATAGCAACAACAATGACTAAACAAAGAATGAAAATCAATTAAAAACAATGAAAAACTATTATGACAAACAATGGCAAGGACTGTACAGAACCAAGAGAAAAGCAGCTATAGTATAGCAACAACAATGACTAAACAAAGAATGACAATCAATTAAAAATAATGCAAAACAATGACAAGGGCTGTACAGAACCAAGAGAAAAGCAGCTATAGTATAGCAACAACAATGACTAAACAAAGAATGATAATCAATTAAAAACAATGAAAAACTATGATGACAAACAATGGCAAGGGCTGTACAGAACCAAGAGAAAAGCAGCTATAGTATAACAACAACAATGACTAAACAATGACAATAAATAAAAAAAACAATGAAAACAACGACAAGGGCTGTACAGAACCAAGATAAAAGCAGCTATACTATATCAACAACAATGACTAACAAAGAATGGCAATCAATTAAAAACAATGAAAAACAATGACAAGGGCTGTACACAAGCGAGAGAAAAGGCAAAAATCCTGACAATCGGGGTAAGTCGTAGTCGGTGTTGTGCTGCAAGTAAATTCTTAAGTCTTGTAAATTACAGCACAACACCGTCCACCACATTTAACAAAGCTTTAGGGCAAGATAACTAACTAATCAAGCAGCAAGTAAGGCACGAAGACCCACCTGCTACATGACTCGGTTGAAGGACCGTGCCAAGGTGAGAGGTGGCCAGCCGTTTGCCCTTATGCACGGCATCTTGTCCTTATAACTTAGTCGCCTATTACGACATGCACGCGGAGAGATGCATTGGGGCTATATTATTTATTAAGTAGCGTAGCGACCCCAAACGGTACGTACAAAACGTAACAAGAATATCGATATTTCGTATGAAACGTATTCGTTTATCAGATACAGTACTTGCGTCATTCTTCATATTTTTCACAGATGGTGGACGAATTCACTCTGTCATACTCGATATAATACTCACTAAATATACACTAAATATAAAATTATGCCTCATTTTCGAGTGGAGACGAACTTGCTGCGAAGCAAAATTCCTTTGGATTTCGTAAACAAAGCGATACCTGTGGTCGCTGCCGCACTGGGTAAGCCTGAAGCCGTAAGTACCATAGTGATATTGTTATCAGTAACGAATGACATGCCGTTCTTTATTAGTATAATCAGTATAAACTTATGTAACACAATCTCAGATTGTAAAACACTTTTAATATTATTCATTTTTAAGTTTCCGGATTAACAGTAGGTTTGAAGACTTACATAAGTCGACGTTTCGCCCGCTACGCCACGTCTGGTACAACGGACACCAGACGTCGGCTCCAGGAACTCCCGCAGTTCCTGATGAAGCCCGTGACGTAGCGGGCGAAACGTCGACTCATGTAAGTCTTCAAACCTACTGTTAATCCGGAAACTTTAAAATGAATATTATTAATAACAGTGTAAACTTAAAAACACTTTTAATATATTTTCCTTTTTTTTTTTAACTGACACGGTTGGCCGTATCACCTACTGCATCCGTGATGTCAGCCAATAACACCTTGTTGAACTAAGTGTCATGTCAGTGCTTCCCTTCGGTCGTGCCGGCTACATTGAACTGGATCGAAAGTACGAACTGTTTACATAGTCGTTTCAACCGTCATTTCATTCAGTCCGGTGCTGTTAATGATACCGGTGGCGGCGGGGGGTAGGGTAGGGTAGGCACCCTACCCTACCCTACTCTACTCTACTCGCACCGTGTGGGGCCAGTACTTTAAAAGAATAGCCCACTGCATCTCTCCCCGTGTATGTCGTAAAAGGCGACTAAGGGATGTGACAACCTTCTTATATTACTAGGTGGTAGGGTTTAACCCGCCCGGGTTGGTACCATCGCACTGAATGAAAGGTCGGTCGAAACGGCTATGTAAATAGTTTTCCGTCCAGTTCAGTGTAGCCGGCACGACCGAAGTGAGGCACTGACGCGGCACCAAGTTCACCCGGTGTTATGGGCTGACATCACGGATGTTGTAGGTGCTGTAGCCAACCGTGTCAGTTTACATAAAAAAAGGGCAGGGTAGGGTAGGTAGGGTAGGGTAGGGTGGGGTGGCGTACGGTACAGTACGATACGTTACGGTACGTTACGGTACGGTACGGTACGGTACGGTACGGTAGCGGTACGGTAAAGTAGAGTAGAGTGCGGAGTAGAATAGATAAGAAAAGAGCATAATATAATATTAGAATTGAATATAAATTTATTTATTGCAATCTAATATAGAAACAGAAAACAAGTGAACATAAGAAATCGATGCCAAAGGCGGACTTACACTAGTAGCATTCATTTCTTCCAGTAATTTTTTTTTATATTGCTTCCTAACTGGGTGGCTCTGCCCGAGGTGGAAGCCTCAGGCGCAGCCAATTTCACCGCCGAGGAGGTGCCAATCCGGCTTGGAGGTTGACTAATGTTGCTGGGGAAAGGCTATTAACCCGCGATTTGAACATCTGTGGATTGCAAGAGTGGGGAAAGATATTTCCTGGGAGCCCGTTCCACACCTTTGCAGTGCAGCACAAGAACGATTTAATCGTGCATTTCGAAGAACTCTTAAGGTTAAGGATAAGGGAAGCAAGTTCGTCAGAGCAGCAGCCATAGTAGTACCGATAGAACAGGCTCAATGACCCAACGATACGTCTGTGCTTTAGAGGTTGAAGATCATTTGTGAGTACAGAGTCACCAATGAGGCGAATGGCTCGTCGCTGAATAGAATCCAAGGCTGAAAGAACGTACTCAGAAATTATTGTTTGTTACAGAAATGCGTGTGCACCCTGGTGCCGGAGATGTTGATCTCCTTCGGAGGGGATTCTTCCGCTCCCGGCGCGACGGCCAACCTCATGTCCATAGGCAAGCTGGGCCCGGCTGAGAACCGAACCGTCTCTAAGATACTGGCCGAACTTGTGGAGAAAGAACTGGGCATTCCGTCGAACAGGTCTGTAGAACTGAATTTGAATTTAGAATTTAGAAGTCGATTAGAATGGAGTTGAGTGGAATTCCCAAACTCAGATCTGCATAGCTTCGACACGCGAGGCACCGTGTGAACGTTGTGTCAGACACAGTATGGCCAAAGTATCCACGAATTTTATTTGTAACTTTTGTTTTGTGTGTAGAATAGACTTTGATATATTATATCAAAATTGAGAATGGCACTATACACCAGATATACGGAATTTTTGACATGTCCAAGCGTAGGTTACCTACTTATGGATAATGAACAATTACATATACAGGGTGTCCCCGGACAGGTGTAGTTCCTTGTGTAGTTCCTTTAAGGTGCTATTCTAGGCCTTGTCACAAAAGCACTGGTGAAAGATTTATTTAAATTATGTGCTTTCATTAAAATTTTAGGATTTCCTAACAAACTAAATGCATACTACATTGTGTGGGCGCCTTTAGACCGCGCGACTGTGAAACCTAAGGCGGTGTGGCGCGGGTCGGGGCGCGAGCGGTACGCGGGCGGGGCGGGCTATATGTATGCGTTCACTCGCGTCACGTCCCATCCGTATTCCCGCTGCCCGCTGCCCCGCGCCCCGCGCGCGCCCGATTAGAGCATTACAACATTACACTACATTAATAACTATAAAAATTTATATCTCCGCAACAGGCGTACCTAGAACCCTACTTCTCTTAGGCCCAATTGCGCCAACACGAATTTAGAGTTAAGTAGCGAGTTATGGATTTAAACGCGGTTCCCACAGTCAACGGGTACTAGCTTAACGAGTTAAACTGGTTTATATCGTTAAATTCGTGTTGGTGCAAGTGGGTCTTACTAATTAAGTTTGTTACAAAGCGTAGAATAGCCTCCTTAAAGGAACTACACCAGTCCGTGGACATCCTATATAAGAAATTACCGCAACAAGTCCGAAACCTTGAAACCAGATAATTTGAGGGCAAAGTGAAGGGCATGCTTATCCATTGTGTGTTTTTTATGGAAACTGACACGGTTGGCTACATCACCTACAACATCCGTGATGTCAGCCCATAACACCGGGTGAACTAGGTGCCATGCCAGTGCTTCCCTTCATTTCATGTCGGCTACACAGAACTGGACGGAAAGCACGACCTATTTACATAGCCGTTTCGACCGACGACGTTTCATTCAGTGCGGTGGTACCAACCCAGCCGGGATAAACCCGACCACCTAGTAAGGTAAAAAGGGAATCCACCATAGATAAATAATATACGATGGAATCCACGGTCAGCCTCCAACGGTCAAGCGGTCACCCATCCAAGAACTGACCGCGCTCGACCGACCGCATCACCAAGCCACCGAGGCTGATATATAGATTCTACATTTAACAATGAAGAATATATTTCCAAGTTAGCTCAACGTATCTCACCGCGACACTTTTGAATGACTTTAGTAATGCGGTTGAAGACTTCTAGATCCATAAATATGAGCAAACATTCGGTTGAGTGGGGCCAGTTGCCGGTGGCATATTTCCAAAGTCTAGTATGCAAGTTACTCTGATTGCTCGTTCTCAACTTTGGCGGGAAATATAAATTTCGGAACTATTTCCGAAAATAAAGTTTTCTTAGGTGGTTATAAAAAAATAACCATAACCTAATTTTAACACCCTAACATTGCTAAAAAAAAGTAAAACAAAACAAATTTTGGCAAAAGGGACACGAACCCATGGCCGACATCGAAAAAATAAAAACCCTGTACTCTACCACTGAGCCACCAAAGTACATATGCGACCAAACGAATATCGAATTCAGTATGTTCGTTGGGGGTGCCGGAGGCGGAGCCAGACTCGTCTCTCCACCAATTAGAGCAACTCGCATACTAGACTTTGGATATATGCTGCCCGATGTTAGAAGCGAAATGTATTTCCAACAATTTCTTCCTTTGAATCCAATTATTACCGTTGATTATTATTATTGTTGTTTAATAATTCGTTAGCAAAACCAACGATTGGACAATTTCAAAGTTAGATTTGTTTTTGGAATTCAAAAACGTTTGTTACCGAGCTCGTTAGAAGCTTTAATTTCCTCTTTCTGAATAAAAAAAAACAAGTTTATGAAATGTTAATTAATGCTTCAGTTTTCAGTAAACATCACCTGAATTCCGTATATACCGAAGCTATTGACTTATAAAAATTTGGATGCGATAATTTTTTTTTTTAAGGAAACTGACACTGTTGGCTACATCGCCTGCTACATCCGTGATGTCAGCCCATAACACCTTGGCCATTTCAGTGCTTCCCTTCGGTCGTGCCGGCTACACTGAACTGGACGGAAAACACGAACTATTGACATAGCCGTTTCGACCGAAGGGAAACACTGAGATGGCACCTAGTTCGCCAAGGTGATATGGGCTATAACCGAGGGTTCCGTATCGCCATGTCATGGTCAGCGCCACTCACGCCATCTATGGCATGTTTATGAAATGCTTCATATTATTTAAAATTCATGATTAGTTAAAATACTTCATACTCTTTTCGGTAGATGGCGCGCGTACACTTTTTAGTTTCTTCTATGGGAACCCCCGTGAATTTTTTACTTTTTCTTATTTTTATTGTTGTTATATCGGCCATAATAACACATATTCTGTGAAAATTTCAACGGGCTACCTATTACGGTTCAAGAGATACAGCCCTCGGACAGACGGACGAACGGACAGACAGACAGATGGTGTAGGCTTAGTAATTAGGTCCCGTACCGGATACGGAACCCTAAAAATGAAATATAAGAAAACATTTTGATATCCCCAAAATAAGTCCTCGCCCCTAACATCAAGTCAATGGTAACTTTAACGAGTTCAGAAAGCCGTTTAACTTTTCGAAAAGTTTCCTAATTACCACAAAAAGGAACCGAGAACCCGTCACGACCTGCGTTTGATTTCAAAAGTCATTTTCAGTTAGTGTGGCCATCGTCCGTGCTGTGTTTTCGGTCTTAGTACTGCTTATGCCAAGGTGTAGGAGTTGTCCTCTCTGAACGAATGGCTCAATGCATGATTGATTACGAGTGTGTGAGCCCAAGACTCCTATGGGTCCGACTGAAGGTGGGTTTGGTCCGCTTGTACGTATTGGTGGTGTATGCTCCGGACATGTCCAAGCCCATCAAGGACCGCGAGGAGTTCTGGGAGAGTGTGAGAGAAATACTTGATGCATGTGAGGGGAATGAGAGAGTGTTATTGATGGGAGACTTTAATGGATGGGTTGGCGTGAAAAGGGATGGCTATGAGTCTGTACTTGGAAAGTTTGGTGACGAAAGAAAAAACGAGAATGGTGTTAGTTTGCTCGAGGTGTGCCTGGAAAAGAATCTTTTTGTGACAAACACTATGTTTGCCCACAAAAAGATTCATATGTATACTTGGCAGAGACAGGAAGAAAGAAGTATGATAGATTTTGTGATAGTTGACGAAAGATTAAGAGGCAATGTTGTAGACACAAGGGTTCATCGTGGAGCCAATGTTGGAACAGACCACTTCCTGGTGGTATGCCGAATCAGGGGTTTGTTCAAGCGTTGGCGACACCGAAACCATGTGGAAACAACGGCGCTAGAAAGAATAAAAGTAGAAAGATTACAGGATACGGATGTTGAAGGTGAATATCACAAAAAATTGAGCGAAAGGTTGAGTGAAGATTTCTGTAGAAACGTTGAGTATGAAATGGAATATGTATGGGAGAAAATGAAAAGTGGAATGATCGAGACAGCTACTGAGATATGTGGCGTTGCAAAGAGAAAGAATGGAAGGAAATCCAATAAATCTTGGTGGAATGATGATGTAAAACGTGTAGTGGATGAGAAGAAGAAAGCATGGCTTGATATGTTAGCGAGTAAGGCTGACAGAAGAGTGAACGCAGGAAATAATGTAGTAGAGGTACGAAAACAAAGGTATGTTGAGGCTAAAATGAAAGTGAAAGAATGTGTTGAAAGAAGTAAAAGCAAAGAGAAAGAAAAGAATGACAGGAGATTCTCTGACAACTTCCGGTCTAATATAAAACTGTTTTGGAAAATGGTAAAAACAGTCCGGAAGAAATCAGAGACATGTAAAATGACGGATATCAGGGACAATGAGGGATGTGTATTAAAGGATGAAAAGAAAATTTTAGAACGATGGAAGGATTATTTTGAAAGACTTTTTGAACCTGAAGGTGTGGAGACACAGCCTGAAGCTGGAGCTGTGAGCGACACGTCTAGTATGGATGTTGATAGCGAGATTAGTGTGGATGAGATTCAGAAAGCATTGAAAGGCATGAAATTAGGTAAAGCAGCGGGATATGATAGAGTGTCGGTCGAAATGCTGAGGGGCGGTGGTTGGGTGGTTGCAGACCTGTTGCACCGGCTCTTTAATATGTGCTGGCGACACGGCCGAGTACCAGATGATTGGTGCAAAGCTGTGATCGTCCCGCTGTATAAAGGAAAAGGTTCGCAGCAGGAATGCAAAAACTACCGGGGCATAAGCCTTCTCAGCATTGTCGGCAAACTGTACGCAAAAGTACTGATTGAAAGGGTGTTGAAAATTACGGAAGAAAAGATCTGGGATGTACAAGCAGGATTTAGGAAGGGTATGGGATGCACGGATCAGGTCTTTTCCCTACGGTGCATAGCCGAAAAATATCTGGCGAAAAACCAGAAGGTCTTTTGCGCGTTCGTAGATTTGGAGAAGGCCTATGACAAAGTGATGAGGAATGAGTTGTGGGCAGTGTTGTCCGAGTATGGAGTGGACAGTCACTTGGTGCAAGCGCTGAAATCTCTCTATGAGGGTTCTAGGGCTTGCGTCAGGATAAACGGGGCATACACCGACTGGTTTGACATCTCTAGAGGGGTCAGACAGGGGTGTGTGGCGTCACCCTGGCTGTTCAATCTATTCATGGACAGCTGCTTGGCTGATCTGAAAGAATATGATTGTGGATTAAGAATGGATGAGTTAGTTGTGAAATGCCTCTTGTACGCCGACGATCAAGTGATACTTGCATCGTCGGTGGGCGAGTTGCAGGACATGGTAACTGTTATGGTTGAAGCATTTAAAAGGAAGGGAATGAAAGTGAATGTAAACAAGACGAAAGTTATGGTACTGGAGAGGAATGAAATAGTGTCCGAATGCGATGTCAGGATTGGGAATGAGAAACTGGAGCAAGTGAACGAATTCGTATATCTGGGGAATATGTTCACGCGTGATGGAAAATGTGAAGGAGATGTAGAAAAGAGAGTGAAAGCTGGCAACCAAGTGAATGGGGCGTTGCACGCTATTATGAGCAGCCAAAGCATGTCAACTAGGGCATGTTTGGCTGTCCATGGTGGAGTGCTGGCCCCTACACTTATGTACGGGAGTGAAAGTTGGGCATGGCAGACGAAGCATGAAAGCAGGATTAATGCTGTGGAAATGCGCGCGTTGAGGAGTATGTGCGGAGTTACAATGAAAGATAGATTGAGAAATAGTGTAGTGCGAGAGCGCTGTGGGTTGAAAGAAGATATAGTGACAAGGATTGAGAAAGGGATGCTTCGGTGGTTCGGTCATGTTGGAAGAATGGATGATAGGAGACTAACGAAAGAAATTTATGAAGCAAATGTGAGTGGAAGAGTCGGGAAGGGTCGCCCTAGACGCACGTACCTGGACCAGATCGGGCATGTGCTCAAAAAGGGGCAAGTGCTTAGTACCCGTAACCGACGAGCATGCATGAAGAACATTATGGGAGTGGAAGAGGCGGCAGAGGTGTGTCAGGATCGTGGCACGTGGAGATCCGTTGTCTCTGCCTACCCCACCGGGAAACAGGCGTGACGCTATGTATGTATGTATGTATGTCCCGGGTTTTTTTTTTTTGTAATCCAGTATGGGTGGCTGAGTCAGAGGGGCGAGATCACATGTTCCGACCAGCCAATATCACCTCCGAGAAGGTGCCATACCGGAGACTTCCCTGGATTGCTGGCTATCCTCGACTAGAGGAGAACACAACCAAGGTACGGTAGTACCAAACCGGTCGGCTACAATTTGAGCCTACCACCTAGTAAGGGGCAAGGGAAGGGGTATGCACGTAATTTTTTTTCATCAGAAAAAAACTCATTGATACACGCCGACAGGATTCGTACCTCGGACCTCCCGCATGAGAAGCCGGTGCCCAAACCACTCGGCCACCCGCCGCTAAATGCCGCCGCAGATGACGTAGGGTATAGCCTTAAACCATTATAATATGACTTCCTTCCTCCGTTGCAGGTTCATGGTGACGTATCAGGACGCAGCTCCATACAACGTCAGCATCCGAGGCACCACTGCGCAGGCGCTAGGCGAATAGCATTCATATAAATAATATATTTAACTTAAAAATATAATTAAAATTGGTATTTAGGCAGGCCTTCGTCACTCGCTCAAGGTCGCGAGTTAAATGCCTACCGCTTGGCGTACCGACTAATCTACAATTAACAGTGGGCTGCTGCTATCCAGCCAGACCGGGCGTGTGGCGCTTTCGAATTTAGAAAATGTCGAAATCACGTAATTATTGTGCAGTGGACGGGTGCAAAAGTCAAAAGACAAATGAAAACTTGTCTTTTTTTTTCATTGCCGAGAGACGAAGAAAGGTAAGTGTTATGTTTAGTAGCATTTTGATTTATTTCTAGTAATTTATTTATTCATATTAGTAGGAGGTCATATATTTAAAAATAATATCATATTGCCAATAACATTAGTTAGATGACGCCGAACAGCGTGGTATGTATGGCCTAATTTGTATAAGGATAATAGGTACATTGTAGATGATCATTGATCATTAAATTTATTGATCAAACAAAACTATCACTGGAAGGTTGCACGCAATGCACGCTTCGATGTGAGAAACTAATTGTGACGCTAACGCATGCATGAATTTGTTCGCATGAATTTGCCGTACCTAAATATCGTATCGTTGGTAGCTAGAACGATAAAAGTTGGTAGGTATCATCTTCATTTTATTCCTCACAATAAGACAGCACAAAGACACAGCCCTTAGACGCGCTGAACGACGCGCTTTCGAGATAGAGTTACACGACAGAAAGAGAAGCGAAATGTAGGCAGTTATCGTGTTTAGGCATGCAGCTCTGTGCGAGTCAATTTGTACTTTATCGCGTCGTCGCAGAGTAGCTATTTCTTTGTGAGTGTTTGTACAGAGCAGCTTCTGTACGGAGTACTCTTTTCTATTCTGTGATTTAGGTACTAAGAATATTGCGTATTAATTTCTTCAAAGGGTGAAAATTTAAACGCATTTCAATCTCATTAGATGTTTATTTCGTATAAAAACTCTCAACCCCAATCACCAAAACAAAAACACGAATAACTTCAAAATCGACCCATTCGAGAAAACAGCTCAGTCTTTTTTAGACATTCATTTTTAATTTCTACAGTATGAGCATAATTTTCATTGGCTAATTAAATACTTTGAATCTTAACTCGTATATAATATTTCGCCTAACGATGCGCGAATTATTTTACAATATTAGCTAAAATCTAACATTAAATTAAAATTAGGTATGTATTTATTTTGTTACTCAACATTTTTAAGACGAGACGGTAGTTAACTTTCTCCATACAAAATCGTCTTTCGGCATTTATGTTTTCTAAACCCATTTTTACAAAAAAAAATCTTGTCTTATGCACAATCCAATCTACGTTCCTGTAATTTTTTTGTTTAGATGAAATATACCACCGGAGGTAAAAAAAAATATTTCGACCGAAAAAAATAGAATTTTTTATCTTTTGATTTCATGAGGTTCATTAAGCTTTATTAAGTCATATTCAAAAATAAAAAAACAGGAACGTAGATTCAACTGTCCTTATTAAAAAAAAATTTAAAAAATCAGACAAGGCTTAGGGGGGTAAAAAACGTAAATGCCGAAAGACGATTTTGTATGGAGAAAGTTAACTTCCGTCTCGTCTTAAGTGTAATGAATGATATTAGCTACGGAGTCCGGTTGACAGGTGACGTCACCTCCACTTGCAGCGGCAAATCCTTTTGAGAACCCGCTTTGCTCCGGCCATGTACTGCACCACTTGCTCCTGGAAAACAAGAGATTGTAATTTGATTTAAGAGCGTGTCGTGCAAAATGACAGGCGACGGTGCTACCACTCAAGTAAATAATATATATCTCTTAAACAAAGCCATAACTGGAAAAAACAAGCCATGAAGCTGTAGTTGATTTTGATTATGATATTATAAGATACTGAAAACAGTTTTATATTGCTCAGTTTATGCACAATCATAATAACGGATTTCGATGGCCACCGTAATCTGTTATTATGTTTATGGATAATCAGAGCAATACAAAACGTACAAACAGACAGACAGACAGACTACGTAGGCTTAGTAACATCATTTTTAACAGGTATGATAAAGCGAATCTACGGAAACCTCCGTGCGCGAGTAAAATTCGCACTGGACCAATTTTTGATATCTATTAAACAAATATTTTCCCCAAAATTTGCAGAGAATACAAGCAAATGCCCCAACTGAAATTCAAACACCTCCATTGGAGCAGTTACATCTCTGTCCGATAGGCAAAGTTTCCGGCGAGACGTTAACTATTTCGTCTCCAGTAACGGGCCAATTTTGGCCGAAACTTGACTGAATCTCCCGGCTTGAAACTCGATAGAATTCCCCAACTGGAGGCGAATTCGGTAAGAGGAAATCGATCATCGTTAATTATTTCTGAGAGTGATAGACGCGGGCTCTGGCGGAGCAAGGTTCGAATCCTGCAGACGAGCACTTTTGTTTTCGATTGAAAAATTTACGTACACACTTTCAGACAGAATATAATAGAATAGAATAGAATAGAAATACTTTATTACACACAAAGACACTAACAAAGATACAGAAGACAGAGGGAATCAGAAAAGCGTGAGAAGAGCAATAGAAATTGACAATACTTCACACGGAAACAAAAAGTAGCGTGCAAACGTGGACTTATCACTTTAAGTGACTTCTTCTAGTCATCATTTGGGTGATGAGAGTAAGTGAGGAAGAAATATGGTAAGGGAAGTGCAGATAAACAAACAGTATATATTAATAAGTATTCTTATCATTATTTTATTTTATCTTTAATTCTCGCGTTCAACTCTTTTGCTACTTGCCTACTTCCACTACGTATTTTAATTTTGTTCACGGTTCAAAAGCTACAGCCCTTTAGAGGTCGGACGGACGGAGACGGACGAACGAACGGACGCTTATGGAAAAGAAGTTTTTTTTTTTATGGAACCTGACACGGTTGGCTACATCCTACAACATCCGTGATATCAGCCCATAACACAGGGTGAACTAGGTGCCATGTCAGTGCTTCCCTTCATTTCATGTCGGCTGCACTAAACTGGACGGAAAACACGAACTATTTACATAGCCGTTTCGACCGACGTTTCGTTCAGTGCGGTGGTACCAACCCGGCCGGGATAAACCCTACCACCTAGTAAGGTAAGAAGGAAAGGGACCTACAGTTTAACGTGGAATCCGAACCACGGTCAGCCTCCAACGGTCGAGCGGTCACCCATCCAATCACTGACCGCGCTCAGCGTTGCTTAATACCAGTTGACTAACCAACCGCGCCACTGAGCTACCGAGGCTGACGAATTTTCTTATCCCTTAGTCGACTTTTACGACATGCGACGGGGAGAGATGCAGTGGGGCTATTCGTTTTAAGTACCGACCCCACACGGTACAAAGAACGGTACAAGTACAGAAGTGCTGTAATTGTGATACGTTTTTAGATATAGTGATGTCTCGTACTATGTAAGCAGTGGCAAACATTTTTGTAAATGTAGACTAAGTGGACGTAAAAAAAAAAGTCTCCAGCCAAGTTTCTTGCCAGTTCTTCTTCGCTGTGATAATCGAACTGCCAAAATGCTAAATGTTAGAATATGACGAATTCGAGTGCAGTGTAAACTGTCTATGGATGATGAATAAAGAATAATGAATAGAGTCCCGTACGGAAAGCTAACACATACATATAGACAGACATTGAACTTTGTAATTAGGGGTCGCAAACCGGGATCCCGAATCCCGAAAATACCGGGATACCGAACCGAAACGAAAGCTTTAAAATACCGGGATTGAGTTAACAGAAACCGAGATTTTCGGTATTTTCGGTATTTCATTATAAATAAGACTAATAACAAATTAAAAAGCCCGCGACATTCCACCGCACACGATTCTTTCTGCGAGTAGTCGCGCGGTGGTTGCTATGGCAACGCGGCTCAGCTATGTGACGCATGTCGCGCGCGCGCGACTACACACACACGGCCAGGAGTGAGTGAGACCTACTCCCGACGGCGTACGACACCTGAAAGCCATTGTCGTGCCTGCTGTTCCTGCGATCCTACTCCTTCGCCCGGAGCGAACCAATAGAAGCCGATATTCGTTTGGAGCTTGGTCAGACTCAGGCTACAGAATCTACGATTGACGTTTCTGTTTCTACAAACGAGGAGAATACACGCAGGAATGACGAATCTGACACACTACCGCTCAAAAAGCAATTAGAAATGGCCGTTCAAAAGAAACTGCGGACTCAAGATAATGTGTCTAGAATTACTCCAGGCGATGTAGATGCATGCACTGATCAATATAGAAATGGCTCTATATGAAAACGGCGGTTCTAGAGGAAAGTATTTAGAATTAGCATACAATAATTTAAGATGCATTCCTCCTACTAGTGTAGAGTCAGAAAGAGCGTTCTCTTCAGCTGGTTACTTTTGTAATCATTTGCGCTCAAAATTAAGTGACAAAACACTAGATGCACTGTTATTTTTACGATCTCACTATTTAAACGAATTATGATAAGCCGCCAAAGAGCATTTTATGTTTTTGTTAAAGCTGATGGATCTCGTACCTAGCTGATTTAATGCTGTTATAGATAAATAAATATTACGATTTCGGTTTTTATTTGTTTTTAGCTATAAATAAGTAACTCAAGAGTGAGACATTTACGTTTTAATTTCATATTAGGATAAGTCGCCACTCGCCAGAGAGTATTTTATGTTTTTTTTTAAAGCTGATTACAGTTTTGTTACAAGAATATTATCCTATATTCATTTTTAAGTTTCCGGATTAACAGTAGGTTTAAAGACTTATATAAGTCGACGTTTCGCCCGCTACGTCACGGGCTTCATCAGAACTGCGGGAGTTCCTGGAGCCGACGTCTGGTGTCCGTTGTACCAGACGTCAAACTCAGACGTCAACTTTTGAAAGTTTGACGTCTGGTACAGCGGACACCAGACGTCGGCTCCAGGAACTCCCGCAGTTCCTGATGAAGCCCGTGACGTAGCGGGCGAAACGTCGACTTATGTAAGTCTTTAAACCTACTGTTAATCCGGAAACTTAAAAATGAATATAATTAATAACAGTGTAAACTTAAAAACATTAGTAATATTATCCTAGTTTAAGTAAGATTTATGTCTGTTTAAAATAACTCGGCAGTGAGTTATTATATTTTCGTAAGCAGATTGAAGTTTAAAATCTAAAATTAATAAAATTGTGATTTTCTTATCTTAACACACTTTATTGTTTGACTGGTGACAATTGCCTTACAAAAATGACGATTTCATTACATATTTTAAATATTTTTTCTCACAATATCGAAAATACCGAAAATACCGGAATCTCGGTATTATTAAAAAAGTAATACCGAAAACACCGGTATTGGAAAAGGGGTCCGGTATTGCGACCCCTATTTGTAATAGCAGAGAGGAGATGGAATCAAACAAATCTTGCTGGGTAGAGACAAAACCACTAATATCGTCAGCATTCGACTCATCGCTAGTTCGGCATTCAAATCAAACAAAACTCCCGATTCTAAAAGCAGTTCGTCAAACAACTTTGAAGGCCTATTGCGCAACGAAATCGAATGAATAGAGCGGACATTACGGCGCCGCAAGTACCTTTGTCTTTTCTGTTAGATTTGTACAGCCCTTGTCATTGTTTGTCATTGCTTGTCATTTATTACCATTGTTTGCCATTGTTTGTGTTGTTTATGTAATCCGGTATGGATGGCTGAGTCGGAGGGGCCAAAGCGCATGCTCCGACCAGCCAATATCACCTCCGAGAAGGTAAGTGCCATACCGGAGACTTCCGAGATTGCTGGCTATACTGGACTAGAGGAGAACACAACTGAGGCTGCTATGCGGCCATCTTACATCCAGTACGTTGGTATCAACCCATCGGCTACTATTTGAGCCTTCCACCTAGTAAGGGGCAAGGGAAGGGACCTACAGTTTTACACCGGTTCCGAACGGTGAAGCAGCAGGTGTAGGTATGCACGTAAATTGTTTCGTCAGAAAATCTCATTGGTACGCGCCTCGAACCGGATACGAACCGCGGACCTCTCGCATGAGAAACCGATGCCCAAACCACTCGGCCACCCGCCGCTTGTTATATCTTGTTATATCATTGCTGTTGATTATATAGTTGCTATTCGGAAAGTAAAATGACAAATTCATAAGAAAAATGTATTTGCCTACGAATAATAATTTAAACCATAAACCATAAAAATTTATCAATTGAGGGACAAATTAGAAAGTTAAAAAAATTGTGACAAAATGCATCGTGTGGCATATCAATGAAAAGGTTTCGTAATAAGGAATGCAAAATAAATGTTTATAATTTTAAAATACATAGTTCATAAGATATTTCAATACTTAACACGTTTCGTTTTCGAGAAATTTAGGGAAAGCAGTCTCTCAGTCGAAACCGACTAAAGTCGATTTGTCTTTCAAATGCAAATCCAAATGTATATTTGTGTAAAAATAATCGTCTTGCTGCGGCAGTTCAGACTCACCTCTTCCTTTCGAAGGTAGGAGCCTACAGGACACAAGTTCTTCTCCAACCAGCTCCTTCAAGATCAAAATCTGCGGCTGTGCTTTCTTCTATAAACCAGGAACGATAAATTTTGAGATAACTGATTTTCTATCTGTTTGATTTGAACTGGACGGAAAACACGGACCATTTACTTAATTCGGCGTGGTGTTACCAATCTGGACACCTTCTTTACTATCATTTTGATTTACGTTTTGTTTATAGACGTCCAGAAATATCAACCTTCCGGTTACAAAATCCAGACGTCTACTACCTGCACTCTTGCGAGTACAGGGATCATGTATGCCAGATCGAGGCCCCATAGCTGTACCGTTTTTTCCGAAATAATCTATGGGAATACACAGACAGCGACCTTTCCCCAGCCGATCCGAGCCACCACCCGTCCACCCGAAGGAACCCCCGACCGAAGTCGAGAGCCGGGGGTGAAGCCATCACTGCCACTGGGGTCCAACCACAACCTGTGCCCAGGGTCTCAGCGTTTTGTACTAGCCTAAAGGCTTTTGTTTTCACCAGCTATGTATATGCGTGGAAGTGCATATGATCACCACCTAATGTGTACCGGGGATCCACCGGTCTCGAATGACAGACTCACGTCAGCGTCATTAGCTCGTGAGAAATCCATCCCACTTCCACATATAAGTGTGTGTTGCACCGACATACCGATCTACATTATTCGCATGTCTACCAATTCTCCACATTGGTTACGGAGCTCTAAGTGGCTCACCACTCGCAGCTTTCGCTACTTATTCCCGTGTTAGGTGCTTTAACTACACAAGTACGGAAGCACCAGGGAATCAACGCTAAACCACAATCCTTGCGAGACCAACTCCAGTGTTCCGTGCAGAAGCACGAAGCATTCTGGGGCTTTTAACGGAACCCCACAGTACTCAACCCAGAGTTTAGGGTAGTATCTCATTTGACCCACCGACCTGAGTGGAGTCAGCAGCGTGAGCTAAAAGGAAGCCGAAACCCCCAACTTAGTACTCATGTTAGACTAGCAACGTTTAATGAGTAATCGTCGAGAACAAGTTCTCTACCACACATTATTTCTAACAGTGACGCCCGTTACACCGCCCAGTTGCGGGATAGGGTAGCCAACTGCTAGTTTTAAGGGTAAGGTAAGGTCACACGGTGGCGTGTGGTCTGCATAGGGAAGCGTCACGGATACTAGTACCCAACTCCGACACCTTGGACGACTGAACGCCTCTGCGATCCCGTACAAGGGTCGCTAATACGGGTCTATGGATCCTGGTGGCCGGGCCAGACACCTTGGGTAGACCGAAGTCTACCACTGCGATCGCTCTCCAGCGACTACCCTCGACTACCAATCTGGACAGCCATTTATTTTATGCGAAGCACGACAAAGTAACGCAGAGTTGTAGTCCGACTGCGCGGCGCCCACGGGCGTAGGGATAACGGGGGCTGGGAATACCATGTCGACACAATTCTACATGGAGTCCTTGGAGAAAACAAATGACGGGTGCCTTGCATTTTATGACGTTTCGGACGAGATACGTGAAGAAGAAGAAGAAGAGAAGACAATAAAAGAAGAATAGAAGAGGAGAAGAGAAGAGAAGACGAGAAGAGAAGAAGAGATGAGAATATGAAAGACGAGAAGCGAAGAACAGAAGAGAAGAGGAGAAGAGATAAAGAGAAGAGAAGAAGAGAAGATATAAAGAGATAAGAAGAAGAGAAAAGAAGAAAAGAAGATAATAGCAGAAGAGGAGAGAGGAACTAAATATTAAGAGACGTAGTTAATGGTATGCAATATCACATCATCGATAAGCTAAATTTGTAACGTTAATAAAGTAATTTAGAAAGTCAATGAATGTTCAACACTTTATATTTCTTTGTTACTAGGCCATTGCTTGATTAGGCATGCGCAAGTTGTAAACTCTTCAAGTTGTTAGTAAGTTTTCTGCCAACCTCTTCCAATCATGGAATATATTCGACCCCGGCAGCGGTGCCAACCACTGAGGATTGTTCGTCTTTGACTCTACCCATATTTACATCCGAATGTATAGTCAGTCTGTCAGTCAGTCAGCGTTTGCGTCCACTGCTGGACAAAGGCATCTTCCATTTTCCTCCAGTCCTCTCGGTCTTCAGCGGTACCGAACCACTGCTTTCCGCCAGCGTACTTGATGTCGTCCCAACTGGCGAGTGGTCTTCCCGCACTCCGTATTCCTGTACACGGCCGTATTCCTGTAGACAGACGGACGGACGGAAAGACAGACGGACGGACGGACAGACAGACAGACAGCGGAGGCTTAGTAATAGGCTTCCGTACGGGATACGGAAACCTAAAAAACCGTCTTTTTTGCGCTATTTTTTTTATACAAAACTGACGTATGGAGTGTGACAATTGATATTAATTCCGTGGGCAAATTTGATACACCTATTAATTCTTTCTTCGAAGCTTCCATTTAAAAATTTGGTTTGCCCTATCCGAACCAAATAACCATAGCCAGAACCTATCTAAGAATTTACCTGCTAATATATATTACAATAAAAAATAATCTGACCTTAACGCGAGCGAAGCTGCATTCATCAAAGGAATAAGATATCTTCAACAAGTCTACTGGCCCTAAAGACTTCAGAAGTCCAAGTTCGTGGTGAAATTAAGCCGTTTGGCCCGAAGTTGCCAGACGCAATACCCAGTAGCTCAACTTTGTTTGTGCATAATTGGTTAAGTTGTGCAGTTAAAATTACTCCGTTCAGAATGGTATGTGGTTCAGATCCAGCGATCGGCGGCCGCGCTTCTCCCGGGCGGCCGCCCGTCGCATCTTCCGTAGGCTTCTTTCACACTAGGCGATAACGGAACGACTGGTAACTTCACGACGAGACGGGACGGCAGCAGTGTAAACGAAAATCTATTAATATATATTATTTTGTTTTTATGCAATCCGGTGGCGGGTGACTTGAGTCGAGAGGCCAGAGCGCATGATTCCATGCCACCAGCCAATATCACCCGTGAGAAAGTGCCATATTGGAGACGTCCCTTTGGATCGCTGGCTATACTGGACTAGAGGAGAACGCAACCGAGGCTTCTATGCGGGCATCAGTCGGCTACAATTTGGGCCTACCGCCTAGTAAGGGGCAAGGGAAGGGATCTACAGTTTTACATCGGTTCCGAACGGTAAAGCAGCAGGTGTAGGAGTGTACGTAAATTTTTCTCACAGAAAAAAACCAATTAGGGCAAAATGCCGTTACCGTGGCGTTACCACCGGTGAGTGCGAAAGCCGGCGAAGGTAACGTCACGGCATCCAGTACACTTTTGTCTCATTACTTTATTTTTTATTTAAACCAGCATTGGTGGCTGTGTCGAGGGACCAATGGTACAGTCGACAGAGCCAAAAACACCTCTCCTCACGAAACCACGCTCAGTGAGGGCGACCACGACTAGGGCTAAACTAGTCACTGCGGGCGGGCTGCGGTACCCTGCTTTTCTGGGTCTCCCTGACCTCCGCCACTCCCGTACAGGAGCTGTGTGCTCAGATGAGCGAGTGAGCACAGCATCGACGACTCCGATCTGTCAATCCTCTACGCAAATACACCTGACCGGCTCGAAATTTAGAGATGTAACAAAGGGTAACAAAATTTAGAGAAACGGTAACGCGCCGGCGGCGTCGTCGGCTCAAGCCCGTGTTCCATGTTTGAATCGAAATTAGAATTATATTAGAATTAGAATTATATGGGTTTTTAAATTACCGTGGTTGTTAGACATTATTTTTAAAACAAAACAGCTTTACTCACGGTTCTTCCGCTTATATTGTTAAAATATAGTTTTAGAAAAGATATTTAACTGTGAAATGATGAACATCAATCTGCGACAAATGCAACAGTTCATGACAGTTACCATAGTTCCTTTTCAAAATATATACCTAACAATAAAGTATATTATGAACTAAATAATAATAATTTATATATGAATAATTAAATAATGAAACAGTAAAAATAATAAAATAGAAGAAGACCTGCATGAGGTTGAAGCACATGGCAATGAGTGCCATGCCGAACAGGAGATACATGGAGCAGAGTATGAAGCTAGCGTCGATCCTCTTCGTGTGGTCGTTCTCGGACGCGCGCGCGTAGATTCGCTCCCCGGGCACTATGTCGCCGAAACCTATGCTGTGGAATCAAATAAATATGTATGAATGTCTGATTTTATACTATGTAGTTTATAGAATGATTTATAGACTGGATTGATAGCACCGTACTGGATGTATTGTACCTATACGGGAGACTTCGCTGAATTGCTGGCTATACTGGACTAGATGCTGGATACTAGATAGATGAAATTGATGAAATGGGTGAAATTGATTAAATGGATGATATTGATGAAATGGATGAAAGGGATGAAATGAATGAAATGGATGAAATGGGTGAAATTGATTAAATTGATGAAATCGTTGAAATGGATGAAATGGATGAAATGAATGAAATTGATGAAATTGGTGAAATGGATGAAATTGATGAAATGGATGAAATGGATGAAATGGATGAAATGGATGAAATGGATGAAACGGATGAAATGGGTCAAATTGATGAAATGGATGAAATTGATGAAATGGATGAAATAGATGAAATGAATGAAATTGTTGAAATGGATAAAATGAAAGAAATTTATGAAATGAATAAACTATTATTTTGAAGACTGATAATAAATTGGGTAAATTTTGGGTATCGAGTTGTGAGACAATTTGAAGCGCGAATGTTTGTTCGCTGCGCGAAATTTGGGGTGAGTATGCTACAAAACAAATAAAATTAACAAACCTCGTGAGAGAGATGAAGCAAAAGTAGGAGCCGTCGACTCTGTCCCAGTCCTCCCACATTCCAAACAGCATGGCGCCGAAAATGATGTACCTGATGACAGAGTTTTCACTTTTCTTACTAATTTATCATAACGAAAACAAAATAAACAGTATAGCGTGACAGCGACCTCCGAAGATCAATATAAACAACGAGTAAATAAAAACGGCCAAGTGCGAGTCGAACTCGCGCACTGAGGGTTCCGTATCGCCATTTCATGGTCAGCGCCCATCACTCCATCTATGGCGTGTTTCATGAAATGCTTCATATTAGTTAAAATTCATGATTAGTTAAAATGCTTCATACTCTTTTCGGTAGATGTCGCGCATACACTTTTTAGGTTCTTGTATGGGGACACCAGTGATTTTTTTTTTGCTTTTTCTTATTTTTATTATTTGTTGTTATATCGGCCATAATAACACATATTCTGTGAAAATTTCAACGGGCTAACTATTACGGTTCAAGAGATACAGCCCTCGGACAGACGGACAGACAGACGGACAGACGGACGGCGTAGGCTTAGTAATAGGGTCCGGTCCGGTACGACGGATACGGAACCCTAAGAAATGATGAATAACATTTTCGGTTAGACAGCCTTCAGTCGCGAGTTCGCGACAAGGAAATTAAGCTACTAGGTTCTGACACAATATTCGTGGAATTCTACGAATCATTCCGACGGAACCAGGACGGGACAGATCTATTTATAGAACAGTAAATACTAGATACATAATAAATACTATATGGGTTTTTAAATTACCGTGGTTGTTAGACATTATTTTAAATCAATCAGCTTTACTCACGGTTTCACTCCGAGCTATGTGGCTCGACGTTTCGGGCCAAGCGTATGGCCCATCTTCATGGAGCACTCTGCCTTGTGCGACGGTTGCCAACCGTCGCACAAGGCAGAGTGCTCCATGAAGATGGGCCATACGCTTGGCCCGAAACGTCGAGCCACATAGCTCGGAGTGAAACCGTGAGTAAAGCTGATTGATTTAAAATAATAATAAATACTAGGTATATATATTGGTTTCTTGTAACATAGTAGGTATGAACTACATATAAATGTATCACCTATGGTTAAGTAAGTATTAATATTTTAGTGTGTTGGTTTTTAGATATTTTTGATGTAACGTTATTTCATAGGTTAATTTATTAATCATGTAGGTATATGCACGCACATAGCTATAAGTAGAAAACTTGATTGGTCTCTGTGAAATTTATTTAAGTACCTATTTTTTTCTTTTTACGATGACTGTAGGTTTTCCAAATATTACAAAATAAAAATAAAATGATAAATACTAAATACTACAAGAGGCGAAACGCAATTAAACATGTTACCAATCCGTAAACAAATGTGCTTGCCTTCACATCACATGAGTTTGAAATTCATCGGATGGTATTAAAAGCCATCTCATAAAATGAGATGGCTTTTGTATTTGAGTAGGTACGCAATGAGATGAGGTGAGCCATGCATACAACACAAGCATCAGTCATTCTGAACTAAGCATAAATGCTGATTTGCTCGGTGACAGGTTTTTAAGGTGTTATGAAAGGCTCATCTAGAGAAAAGACTTGAACTTTTTTAATGTAATCCGGTATGGATGGAGGGGATAAAGTACATGCCCCGACCAGCCAATATCACCTCCGAGAAGGTAGGTGCCATACCGGAGACTTCCGTGGATTGCTGGCTATACTGGACTAGACGAGAACACAACCGAGGCTGCTATGCGGCCATCTTACATCCAGTACGGTGGTACCAACACAGTCGGCTACGATTCGAGCACACCACCTAGTAAGGGGCAAGGGAAGGGCCCTACAGTTTTACACCGGTTCCGAACGGGGAAGCAGGCGGTGTAGGTATGCACGTAAATTTTTTCGTCAGAAAAAACTAATTGGTACACGCAGACCGGATTCGAACCTCGGACCTCTCGCATGAGAAGCCGATGCCCAAACCACTCTGCCACCCGCCGCTATTTATGATTGCGTGTTGCGTATAGTTTCACTTTTTCTGAACAAAATTAAAATAAGTATTCGAAATTATTATTATTTCCCCCCAAGTATAGTCTCGGGTCCTTCAAGAGATGCTTGAATATACACCTGTCAGGCCGGCATGGCATTCGCAACCCCCTCGTACGACCGAATGTCCATGGGCGTCGTTAGACACCTTGTGGGTGGCTCGGCGCCACATGTCGCGCTTACTATAAAAAAATCAATTCTAACGGTCCCTAGATCGCTAGCAGCGTTTCCCTTTTCGATGTCAAGATTCACCTGCTGGATAAAGTAGGCATTGGATCTGCGCACCTATCCCCCTACCAATACCCGGGTCTAGCCCTCTCAGGGACAGATTTGCCTAAATACACCAGGACCTAGGGTTACAACCGCAAACGCGACAAACACAAGGGGAAACACTGCTAGCGTTCTAGGGATAATTTGAATACTTATTTGAATTTATATTAGAAAAAAAAAACAAATGAAATAAAAGTGTTTATTTAGGTGAAAAATCCCCAAAACCTCCTAAACTGGTTTCGTTTGTTATCCAACTTTTCCAGGAAAAATTATGAAAATACTTGTCTCGTTCGAGCAAATTACTATTTCATTTCATAACATTTATTATTCCTCGCCATTACCTCTAATATTACTGAGAGATTGTGAATATTTTAAGCGTAGCAATTTAGTGAGAATTCTACGCAAAGTTGGAAAGGGCGCGATTTAATGTTTTTCTCACTCACCCGACCATGATGAAGACGCAAATCGTAATAGGCACTGCCACGTTTTGAGAATCTATTGTGATATAGGTGAATTCGTCGCTGTCTGCTGTTTCTTCCATTTCATCATCTTGGAACTCTCCATAATTGTCCATAGGATCATTGTGAATTTTTTCACGGCGGGTATCGTCTCCTCCCAAAAACATATCGCTATGTGGTAACTGTGGTGGTACTAAATGTTTACTTCTATACCAAACATCATATTGATTTTCATTATTTCTCATAAACGGTCTGTTTTCTCTGTATCTTCTATTGACTTGGTCATTACGATTAGTGTTCGTATCTTCAAAATGTCTTCTTCTATCTCTCTTGTCTGTTCCTCGTTGGTTTGGTCCTCCTTGGTGCTGTCGATATCTGCTATCAGTTCTTTCTAAACTGTTTCCTCTCTCACTAAATCGGTTTATTCCTCGACACGCTTCATAATATCCGTCGTCAACATTGCTTCTACGTATACTTGTATGTATGTCATGGAATCGGTGGTCTATATTTCGTCTTTGGTGATATCGTTCATCTATATTTTGGTCGCATCTATCATATGTATCCCTACCTCGATTGTATCTTCTCCCTAATTGGTCTGTTCTCTGTCGATCGTATCTATAAATATTGTCAATTTGGTCCTCTTCAATTCTGTCTTGTCGATACATTGCATCTATGCCGCGTACGTCACCGCGATACATTTCATTGAATTGTTCCGCTCCTTGTCTTATTCGCCGGTTGCCGACTGAGTCGATTCCCTCTCTAAGCTGACGTAACTCCAAGTCATATCTGTCTGGGAAGCAAGGCTCTGAGGCGCCTCTTTGTACGGTGCCCGGGAACCTGCAAAATTGATTTTAGTATAGGAGATTTGTTCTAGACTTTGACGGACGGATTTGTGTGAAATCAAAAGCGATTGTTCGATAGTGTTTGTCGAGCGGCGTAGTGAAAACGTTTCGAATGTAAATTTAACTGAGCGCCAGGTTTCAAAGGGAAATAAGAGCGAAAACGTCGGCGCCCGACGTTATCAGCATCAGGGGAGAGTGATTGAAAATTACTCGAGTAGAAAATTAACAAGGATACATTGTATGTAAACTAGTTTTACTAAATACGGTTGGGAATATTTACTTGAAATTTTGCAACGATTAATATTCCCTTCGTATTGTGAACATAAATGTTAGTATCTCTATATATCTTCCTAAGGGGAAAATTCATTATGAATGCTATCCATAGAAACAATAAAATTATACTATAATTATGAATCCGGATTTATTGCAGAAATCTATTTGTGACCGTAAATTGACTTGTCGACCTGGTATTTGTACTTGATTTCCAGTTAAAAATGGCCCCCTTAGGAATTATAATATTTTATTTATGGATCCTGTCATAGTTGACTAACATCATCTACTATGTACACTAGGTGCCATGTCAGTGCGTTAATTTGGTCGTGCCGGCTGAACTGGACGGAAAACAGGAACTAAATGTTTATAGCCTCTTCGATCGACCTTTCATCAGTGCGGTGGTACTAATCCGGACGGGTCGACCTGTCACCTAGTAAGGTAATAAATAAGGGAAGGAGACCATCTAGCCATGCCGCGCACGTGGGCAGGGCGCTTTCTACCTCCATGGATCCTAAGCTTATCGTTTACAGTTAAACCAAAAGGGAAACTTGCCTATCGTCTAGAGCACCGCTGCACTGCAGCATCTCAAGCCCGCTGTATCGCTGCCTGCTCCGACATTCGGGAGCGCTTCTTCGTCGCTCGGTGTCGGGTCTCGTGGCAGTCAGCGGATCCAGCGTCTCGCCCAGTTGCGCTTGAATCTGAGAAATAAAGCAGTTTCACATATTTAGCTCTTGCTGCCGAAAAACAATTATGAAGTAAAAGCTGAATTGAAGATAAAAATCAAGTCCTGCACCTGCTGCTTCACCGTTCGGAACCAGTGTAAAACTGTAGGTCCCTTCCCTTGCCCCTTGCTAGGTGGTAGGCTCAAATTGTAGCCGACTGGGTTAGTACCACCGTACTGGATGTGAGATGGCCCCATAGCAGCCTCGGTTGTGTTCTCCTCTAGTCCTGTATAGCCAGCAATAAATATTGCTGGCTATACAGGACTAGAGGTCCGGTATGGCACCTACCTTCTCGGAGGTGATATTGGCTGGTCAGAGCATGCGCTTTGGCCCCTCCAACTCAGCCACCCATACCGGATTACACAAAAAAAAGTCTCGACTAAAGTGTCGAAAGAGTTTTGGAGCATGATTGTCGAGAAAATACTTATCGAGCACCGCGCCTATCTAGTTTGGTACGGTCTTTGGCAACCCACTGATAATCGGCGACTAACCAGTGTTAGTGTAACCACAACCCTCAGTTTAGGGAACGCTGTTAACCGCAAGTAATGCAACAATTGCGGTTTGCAGCCAGCGTTCTGTGCCAAGGTTGCCAGGTGTTAGCTTTTACCGCGGACAGTCCTCTTTTTTGAAGTCTTGTCCGCGGAAAAGTTTTTGACTTCCGCGGACAAAACAAAGGTGGGATAGATTATTCGTAAAAGTTTTACCCGAGTTTTACCCGTTTTGGTTAAAAATGTCCTCTTTTTTATTTGGACCATCTGGCAACCCTCTTTGCAGCGTAAACCTGCAAAACCAAACTTGTGGGTTGAATTGAGCCCACATGGGTGGGTTAAATTCAGCCTACCCATGTGGTATGCGGAGGCGTCATTTAACCTAAACGTGTTCGTTAGCTGCGCCTAACCGAGCCCTATGCATCTATAAGCGCGTATCCAAATTAAAGTCAAAGTCAAAGTCAAAGTCAATAATTTTATTCTCGTAGAGTATGGTCTTATAATTATACCTAATATAACTATACATACTATGAGATACGTCAATATTTTAAAATTTTAAATATAATTTCATTAGTTAATTCATTCATACACACTTCATTCATAATATAATAAACAATTTTGATAAAAATGTACTTAACACGTGAAGACCGGTGATATAGACGAGACGAGAGAATTCAAAAATATAGAATTATCCTATATTTCTCGAACACCTGGCATATGATCATCTTCAGCCTCGGTAGCTCAGTGGTGCGGTCGGTCGACCGTCGGTAGGATCATAAGCACACCTGGGTGCGGTTAGTGGATGGTGACCGCTGGACCGTTTGAGGCTGATCGTGGTTCGAATTCCACGTAAACTGTAAGTCCCTTCCCTTTTTACCTTACTAGTTGGATAAAGAGACACAGCGGATCCAGGGGGAATGACGCTGCTGATGAACTCGCTAAGAGTACTCTCTACTCTAGTACCACTACCACACAACCAACTGAAAAGTTGGATACACAAACGTATGTATCAGCTACACATAGACAGATGGGCAGCGGGCAGCGACTGCAGACAGGCGAGGGAGGCGATGGCGAAGCCGGACCTCCGTCTCACCAAGACGCTGCTCCGTGTCCATAGAGCAAAACTACTTGTAGGTGACATGAAGCCACATGTCGGGCTATAAAAAAAACGGGCTGGAGTAACGGACTGTGCAGGGCATGCCTGCAGGCGGACGAGACACCCACCCACGTGCTGCTGGAGTGCGAAGAAGTGGCAGACCTAAGGGCGAAGGAGCTGGAAGGTCCTACTACACTTCGAGAGGCGTGCCAGGACCCAAAGAGAGTGTGCCGCCTCCTGGAAGAAATCGGCTAGTTGGAGTAAGGCCGTAGGACGCGCAAAAGGCCTGCAATGGAGCGGGCTTAAGCGCGGAGAACGAGTCCGAACAACAACAACAACCTTACTAGGTGCCACCTACCACCTAGTAGGTGATAGGGTTTATCCGACCCGGCTTGGTACCACCACACTGAATGAAAGGTCGGTTGAAATCGCTATTTAAATAGTTCGTGTTTTCCGTCCAGTTCAGTGTAGCCGGCACGGCCGAAGGGAAGCACTGACATGGCACCTAGTTCTCTAAGACGTTATGGTCTGACATCACTGAGTAGGTGATGTGGCCAACCGTGTCAGTTTCCACAAAAAAATATATATATGGTGCGCAGAAAGACATAAGACTACAGTCTGTCTCTCTCACACATGACAGCTCACGTATGTTTCTTTATCAACACGCGCGTTACGATACAGTGAATCATAGCCGACGACGACGCGACCAGAGGACGATTGGGGAAAAAATTACATCTGTATCGTAACCCTCCCTTCAGATCCACATGCAGAGGATGCTTGGCTGCGGATGAAACGGCCGAGCACGTTTTGTTGGAGTGCAGTGTGCTTGACAACCAACGAAGGGACATAGGTACTCCGTTCTCCATCTTCTGTTGCAGCGGTCTGCAGACGCCCCGGTCGACTTGTGGCTTTCATGGAATACATAGGCTGGCTGGGGTAGCTGGAGACTGCGGGGTTTTGCACGAAGGTCCCCAACCAAGCGGGATTAGTTTGCAGGCCTAGAGCCAACCCCAAACCAAACAACAACAACAACCCGAGGTTCGGATTCCTCGTAAAACTGTAGGTCCCTTCCCTCCTAATCTTACTTGGTGGTAGGGTTTAACCCGCCCGGGTTGGTACCATCGCACTGAATGAAACGTCGGTCCAAACGGCTATGTAAATAGTTTGTGTTTTCCGACCAGTTCAGTGTAGCCGGCACGATCAATGGGGGAAGCACTGACATGGCACCTAGTTCACCCGGTGTTATGGGCTGACATCACGGACGTTGTAGGTGATGTAGCCAACCGTTTCAGTTTCCATAAAAAATAAAAAAAAACCCTCCCTTCAAGCTTCGCCTACGGCGATGGCGGCGGGTTGAAATTGACCGCGTCTGAGCCTCCCTCCTCGAGCACAGCCACCCAGTTCGGATGTAATTTCAATTTAATAGGTTTATGTCCAGCAGTCGACCCAAAACTCTGACTGACCGACTTTTTTGCGAGCAGTTTGACACATATTGTGCCCATTTAATTATAGAATTCTATTGGAGACGACGTAAATTTGTAACAACAAAGATACAGGGATGCCAAAAGTAGCCTGAGTTGCTTCAAGAAAAGTATGGTACGGCCGTGTTTGCTCGACTTGGCGAGGACACTGCCGTGCCTCCAGATTTAATGCAACCTGCGGCAATAACGGCTCTATACTTTTGAAATGTTCTGACGGGGCCTACCGAACCCGGGCATGTTAGATTCTCTGATTAAATTATTTGAGAATGGGCGCCATTGCAAATTACACTGATATCGATCAGGTTTGGGAGCGAGGCGCCGGAATCCACTGGACTGCGAGTTGAAACGTAGAGCGTACGTTATCACCACGCTCAAACTGGGTAAGCAGAGTGATCGGTGTTGTGCAGCAACACCTCGTGTGAATAACAGCACAACACGACCACCACCTGAACCTGGGCGCGTTCAGTAATTTAAGGCCCTATTCCGCCGATGCAAAACATAAGATCAATGAGCGTTTTGGCATATATTATGTGCCATTTGTTAGAATAATTTTCGAACCCAAATACTCATATTTTTCAATCAGATTTTTTTTCTTTTCAATAAAAATATATGAATTATAACATGCTTAGTGATTTATTTCTTATAACATGTAACGTTTGCCAAAAAAAAAAACACGTCAGAGGACCATAAATTACGTTCTTTTAGAAGAAATTGTTAAGAAAATCAAGACACCTATACAGAAAATATTCTGGAGAAATAAGAGAAAAAGATGAGAACGATTATTTATCCTCCTTTTTTTACAGTGTAATCGGCACGACCGAAGGGAAGCACTGACATTGCCTCTAATTCACCAAGGTGTAATGGGCTGACATCACTGATGTAGTAGGTGATGTAGCCAGCCGTGTCAGTTTCCATAAAAAAACACGTCTAGCAAAGCTAACGTTATTAGGACAGAATATCGAGCAGAAAGCAAGGCGGACAGTGACAGACACTTCATGACTTGGTGGAAAGACCGTTCCCAGTTTCTTCCAGCACCATTCCCAAGGCGGTAGCCGGGGACGATGCCGAGCAAGCAGACGATTCGACGGACATTCGGGACTCACTCGCTGATCTATTCACCACACAGGCAGCTGCAGCAGTCAAGACACTGAAGAACGCGCCAGCAGCAGTAGCAGCTTCGATGCCGCTCGCACCTAGCCAGCAGCTTTGGCCAGCAGTCGTTCACTGCGACTGCCCTAACCTAATGCGGACAAAGTGACCGCTCTTCGCCTCCAGCCAGCTGGTCACGGCGACTGCCCTATATGAAAGTCTTCCGTCTAATACCTTTTTTCCTTCGCTGATTCCAGACCGTTCTGAATTCGTTCCGATCAGACAGACGTACTTCTCGAATGATATTCAGCAGCTAGAACGATTGCAAAGAAAACTCACAAAAATCCCACGGGATCATGAACATCTTTAGGCTTTAGAAAGAGAAAATCCGGTCGCAAAGAGACGTGCAAGCTCGTGCGATAGGGACGACACTCTACGGCCGGATTGTCTCCTCCTAAAGCTCGAAAGCTGTTCGAAATTCTCATGTTGGCTCCACACATGGCTATTCGTATTCGTGATTGTGGCAAACGTTTTAGTTTTATCTCGCTCTAACCAAGCCATTAAAGGGAGACGAAGCGGAAACGTATGCCAAATATTTGTGTGCCTAGTGCTTGCATCACATGTAAATGCGATTGCCCTGAGCCGATCCAAATGTTCATTGAACCAAAACATTCATCCTCGAGGGCACAGCATGAAACTAAGTTGCACAGTCCTCAACACCAATATTCGAAAACATTTCATAACAAACAGAGTGGTAAACGAGTTGAGCTAACTTACAAGGATTTGGAAGTATCAGCCAAGGTAGCCTGTTAAAATGAATTGATTGATTGAATTGAAGTTTGCTACTTCGAAGCTAATATTTTAAGCTTCCAGCTTAACCTATTCGCTGGCTGTTTTTTTTTTATATTATGCGACATAATTTTATATGTCCGCCAGGTTATAGGCTATATACCATCACGGTTCTGTTCAAATCAGCTGATCAGTGGGGGGTGAAAGCGAAGTCGGAGATAATTTGATGATTTCCGATCAATATCAGATTTGCTATTACATTGCCTTTAACGCGAGCGGAGCTATATTATTACGGAACTAGTATATTTCCCCCCAAGTACGGTCTCGGGTCCTTCAAGAGGGGCGTGAATGGGCACCTGTCAGGCCGGCATGGCATTCGCAACCCGCATACGACCGAATGTCCATGGACGTCGTTAGACACCTTATGGGTGGCTCGGCGCCACATGTCGCGCTTTCAAATCGATCCGCTATTATCCGCCTATCTTTTGTCTTTCAACAATGCAATGTATAAAAGCCTGTGGCGCCATCTATTATTCAATAGTGTGACTAATCATTTTTTCAGACGTTTGTTGTATGGGAGCCCCCCTTAATTTTTAACTTTTTCTTATTTTTCTTATTTGTTGTTATATCCGCTATAGTAACACATATTCTGTGAAAATTTCAACGGGCTACCTATTACGGTTCAAGAGATACAGCCCTCGGACAGACGGACGGACGGCGGAGGCTTAGTAATAGGCTTCCGTACGGGATACGGAGACCTAAAAATAAACAATCTGGGTAATTTTATATTATATTCAGTTGCTCGCTCCAAGGGCTGCATACTCCAAAAGAAGCCCGCTTTGAATATGTATAGCGTTTGGGCCACAAGAGACGGATGGTTCGCGGATTACTCAGCATTTTGCGTACAAAGATAATTTCCCCTTCATAACCACGTCTCTATCGCATTATAGGGCGTCATGACGCGACCTATCGAGTTTCCTCTGGCGTCGTCCTTGTGCAGCCGAGCAATTCGAATACGTGGAAGGGTCTACCTTGTCCAGCTTGGACAAACTATACAGTTAGGCAAGCACAACTTCAACAAGGAGGCCGACAGAAGGATTCAGTAAGGCGCGGCGGCATTTGGGAAACTCCGTCACATCTTCTCATCCCCCATTCGAAAGTAAAAGTAAACAACAGAGGCGGCGTGTACCAATGAGTTTTTTCTGACGAAAAAATTACGTGCATACCTACACCTGCTACTTCACCGTTCGGAACCGGTGTAAAACTGTAGGTCCCTTCCCTTGCCGCTTACTAGGTGGTCGGCTCAAATTGTAGCCGACTGGGTTGGTATTACCTTACTGGATGTAAGATGGCCGCATAGCAGCCTCGGTTGTGTTCTCCTCTAGTCCAGTACAGCCAGCAATCCAGGGAAGTCTCCGGTATGGCACCTACCTTCTCGGAAATCTGCTGGCATGGCGCCTTACTGAGCGTGGTTTCGGGAGGAGAGGGGTTTATGGCTCTGTCGACTGTACCTTTTTATTTATCACGGCATCTTGTCCTTATGCATTAGTCGTCTTTTACGTAACCGGGGAGAGATGCAGTGGGGCAATTCTTTTTAAGTACTCACCCCACACGGAACTCAATAATATCCTCACTAAAGTGAGGACAAAAATAATACTTATAAAATTCATTAATATTAATTAATATCAAATTAATTAATTTGCCAAATAAAAATAATCTAAATCCTATGTAATAAATAAAGCGAAGTTTCCCCGGGCGACCGGGCGGCGACCTTTTAACTCGAGAACCACTTTATCGATTTACATACGATTTTCGCTGTTACATTCTATCATTTCTCAAGATGGTTATAGGCTAAAAATCATAACGCAACGTCATCGGCGGCCCGAGCTGTAAGCAAAAAGTCAAGCATAACATAATTTAATTATTATAGTGTGCGATATTCCGTTTCGAAATTGTTTTTAGGGTTCCGTATCCGTCGTACGGGACCCTATTACTAAGCCTACGCCGTATGTATGTCTGTCTGTCCGTATGTCTGTCCGAGGGCTGTGTCTCTTGAACCGTAATAGGTAGCCCGTTGACATTTTCACAGAATATGTGTTATTATGGCCGATATAACAACAAATAATAAAAATAAGAAAAAGTAAAAAATTCACGGGGTCCCCATACAAGAAACTAAAATGTGTATGCGCGCCATCTACCGAATAGAGTGTGAAGCATTTTAACTAATCATGACATTTAACTAATATGAAGCATTTCATAACACGCCATAGATGGTGTGAGTGGCGCTAACCATGACATGGCGATAAGGAACCCTCGGTGCACGAGTTCGACTCGCACATGGCCGTTTTTTTTTTTTTTTGTCAATTTAGGCTTTCTTACTATGGTTTAACCGCCACTTTAGTGCAGACATTTTATTGAGTACGTATGGGCGTTTCCTTACGTTAGTAATAAATATAAGTCAATGATAGCAGCACTAGCAGCCTAATATAACCCGCGACCCGGTGGGTTCGGGTTCGTGATCCGGCGTTGGGTTTCCGTTTCAAGCTTCCGTCATATTCCCCGCGGGCTGGATAAGGGAAATGTAAGGTTTCGTCGAATATATTGAGTGCTTACATTTGCGATTACCGCTCGCATTAAAGTCAAACTTTGAAATACTGTTGCTTTATTATTTTAGCGTAGAATACGTCATAGGTAAAGAGAACGATTCAGCAATTACTCGCAAAATTGTAACTTGTGATTATGAATTCGAATTTACCGCCACATAAATGTGTTAACCGCCGACATCGCGCAAGGCTACGCATCTCAGCCTTCGGCCTCGCTGTCGATGTAAACCTTTAACCGCGGACATCGCACAAGACTACGCAGCTCAGCCTTCGGCCTCGCCCGCGATGGTGCTATTCAACCGCGGATATCGCACAAGCCTACGCAGCTCAGACTTCGGCCTCGCCGTCGTCGATGTAAAACACTCAACCGCGAACATCGCACAAGGCTACGCAGCTCAGACTTCGGCCTCGCCGTCGATGTAAACCTTCAACCGCGGACATCGCACAAGACTACGCAGCTCAGCCTTCGGCCTCGCCCGCGATGGCGCTATTCAACCGCGGACATCGCACAAGACTACGCAGCTCAGACTTCGGCCTCGCCTTCGTCGATGTAAAACACTCAACCGCGAACATCGCACAAGGCTACGCAGCTCAGACTTCGGCCTCGCCGTCGATGTAAACCTTCAACAGCGGACATCGCACAAGGCTAGGTAAACTCAGCTCAGAGTTCGGCCTAACCGTCGATGTAAACACTCAACCGCGGACATCGCACAAGGCTACGCAGCTCAGCCTTCGGCCTCCTCGTCGATGTAAGCCCTCAACTACGGAAATCGCACAAGGCTACTCAGCTCGGCCTTCGAGACTCATCAAGCTCAACCACAACCCTTTTCCTATCTGTCCTAATATTCAAATATGTATTAGCTTCAGGCTGTCCTATAAGTCGGTCGATTAATTTCATCTCCTGCCCCATTCCTGAGCGTGTCCTCCCTTCGGACAAATAACCGTGCCCTCTGTTTTCTTCGGGCTGGCCGTTGTGGGAGAGCTTCTGGCTGGAGGGCGCTACAAGTTTCGCATTATTTGTATGTTAAATATAAGTATTTTTTGTTCTTACTGTTCATTTAATTTCGCTCAATCCCAGGCAGGTAGAGAATGCCTTTTTAAGCTTTAAGTCCGCCTTTTGTCACTTTTTGTTTTGAAATAATATTTTCATTTCATTTCAAATATTTGTTCACTTGGGTATTATGGCATAATATATGGTGCTGACTGGATGACATTTTCGTTTGTTTTGACAGCTGACATGAGCGTGTCGGATGATGTCGTATGACACGTGAA
This sequence comes from Nematopogon swammerdamellus, assembly GCA_946902875.1. Taxonomy (NCBI): domain Eukaryota; kingdom Metazoa; phylum Arthropoda; class Insecta; order Lepidoptera; family Adelidae; genus Nematopogon; species Nematopogon swammerdamellus. Next base: position 15,218,166 of record OX336356.1, read on the forward strand.
TATCAAAATAAACTTATTTCTGTGAAAATATTTTATATTTTAGTTTAATATTTTTAACTTAATCCTATAAAAGTCCCGACAGTTGCTATACAGGGCACGTCGAATCCACTCATCCTTCATACAAATTACATAGAGTTTCGATACATAGGTACGAAGACGTGTATATATTAGGCTAGGCTTACACTTGTCACATAAATAAAGCTGTGTACATACATACCGCACACTGTGTCCCAACAATCGGGGTGAGCAGATTAATCGTATTTGTGCTGCGGGTAATCTTGTAAATTACAGCACAACACCGACCACCACGTTTAGCAAAGTATTCGGACAAGATAACTATCAAGCAGCAAGTAAGGCACGAAGTATATTTTTAATGTTTCATTAATTTGAATAAGAACTTTATTAGGTTTATTAATTTATAGCTTATGTTTATTTAATTCTCCCAAACTATATTTAATTTTTTTTTTTTATAAAATTTCATTTCAATTATTTGAGGAATTTAACTTTATTTAATTTGACTGCGTTGGTACCACCGTACTGGTTGTAAGATGGCCGTATAGCAGTCTCGGTTGTGTTCTCTTCTAGTCCAGTATAGCCAGCAATCCAGGGAAGTCTCCGGTATGGCACCTAACTTCTCGCAGGCGGATATTGGCCGGACATGGGTCCATGGGGGACTTCCCTGGATTGCTGGCTATAATACTGGACTAGAGGAGAACGCAACCGAGACTCCTATGCACCGGATTAGATAAAAAAACACTTTATTAAAAAAAATCTTATAGAACATCTTTCATTTTTACTTTGAGCTGTCAAGTTTTTGGATTTGGATTTAGTCTCTAGGGAAAAATATAATCGTATAAATATAATAAAATATAATCTAAAAAAAATAATCGGTTTTATGGAGCGAAAGTGAGGGGTCGCTCACTTTCGCTCCATAAAACCGATTTTTTTTTTTATGTAATCCGGTATGGCTGGCTGTGTCGGAGGGGCCAAAGCACATGCTCTGACTAGCCAATAACACCTCCGAGAAGGTAGGTGCCATACCGGAGACTTCCCTGGATTGCTGGCTATACTGGACTAGAGGAGAACACAGCCGAGGCTGCTATGCGGCCATCTTACATGCAGTACGGTGATAACAACCTAGTCGGCTACAATTTCAGCCTACCACCTAGTAAAAGGCAAGGGAAGGGACCTACAGTTTTACACCGGTTCCGAACGGTGAAGCAGCAGGTGTAGGTATGCACGTAAATTTTTTCGTCAGAAAAAACTCATTGGTAAACGCCGACCGGATTCGAACCTCGGACCTCCCGCATGAGAAGCCGATGCTCAAACCACTCGGCCACCCGCCGCTTAAACGATTAACCTATTGACTCTCTTTGAATACCACAATATAATAATGCTGGCCTCCACCAATTTTTTCTAACCTAAAATCCTAATACACAAATTACATACCATTGTGTAGGCAACACTGCCACAAGACCACAAAGGTATAAAAAATTGGGACTTGAATTCCATTTACACATAAAGAAAACCAAGGAACCTTCAGACAAAAAATGGCAAGACTGGCAAAAATGGCAAGAATGGCAAGAGAATATTTTTTTTCTGCTTGAGTGTTGAATTATTTGTAGGTGTGTTTCATATAAATGCAAAGGTTTTTTTTAATAATCTATCTAACTGAGGTTCTCTCTCGTTCTAATAAGAAACATTCACTGAAATAGCACTAGACGAAAATGTACGCACATATAATGCCTGCTCCGCGCGGAGCAGATGGGAGCCGGCAGGTTAACCTTAAAATAAAGGATCAACTATAAAAAAACTGTTTTAAAATAATATATTTCGTCGACTTCAAAAAACAACTAGAACTTAAAAGTGTTAAATCATATTTTTGATTCATATTCGGACCCTTGAGTTGAAGGCTGTACAAAAGCATAAAAGGGGTCCATCTATCAATTTTCAGGTGTGCTTTTGTACCGCCTTCAACTGTTTAGAAGCCCACATAGACTAACATATACGAAAATTGTGCAATTCCAACGATATTACATACTCGTACATACGGGTCGAAATTCCTTTCTTTGAAGAAGTCGTTTAAAATAAAAATATTGCAAGTGTAAGCCCAGCGTAAGGGCATACGTGTGACCTCTCCGTCAAGGACATTACGTCGCGTACAGTTAAACATTAAAACTGAAGATATTTTCTTAGAACTTTGTCTCAATTCATTTACACATTGTCACTTGTAATGCTTATATAGCTCTGAAGGATTCAAGATAGTATGAAAAGGTTCTATTTATCAATATTTAAAGAGCTTAGAAATGTAGGTACATACATCGTATGTCTGATAAAATTAGAATAACCAATTGGAAATATGTTGATCCTCCAATACGCTTTTTCATATGATGTTATTAGAAATGGCGAGAAATTCGACAAAATATGAGCTTATTTCATCTCAGACTGGAGCCTGAAGAGTTAGGTACCATGGCAGCGACTTATTTGAAATACACTGATTGAATTTGGATTTGCGTTAAGCAAAACTACCTTAGCGTAAATCTTTTCTTTATTAGGTACATAGTCTTCTCTTTAATACAAATCTTTTCTTTAATAGTACGTATGGTACATGCATACTATACGTACTATAACGCTGTATCACAACAATCAGGGTTAACAGAGTAATCGGTGTTGTAGTGCAATAACTTCGGTAACATCCCGATAATTTTTTTTTATTTTTTTTTTATGGAAACTGACTCTGTTGGCTAGATCACCTACTATATTCGTGATGTCAGCCCATAACACCGAATGAACTAGGTGCCATGTCAGTGCTTCCCTTCATTTCATGTCGGCTACACTGAACTGGGCGGAAAACGCGAACTATTTACATAGCCGTTTCAACCGACCTTTCATTCAGTGCGGTGTTACCAACCCGGGAGGGTTAAACACTACCACCTATGCGTTCTATGGCGTCTCTGAATAAATATATAAACAAATTTGTATTTCGGCGGGACCTGCTTCGAAAAATCCACATGGGTCTCTTCAACAGCCACAAATTTCCCCAAAAGACTACCTCAACGTGATCGTGTTGTCCCATAAAATGTTTATAGAACGTTTCCCGGCCCGGTGAGAACTCGAGACAAAGAAATTAATACCTAGAAAGCGTATTACGTTTATGTAATCTGGTACGCGTGGCTGAGTCGGAGGGGCCAAAGCACATGCTCTGACTAGCCAATATCACCTCCGAGAAGGTAGTTGCCATACCGGATACTAACCTGGATTGCTGGATTATACTGAACTAGAGGATAACACAATCGAGGCTGCTATGCGGCCATCTTACATCCAGTACGGTGGTTGGTAACAACCCAGTCGGATACAATTTGAGCCTAACACCTATTAAGGGAGGCAAGGGAAGGGACCTACAGTTTACGAGTTCGACTCGCACTTTGCCGCCTTTTTTCTTTTATAGAGCTGATCTTTTATAGAGATATCATGGGTTGCCCAATGGTCAGTGAAATGAAGACAGTCAGACACAGCCAAAAACACCTCTCCTCGTTAAACCAGTTTCAGTGAAGCGTCATGCCAGCTATGAGTCATACACAGCCAAAAACACCTCTCCTCGTTAAACTAGTTTCAGGGAAGCGGCGTCATGCCAGCAGAGCTATGAGGCGGACAATAAATCGTCACATACTCGTTATTTTTTATGCGAACTCCTTTTGAAGAAACCCACAGAAGGGACTGCGATGTGCAAATTTTATGAGAAAACGAGATTTTTGAAATTTAAAAAAAATTATTTCAGAGAAACCAGGTCACACACAAAAAATATAAAAATTGATCACGAAAGCCAAGAATAAAGAAGACTATAGAAAAAATTGTACTCAAAATATGGCTTATTTACTTAACAAACCCTCTTCAAACCCCACCTTGCCGTAAACAATTTGGTAACATGGTGTTTTTAGCAGCTTTTTCCAGGGTCAACATACAAAAACGAAAAAAAAAATTAGGATAAACCCTCGTTCTCATCTTTTTCTTGGGCTTCTCAAGAATATTTTCTGTATAGGTGCCTTGATTTTCTTAACAATTTCTTCTAAAAAACGTAATTTATGGTCCTCGATCGTGTTTTTTTTTTTTGGCAAAATTTACATGTTATTAGAAATACTTAAATCACTAAGCATGTTATAATTCATATATTTTTATTGAAAAGAAAAAAAATCCGATTGAAAAATATGAGTATTTGGTTTCGAAAATTATTCTAACAAATGACACATAATATAAGCCTAAGCGCTCAATGTTCGCATGTTTTGCATCGGCGGAATAGAGCCTTAATCGTTCTTTGTATCGAACTGCAAAGGTGAGGAACGGACCTCCGGGGAATATCTTTCCCTATTCCTATAGCTACAATCCACGGATCTTCAAATGGCCGGTTACCAGCCCTTCACCAGCGACATCCCCTTCCCTTCTTACCTTACTAGGTGGTAGGGGTTATGCCGGCCGGGTTAGTACCACCGCACTGAACGAAACGTCGGTCGAAACGGCTATGTAAATAGTTCGGGTTTTCCGTCCATTTCAGTGTAGCCGACATGAAATGAAGGGAAGCACTGATATGGCACCTAGCTCACCCGCTGTTATGGGCTGACATCACGGATGTTGTAGTTGATGTAGCCAACCGTGTCAGTTACCATAAAAAAAGATATATAGGCTTCCATCAAACCGCGCTGACACCTACTCGTGGGTGATTTTGGCCTGAGGCTCCCCGCCTCGTGCACAGCCACCCAGTTAGGCAGCATAATAAAAAAACATATTTTGCTATTTATGATCTTTACCGTGTGGGGCCGGTACTTAAAAAGAATAGCCTCACTGCATCTCTCCCCGTGCATGTCGTAAAAGGCGACTAAGGGATAAGGACAAGATGCCGCGCTAAAGGGCGACAGGCTCGCCACCTCTCACCTTGGCACGGTACTTCCACCGAGTCATGCAGCAGGTGGGTCTTCGTGCCTTACTTGCTGCTTGATCGATTGAATCTTGTTCGAATACTTTGCGAAACGTGGTGGTCGGTGTTGTGCTGTGTTGGATTTGCCGGAGTTCTTGCGGCGCGGCACCGGTTGCTCTGCTTACCCCGATTGTCGGGATTCAGCGTGTGTGATGTGTAATTTTACTTCCTGGCCCTTCTAGATATAAGTTTTCACGGTGAGGGACTTCGAAATGTCCCTGGAGTGTCGTGAAGTAATAATAACACAAATGGGGTCATCTGTTACGACCACAAAACATAAAGAACCTAGTAGAAGTAACGCGATTTCTCCTTGTGATTACCACAAGTGATGAAGTGAGCGTGACTCCGCGCACTTTTGTATGTAGCCCCGATACAGGTATGTTCGAATCTGTCAGCCTCTCTAGGTCAGTGGTTTTTTTTCGAGGATAGCACTACATGTTGCATCGTTTCACCTACAAGTAGGTGTCTAACGATGCGCATGGACATTCTGTGATGCACGGGGATTGAGAATGCCATGCCGGCCTGACAGGAGCCTTTTCACGCCCCTTTTTAAAAACGGCCTGACAGGAGCCTTTTCACGCCCCTTTTTAAAAACCCCAGGCTGTACTTGAGACGAAATAGATGGGCAGGGAGTGCGTTCCACATTTTCCCGGTTCTTTGAATAAAAGACCTACAGAACCGGTTGGTGCCCATCCGTGGTAGGTCGATTGAATAGGGGTGCACCTGCCCAGTACGCGTAGTGCGCAGGTGGAATGGGGACGGCGGAATCGCGTTAAACAGCTTCCTCCGAACACTCCTCATAAAATATAGACTATAGAACACACTTAGGGAGCCGAGACGTCTCTACGGAGTTGCAGCGGTTCTAAGTGGTGCGGTCGGTCGACTGTCGGTCGTGATCATAAGCACACCTGGGCGCGGTCTGTACTTGGATGGGTGACCGCTTGACCGTTGCAGGCGGACCGTGGTTCGGATACCGTGTAAGCCTGTAGGTCACCTCTTCCTTCTCACCTTACAAGGTGGTAGAGTTTAACCCGCGCTGGTTGGTACCAACACACCTACTCTTCCACTTACATTCGCTCCATAAATTTCTTTCGTTATATATATTTTTTTATGAAAACTGACACGGTTGGCTTCATCACCTACAACATCCGTGATGTCAGCCCATAACACCGGATGAACTTTCCTTAGGTCGTCCTGGCTACACTGAACTGGATGGAAAACACTAACTATTTACATAGCCGTTTCGACCGGCCTTTCATTCAGTGCGGTGGTACCAACCCGGGCGGGTTAAACCTAATAAGTAAGTAAGTAATTTCCTCTCATCCAATATATTAAAAAACCAGCCAAGTGCGAGTCGAACTCGTGCACCGAGGGTTCCTTATCGCCTCGCTTATCGCCATGTCATGGTTAGCGCCACTCACACCATCTATGGCGTGTTATGAAATGCTTCATATTATTAGTTAAATGTCATGATTAGTTAAAACGCTTCACACTCTATTCGGTAGATGGCGCGCGCACATACGCTTTTTGGTTTATTCTATGGGAACCCCCTTGAATTATTTACTTTTTCTTATTTTTATATTTATTTCTTGTTATATCGCTCATAATAACACACATTCTGTGAAAAATTTCAACTGGCTACCTATTACGGTTCAAGAGATACAGCCCTCGGACAGACAGACCGACGGACGGACATACAGACAGACAGACGTCGTAGGCTTAGTAATAGGGTCCCGTACGTGATACGGAAACCTAAAAATTACGTTAATTATGATGTACTAGGTAGTTCGCTTCCATTGGATCCCTAGAGGTCTATTAACACAATGGCCAAACTCTCGATCTACTGCGATAGTTTCCTGAATGCATTCCTGCAAATGTACCTCATTAATTACACAAACTTCTGTTTTCACGAATTCCAACTCACCGGCCGGTTTATTGGCCTGGAACGACGAAGTATATACCAAGAAACCGCATTGGTCACTCGCTCATGAAAAGATAACGGCACGGCAATGATCACGGCACGTCACGGCAGCATTGATGCCGCCCCGTTTTTTTTTTCATTGAAACTGACACGGCTCACTGACACTTTGGTGAACTAGGTGCCATGTCAGTTTTTCTCTCTCTCTATCTCTCTCTCTCGCTATCTCTCTCTCTCTCTTTCTCTCTCTCTTTCGCTCACACATCCTCGATAAGCGAATGCCTCTTCCATGTATTTATTCCCATGGTCTGGAGTACGTTTCAGATGTAATAATGTGATCATAAAACACCGGAACGGAGACCGAAGTTGCACTGCTCGAAAAAAAACATAGTTCGGAAATTCAAATTTTAAGTTTTACTGAGAATGAATTCTTGCTAGTGAGCTATTTCTCTCTGTAATCTCTGCAAGGGATAAGTCCGCCTTTGCACCTTATGTAAATTTTCCAATGTATTTTTACTGTTTAATGTTGGAGCAATAAAGAATTTTCTATCTATCTATCTATCTGTTTTTAGAGTTTCGTAGCCAGCGATGTCTTATGAAATCGGTCTCTAGTCCGTCCTTCTGTCCATCTGTCACGTGCGCTGTCCGAAGTTTTTTTTTATGATTTTACGGAACAGAATATATGAAAACTATTTTGAAATTTACCTTAGTTCCTTCCTTTCTTCGAGAAGGTTTATTGTCTTCCAGGATGGAGCTCGGCCTTCGGCCTCGCCGTTAGTTACTTCCTTTATTTAAGAAGGTTTATCGGTTACCTGAAATAAAGGCAAGCACTGACATGGCACCTAGTTCACCCGGTGTTATGGCCTGAAATCGCGGATGTTGTACGGTGTTGTAGCCAACGGTGTCAATAAAAAAAAATTGAACGCAGCTCGGCTTTCGGCCTCGCCCTCAGTTACTTACATACTTCATTTGAAATACGAATTTCACGCGAGCGAATCCACGGACAACAGCTATTAAACAATAAACCACGTAGAATAAATGCATAACTCCTCTTTCATTATTTGCGTGATTTCAATCGCCACAGTCCTGATTGATCAAGGGACCAAGCCAGTGTCCATACATGGACTGAGGGATACCATAAGGTCAGAAAAAAAAGAAAATTACCATTCATGTATTACTACTAGCTTTTGCCCGCGGCTTCGCTCGCGTGAATTCCGTATTTTAAAAGAAGAAAGTAAGTAAGCCCGCTAACGTACCCTTATTTCGGCGCTAGAAACATTTCAGTTTGTATGGGAGCCACATCTTAGCGTAACTGGAACTAATTTTTATTTAGACTATCCTGTGTCTCGTATAGATAAAAGTGACTCTACTAAGTTTCATACAATTCGGATCATCGGTTTAAGAGTTATGGAGGAACATACATACAGAAAAGATTTCAAAAAATTGTCAATTTTTTTTTATGGAAACTGACACGGTTGGCTACATCACCTACAACGTCAGCCCATAAGACCGGATGAACTTGGGGCCACGGCAGTGCTTCCCTTCGATCGTGCCGGCTACACTGAACTGGACGGAAAACACAAACCATTTACATAGCCGTTTCAACCGACCTTTCATTCAGTGCGATGGCACCAACCCGGGCGGGTTAAACTCTACCACCTAGTAATATAAGTTTAGTTTTAGTGTCATACATAAATAGTCTACAAACGCAGTAATCTCATAAAACAAAGTAATTTAATCCATGACCATCCCTTACAGATTTATTATTAGTACATCTTGATAGTAACATCGCTGAACAAATTCGGTTGTTAGTAAATATTAAGTAATATACCTACAATCGAACAAAAGGAATCTTCAATGCCAACAAGTCAGTCTGCGTGTAAGCGTCCACTGCTGGACATACGCCTCTCCAATTTTCCTCCAGTCCTCCCGGCCTTCAGCGGTACGAAACCGCTGCTTTCCGCCGGGGCGTATTTCATGTCGTTGTCCCACCTGGTGGGTGGACTTTCCACACTCCGTTTTTCTGTCGATTGTAATAATCTCAGGGTTTATTTAAAAGTACAAAAGATAATAATAAAAATACATTCTGAAAATCGCTCTAAAGTTTTTGAGAATGAAACGAAAATTTAAAATCTTTATTACCGCCAACACTTTTTCTAATTATTTACTTTGAAAAAATATTCCTATTGAAAAATTTTTCTTCTCACGAAAAATAAAATAATTGAAGATAGTCGCAATATCTGAAAATCTCGAATAGCAGATAATATTTTAATCTTTTGTGCTCATTCCCTAGGCGCGCAGAAACTAATATCCGATCAATCTTCTAGTACAGTTTCAAGAAAAAATTTAGCTCGGTCAAATTTTCAAAGTGTTGTTTCAATCTAAATTTTTTTGAAACTATTTTCAGAATGTCTATTTTATTATTATCGTTTGTACTATGCAATACTTACTTACTTACATACATACCACACGCTTTATCCCTACAATCGGGGGGAGCAGAGCGATTGTTGCTATTTGTTGATTGTGAGCAGTGTGTTGTGCTACAAGGACTCTTGTAAATTAAAGTACATCACCGCCACCGTGTGGGGCCGGTACGTAAAAATAATAGCCCCACTGTATCTCTCCACGTGCATGTCGTAAAAGGCGATTAAGAGATAAGGGCAAGATGCCGTGCTAAAGGGCGACAGGCCCGGCACATCTCACCTTGGCACGGTACTTCCACCGAGTCGTGCAGCAAGTGGGTCTTCCTTCGTGCCTTACATGCTGTTTGATAGATATCTTGTCCGAATACTTTGCGAAACGTGGTGGTCGGTGTTGTGCTGTAATTTACCAGAGTTCTTGCAGCACAATACCCATTATTCTGCTTACCCCGATTGTCGGGATTCAGCGTGTGTGATATGTATGTATGTATGTATGTATGTATAACCGACCACCACGTTTAGCAATGTTTTAGGACAAGATAGCTGTCAAGCAGCAAGTAAGGCACGAAGACCCACCTGCTGCATGACTCGGTGGAAGGACCGTGCCAAGGTGAGAGGTGGCTAGCACGGAATCAAACAAACCCTGAAATGATTCAAAATGTTATTAATTTATTTAATTTAAATTTATTTCAACAAGTAATTAATATTCCTCGCCATTTTAATTCCTTTTCATCCCTTTTTTACCCGACTACGGCGAAGCCAAAAAAGGAAGGGTTATGAGTTTGGCGTGTATGTATGTATGTATGTATGTATGTATGTATGTATGTATGTATGTATGTATGTGACTATCTATATTCCACTCTACAGCCTAAAGTACTGGGCCGATTTGAATAATTCTTATGCTATTGGATTTGTCTTATTCACGGGAGTGTCATAGGCTATATAACAATTTTCAAAATTCAAAATGGCGGACGCACGGCCTCAAAATGTCAAATTAGTTTTTCAAAATATATTGAGTGGGGTATCAAATTAAAGATAATTAAATTACGATTCCGAAAATATATACTTTGCTATCTATTAAACTTATGTGTACAGAGAAATAGAGCAAAATGTGTGGCGCATGTATGAATAGCGATCGAGATAGCGATTATTCGCGATGAAGCGTAGTCGCCCGCGCACCGCGCCGCGCCCCCCCGCGGTTTCGATACGTTACATACACCAATGACGCGCGACGACGACACGCGACGACGCGACGCGAAGAAGCGACATGGTATTGTTGGTAATATACCTACATACTTACTCACTGATCTACCGCAAATTTTATATAGATATATAATATTATTATTAGATACAGTACTATGCTAAAATAAATTGGTATTAAATGTCCATGTACCTAGTGTAAGCATAATATGTAGCGTAGGTGTACCGTGTGGGATCGGTACTTAAAAAGAATAGCCCCACTGCATCTCTCCCCGTCGCATGTCGTAAAAGTCGACTAAGGGATCGTCAGCCTCGGCAGCTTAATGGTGCGGTCAGTTATTGGATGGATGACCGCCCGACTGTTGGAGGCTGACCGTGGTTCGGACACCACGTTAAACTGTAGGTCCCTTCCCTTCTTACCTTACTAGGTGGTAGGGTTTATCCCGGCCGGGTTGATACCACCGCACTGAGCGAAACGTCGGTCGAAACGGCTATGTAAATAGTTCGTGTTTTCCGTCCAATTCAGTGTAGCCGGCGCGAAATGAAGGGAAGCACTGACATGGCACCCGGTGTTATGGGCTGACATCACGGATGTTGTAGGTGATGTAACCAACCGTGTCAAGTTTCCATAAAAAAAAAAAAAAGTAGGTACATTAAATATACCTAATACCTACAATATTTTCGGATGCAAGTTACCCTTCAGCTAAGCGGGATATTTTGGGAGAGAAGAACCGCCGATTACGGAAAAGCATTTCCAATTTTCTGGGTGCAGTTTTAGCCCTAGACTCGATTAGTTGCCGGAAACCTACGTCTTTGGAAATGGCGGTGCCCAGGAGGTTCAGGTGCTTCCAGACAGGTATGACGCTGACTTAGAAACTGGCTTGGAAAGCAAAAGGACCTTCAAATCGACCTTCGCAGATAATGCGCAGCACTGAGCCTTGCTAACGTTGAAGGCGTGGGCGTAGCATTCAGGGGGGCAACATATCATTGTTATGCATACGAGAGTACGGAACACGGGTTCTACACCAGTTACCCTTCAACTAGGCGGGATGTGGATGAGAAGAGGCGAAGACTTGTGTCTGAACTTGAGCAAACACTCGGCTCTATTTCCGAATGGGCCGTAGCAAGTTGGTCAAGTTAAATACCTCCAAGATACAAGTTTGCGCGTTCAGTGCAAAGAGAGCGGCGTTCACACCAGCTCCTTCCTACCAAGGCACGTCACTTAAATTTTGCGACCACCTCGGGGTCCTCCGAGTCGAATTTTCGCACGATCTAAACTTCCGGCGTGACATCGAGGGCAAGGCCGTATAAATCGCAGATTCAGTCCTGCTTGGGGTACTGGTCGCACCTTTGGGATGGCTCAGTCAAATACCAGCTGGCGCCTCTGGACTCGATCCAGCGTCGAGCCGTGCGAATAGTAGGTGACTCCCAAATGTCCCGCGATCTAAAACCACTGCAACTCCGTAGGAATACATAACTAAATCAGAGCCTGTTGAAATACAAACACAGAGAAATATTTTCCCCCAAGTACAGTTTCGGGTCCTTCAACCTGGGCACCTGTCAGGCCGGCATGGCATTCGTAGCCTCCGCATGCTACCGAATGTCCATGGGCATCGCTAGACACCTTATGGGTGGCTCGGCGCCACATGTCGCGCTTACTATAAAAATAATATCAGTAGCTTTGGCCTCGCCTTAGTGGCTTACCTGCTTCGAGTGAGTACATTATTCAACTATGTACAACCTGAAACCGCCCTCGGTCTTCGGCCTTGAACTGACTGGTTTACTTACTTCCCGAATCCGCTTCACCCCAGCCAGATATATTTACTTACATAGACAAAGAAAATCGTGTACTTACACAGCTCAGTCTTGGGTCTTGCTCTGACTGACTTTTCATTTTACTTCAAGACTATACATCGTTCAACTATACATAATTTGTATATATATGTAGGTACTCACTCATGCGCTATTTGCAGAAAACTTTAGTTTCAAATAGAGATCACGATAAATAAACGGACGGATAGTATCAATTTTGTACCGTGTGGGGCCGGTACTTATATAAAAGAATAGCCCCACTGTATCTCTCTCCGTGTATGTCGTAAAAGGCGACTAAGGGATATGACTTCCTTCTTATATTACTAGGTGGTAGGGTTTAACCCGCCCGTGTTGGTACCACCGCACCGCACTGAATGAAAGGTCGGTAGAAACGGCTATGTATTTAGTGTAGCCGGTACGACCGAAGGGAAGCACTGACGTGGCACCAAGTTCACCCGGTGTTATGGGCTGACATCACGGATGCTGTAGCCTGTAGGTGATGTGTCAGATTCCATAAAAAAAATCAATATACGAGTTACATACAACATTTAAAGTATGCAAACAGTTTTTAAAAAAGCCTAAAATAAAAAAATAAAGTTATAAAAAACTAAAACCCGACTACGTAAAAGCTAATTATGAAAATCGTTTAAATAAAAAAAAAATTGTTATAAAAAACTAAAACCCGGCTACGAAAAAGCAAATTATGAAAATAGTTTAACTATAACTAAAAATAACAAAATAATGTTTTCCATATAATTTATCAGATACAGCAATTCTATTTTTATATTGATTCTACCTTAGCACTAACTCTATAAATTTTGATAAATTTATTATTTTTTAACCGACTTCCAAAAAAGGAGGAGGTTCTCAATTCGTCTGTATGTTTTTTTTTTTTATTTTTTTTTTTTTATTTTTTTTTTTATTTTTTTTTTATTTTTTTGTATGTTTGTAACACGATTTCTCCGTCAATTGAGGGCCGATTTAGAAAATTCTTTTTTTGTTAGTTAGGTCATACTTCCGAGGTGGTCCCATTTCAATTTTATCGAAATTGGTTCAGTGGTTTTCGAAAAATCAGCATAATACTATGGTATGTGGTTACCTTCAGCAAAACTTGTGATGTGGTCGTTTTCGGCAATTTTCAGTTTGATAAATTAGTATGGTGTGTGGTTACCTTCAGCAAAACATTTGTGATGTGGACTTATTCAGCAATTTGCAGTCTGACACATATGGCGAATAATTCTGTACCACTTCAATCGATTTCGATTATTCGATTTCGATTATTCTTTTTTATGTAATATTACTAAAAAGAATGAAATAAAAACTGTTTTAAAAAATATTAAACCGATTTCCAAAAAACAAAAAAAAAAAAACTAAAAAAGTATTAAATACCTAATATTTTGAAATTTTCTCTGTCCTGTTGAAATACATGAATCGATATACTAGTGATACATATTCGGACCCTTGTTTCATGAATATTCTAAATTTGAAATTTTTTATCTTTTCCGACCGGCGCTTAATTTATTATGGTACCTGGCCAGTACCTACTGTACCGAGTACCATCGAGCTGGTTTGATGATGGAGACAGAAGGTGGCCATAGGAACTCCTAAACTACACGTGATAAACCCATCGTGTTTGGGCTCGTTGCATTTGTCTTCACGAGAAATTTACTTTAGACCTAAAAGATTCTCAATTCGACGGTATGTTTTCTTTTTTTGGATGTTTGTTACGCGATTACTCCGTCAATTGTGGGCCGATTTTGAAAATTCTTTTTTTTTATTTGAAAGGGGATAACCCTGAGGTTTTTGAAGTGAAAACTTCTTTAGCGGCTCTTGGCACTTTTTTAGGTGGGTAAAAATGTATAACTCGCGACATCGCGTCAGCGTCATTTTTAAAATGAAACCTTAAGTCATTGCGTTAAGGGTTAAGTTAGAGTGGCACGGGATCTGCCGGCACTCCCGGAGTGCAACTGTTAAGTAGGGTTCCGTAACACGTTTATGTCTGTCCATTCTACTAAGTTCTGCAAAATGAATGTAGGGTTCCGTAACATATGCATGTCTATCCGTTCTACTAAATTTTACAATTTTCAACCAAGGTCCTCCGACGGTTATTTTATAATAAAAGTAGGCTTCCGTAACACGTTTATGTCTGTCCATTCTACTAAGTTCTGCAACATCACCTACAACGTCCGTGATGTCAGCCCATAACACCAGTGCCATGTCAGTGCTTCCCCCTTTGATCGTGCTGACTACACTGAACTGGTCGGAAAACACAAACTATTTACATAGCCGTTTCGACCGACGTTTAATTCAGTGCGGTGGTACCAACCCGGGAAGGTTAAACCCTACCACCAAGTAAGATTACGAGGGAAGGGACTTACAGTTTTACGAGGAATCCGAACCTTGGTCAGCCTCCAACGGTCAGCGGTCACCCATCTAAGTACTGACCGCACCCAGCGTTGCTTAAAATTCAATAGCGACAGTTGACTGTCTGCACCACTGAGCTATCGAAGCTGACGTGGTCCTATTTTAATTGGGTCAAGATCGGATTGGAAAGCGAGGCGGAATCGCGAGGCCGAAGGCCGAGCGATTCCGCCGAGTACATTAATAGCAAAAATTACTAAAAAAAACTGTGAAATAAAAAAAAAGTTTTAAAAAACATAAAACCGACTTCCTTGTGTCCGATTTGTGTAGCCTTTTTAGCACCGCATTCAACTCTAGGGTTCGTTTTTTTTTTTACGTTTTTATTTCATATATTTTTGAAGGCGGTTTTTATATTTTTATTTTAAATAGTTTTTTAGTTCTACTTTTTTTAGGAAGTCGGTTTTATGTTTTTTAAAACTTTTTTTTTTAACGTTCTAAATATAGAGCCGTGGTCGGGCGTTCTTCGTTCAACAAGACAAGTGAGACCGTCGTTGTGCATTATAGCCGTTGACGTTCGGTATTTACCTATGTATCTACTTATAATAATTTTAGATTGGCTCTGACTGATCTTACAAAAAGATGCCAGTATGACACAATGGCGATGGCCGTCCTAAGTTCCGCGCTCTAATAATGCACGACGACGGCCTCACTTGTCTTGTTGAACGAAGAACGCCCGACCACGGCTCTATATTTAGAACGTTAAAAATAATAAATTTATCAAAATTTATAGAGTTAGTGCTAAGGTAGAATCAATATAAAAATAGAATTGCTGTATCTGATAAATTATATGGAAAACATTATTTTGTTATTTTTAGTTATAGTTAAACTATTTTCATAATTTGCTTTTTCGTAGCCGGGTTTTAGTTTTTTATAACAATTTTTTTTTTTATTTAAACGATTTTCATAATTAGCTTTTACGTAGTCGGGTTTTAGTTTTTTATAACTTTATTTTTTTCGAGATAAATTCCTTAAATATAAATGAAATGACTATGATTCTCGCCAACTGTACAGGCCGAAGGGTGAACCAGAATCTTCATTAGTCATTCATTTCGGTAGAAAATTTCAATTAGGTGCAAAGCAGGACCGCGGGAATGAAATATAAAGTGGAAATTATAAAATAAACTCTTAGGTTAGAGGGCCAATCACTTGGCAAGTGTCGACTCTTTAAAGGGATTTGTATTAAAAAATTTGAAAATGGAACCTTCATTTGCCATTCTCTTCTCTTTTTATTCCTTCGTCTGTGCGTCTATCGCGGTTTTATTAAGTACCTAACTGTTCCCACGGCCACGCTTCGCGGCATAATCTACTTTATATACTGGTTGTAACAACGGCCACTACATTGAATTTAGGAAATGATAATTGGAATCAATAGTAACAAAAAAGTCAAATATTTTTTCCTGAATTTCATACAAACTAATTGGTTAATTTAGTGTAAAAAGGATCTAATGTTCCGCACTAACGTGGGAACGAAAGGCGCGCGGTGAGTGAGCGAGCAAGGACGAGTGCCCGGAGCGAGAAGACGCGCGGCGGGGGCGGCGCGGCGTGAGTTTTTCGACCCCGACCGTTCCCGCGCCATCACCCTCCCCCCGCGCGCGTCAAATTACACTTGACGAAAACATAAATTTAAAAAATTAATATCTCCAAAACTAGACACTTTAGAGAAAAACTTTACAAACTTTTTTGTCTCGGAAAAACATGAGGATTGCGCTGCTGCTGAAATTAATGTACTGGCCGTCACAAGACCCTGTGTGGTGTTTCTTTATTAGTTGCTAATATTTCGGAATATGTGCATATCGTCAAGAAAAAAAAAACATTATTTTTAGCATTTGTTTTCAAGAAATTTTACCGGGCATGTCAAAGATCTTTGGAATCAAAACTTGCCACTAGGTACCTAGACTATTTGAGGTAATTGACTCTCTTGTGCAGCGCGCGGGTGCGGCGCGGCGCTGCGCGGCCAGGATAGTCAATGACCTCAAACAATCAGCTGTTTAGATACCTAGTTGATTTTGTAGAACATAGACATGTTTTGTTGAATTTCTGGAAAAAACGAATGCTAAACCATATTATTGTTTGTTTGTTTACATGTTTATAATGGTGCCTCGCCTAAAATATTTGCAGCTAATAAAGAAACAACCTATATATTCTTAGGTATACCGTATACCAGAAGAAGTTGAGTCATTTCATTATCGACTTATAAGCGAATATAATACACTTATTAGAGAAGGCCGAACATATTATGCGCCATTACTGTGAGAGATAAGGATGCACTGCCTGGCGCTTCAACCAACTAGCTATTGTGCAGCTTCAAGTATTATTAATTTAGTTGCTAGACGCGGCGCGCGCGCAGCGCAAGCCGTCGATCTTTGTTCTGTGTCATAAATAAAATTGCCAAAATCGAGGGTTCGTATTCCCCTGGTTGCTCCTCGAAAAGGGAACCGATTTTTTTTTTCGATTTTTTCATCAACTGTACAGAAGAAAATATTACTTGTATCTGTATGTACGTTTTGATTTCTTAAGTATTTTCAGTTAGTGCAGTAAGTCAGTGCTACACTATTTTGTCGTGCCGGCCACACTGAACTGAACGGAAAACACGTGCTATGTGCGATCAATCTGGATAAGTTAGGCCCTAGTAAGGTAATGGTAGGACCTACAGTTTCATGTGGAACCACGGTCAGTCTCTACGGTCGGACGGTCACCCATCCGAGTTCTGACCGCGCCCGGGTTTGCTTAATTTCTCGATCGATCGTCGACCCATAGCACCACCACCGAGGCTACTACGCTTCTCTTCAGCGTATTTATTAACATTATCTCATTTAATCTCCTCTGCATGCGGCGTTGCTAGCAGAATGCTAAGATCCCACAGTATTAGCATTCTCCGCTGTTAGTGTTACCAGTAAATCTAGTGAGCGCTTTATCTAGCTAGACCATTCTTTAGTCCTCGCCCCAGCGCAGCGGTTCCCCAACCCAGGGTAATTACCATTTTATGGGTAAGAAACAACGAATTAAATTCGGGAAGTGGCATACAACGCACCGAATTGAAGCGCGCTATTGATGAGCATTCAGCACCCTCTCCAATCGTTGTCTCTCCTTTATACGTATCAAATTGCCATTTAACCGTCTTACTCTATCGACGTTCACAGAGCGGAAACGTAACGTGATGTATGAGGCGCTCGCGCACTTACGCTGTTTTAAATATTGGCAATATATAGAAGAACTGCAATCGCACCTTTCTACCGGTAAAATGTATGACGAGGGCCCGTCCAGAAAGTAGAATGTCGTAGGTAAGAAATAAGAATGGCTTTTTAGGAAAAAAAAACCGGCCAAGTGCCAATCGGACTCGAGCACCGAGGTTTCCGTACTAGCACGCAATTGGTAAATTTTTGTTTTAATTTAGACTTAGTTAAATGCGTGTTCCTTGCTGCAACAATTAATTTGTTATTTCTTCGAAATGGTAGTTCGTGTTTTTCGTCCAGTTCAGTGTAGATGGCACGACCGAAGGGAAGCACTGACATGGCTCCTGTTGATGTAGCCAACCGTAGTTTCCATTAAAATTAACTATGGTTAGGAGGAGTCGCTTCGCACTTCTGCCGCTGCTCTTTAGACGTCGACACACATGGATGTACGAGTATGTATGGTATGGTCTCTTGATAAACAATTAATTTTTTTTTTTTTTTTTTTTTTTATTGTTTCCGAACTAGCTGGCTGTGTCCGAGGTCGAAGCCTCAGGCGCAGCCAATATCACCCCCGAGGAGGTGCCAGTCCGGCTTGGAGGTGGACTAATGTCGCTGGGGAAAGGCTATTTACCCGCGATTTGAAGATCCGTGGATTGTAGGAGTGGGGAAAGATATTCCCCGGAAGCCCGTTCCACACCTTTGCAGTGCGGCACAAGAACGATTTAGAGAATCGTGCCGTTCGAAGTACTCGTCTGTCCACTACAAAGGGGTGTTCCGCGAGAGTATGGCGGGTTTGGCGAAGGCGAACAGGAGGAGGAGGGATAAGGGAAGCAATTTCGTCAGAGCAGCGGCCATAGTAGTACCGATAAAACAGGCTCAATGATCCAACGATACGTCTGTGTTTTAGAGGTTGAAGGTCCTTTGTGAGTACAGAGTCGCCAATGAGGCGAATGGCTCGTCGTTGGATAGAATCCAAGGCTGAAAGAAGGTACTCAGGGGAACCCTCCCAAAGATGACTGCAATATTCCATCACCGGTCTTACTTGTGCTTTATAGAGTGTAAGCAATTGGACCGGTGTGAAAAATCGCCGACATCGGTAGAGTATCCCTAATTTTCGAGATGCTAGTTTCGCCTTGGATTCTATGAACGATCGAAATCCAACGTCCCTGGACACCTCTATACCCAGGACGCCCAGACTACCATCATTGGGGACTTGGCTGCCCTGGAAAGTTGCTTGGAGTGGAAACGGATCAGCCTTAGTAGAGAAGGCACAGGCTTGCGTCTTAGCTACGTTGAAGTTGACCAAGTTCTCCTTCCCCCATGAGGACACTTTATCGAGAACCAGGTCAACCCGAGCAACAGTTTCGCGTCTCGCGTTTGCTGCTGACGCCTCTCTACCCTTCCAGTCTTTGATGAACCCTTCGTGCACCGTGCTGTCGTCCGCGTAGCAATGTATTTCGCCGAGCGAGAGCATGTCGTTAATAAATAATAGAAACAGCGTAGGCGACAGCACGGATCCTTGTGGAACACCAGCATTGATTGAGTAATCGGCCGAGCATGCACCATCAAGGGTGACAAAGATCGACCGATTGCTCAAAAAGCTGGAGATCCAAGTGCACAGTTTTGTAGGGACACCGTAGGCCGGAAGCTTGCTTAGGAGTCCCCGGTGCCAGACGCGATCGAATGCTTTGGATATATCCAAAGCGACCGCCAGCGATTCCCCAAAACCATCGAGTCTTTCAGCCCACAAGTGCGTGACGTACGCTAGAAGATCTCCAGTCGACCTTTGCTTGCGGAAGCCGTATTGCTTATCGTCGAGGAGTTTATAGTCTTCTAGGTACGTCAGGAGCGCTGAGTTGACAATACGCTCCATAACCTTACTCAAGAGTGAGGTTATCGCAATAGGGCGATAGTTCGATGGGTTCGCTGGGTCCCCCTTCTTGGGGACCGGCTGGACCGAAGCTCTTTTCCAGCAAGAAGGCATTGAACCGGAGGAATAGGAGCGTTTCAATAGGCGAGTAAGGACTGGCGCCAATTCCAGAGCACAATTTTTCAAGACAACCGCCGGGACGCCGTCAGGCCCGCTACTCTTCGAAATATCCAACTCACGTAGCGTTTTATAGACGACTCTGGGATGGAACCTAATATTATCCATCATACGCCCGCAATGGGGCAATGAAGGGGGGTTGGCGCCCAGGTCGTCCATGTTTGAGTTGGATGCGAAAAGGCGTGCAAAGATATTCGCCTTTTCCTTCGCGAGTATAGCGAGCGAGCCATCCGGACGTTCCAGCGGAGGTGTAGCAGGACGGCAGAAATTCCGGCCGATGGATTTGGCGAGAGACCAGAAGGCGCGGCTACCCGAAGGGCTACGCGCAAGTTTCGCGCCAATTCCACGGTCGTGCCTGAACTTGGCCAAGTTTTGCGTTCGTTTGCAGGACCTAGCAGCGACGTTGAGCTCTCGCCTGTTCTCGACAGACCTATTCTGCAGCCATTTTCTGTAAGCCTGGTTCTTTGCGTCAATAGCCAGCCTGCATTGACGATCAAACCAAGGCTTATGGCGGCCGCCGATGGGAACGGCGGAGAATTAATGTCACAAATATAAAAAAATCTGGTTGTAGTAAAAAAGTAGGTTGTAAAAAAGAGTATCCATCTTGAAACGAATTGAAAAAAATCTAACTTTGAAGACTCATCGTGCCTGCAAATATATAATTAATAATTTATATTTATTATTGTTGTATTTGCGCCACCTTCCTTATTTTGCTGATATATGTGTTTTGTATGTGCGCTACGTAGAAACTAAGCATTGACAATTTCCCCAGTATATGTTTCGTGTCGGTGACGTCATATTTTAGCATATTATATGCAGTACTTGGGCGACCGAGCTTCGCTCGGCGTCTACACCTATCTAGATAAACTTATAAAAAATAACTTTATCTAAATACTAAATTTCATCCAAATTCGTAGAGCCGTTTCCGAGAAACCAATTGTATATATGCAGGATGTAAAAACGGCGAGTACATTAAATTTAGGAAATGATTATTGGGATCAAGAGTAACAATAAAGTCACATAACTTTTTTCTGAATTCTCTTTAAATAAAAAGTTACAGTTTTCATACAAACTAATTGATTATTTTAGTGTAAAAATGATCTAATGACAACAGGGCGGCGCGGAGGGGGGGAAGAGCGGGTGAGACGTGACGTGAGCGCCTCGGATGGAGGTTTTGGCGGGAGGGGCGGGAGTTAGCTTTGTGAGTTAAGGACTGGAGGTCGGCAGGCGGAGGGTGCGGAGCGGCAAAAACACGTTAAATTACACTAGACGAAAACATACATTTCAAAAATTCATATCTCGAAAACTAGACACTTTAGAGAAAAACTTTATTTGCTTTTTTGTCTGGGAAAAACAGGAGGATTGCGCTGGCGAAATTAATGTACTCGCCGTTTTAACACCCTGTATATACAAGTTCAGCTCACTTAAAGTAATAGGATTCCACCTCGTACCATATGAGTAAGACGTGATTCCACGTCAAAAAGTTTGAGAGCCGCTACTGGCTCAGAGCAGTGACGTATCGATCGCATCAACTTTTGCACTTCCATTTGCAAGACTACCGTTTTTGCGAGCGCGCTCCGATCGCGAAAACAAATCCCGCATTTGGTAATGGTTCGATGCTCGTGCACTTTTAATTAGAATGAATGCGAGTTTAATTCTAGCGTTGTTGGCGTTTCAAGCCGGCTCTAGTTTGTGCAGGCGTTGTTGTAGGTACGAGCCGAATGTCCGACCGACTGACCATGCGAGAGGTCCGCTGTTCGAATCCGGTCGGCGTGTACAAATGAGTTTTTTTTTGACGAAAAAATTTACGTGCATACCTACACCTGCAGCTTCACCATTCGCAACCGGTGTAAAACTGTAGGTCCCTTCCCTTTCTCCTTACTAGGTCGTAGGCTCAAATTGTAGCTGACTGGGTTGGTACCACCATACTGGATGTAAGATGGCCGCATAGCAGCCTCGGTTATGTTCTCAGTTAATCAGTGTTGTGCTGAAAGTACTCTTGTAAATTACAGCACAACATCGACCACCACGTTTAGCTATGTATTAGGACAAGATAACTATGTATTAAGCAGCAAGTAAGGCACGAAGACCCACCTGCTGCATGACTCCGTGGAAGGGCCGTGCCAAGGTGAGAGATGACGAACCTTTCACCCTTGAGTCCGGCATTTTGTCCTTTTCCCCAATAGTCGCCTTTTACGACATGCACGGGGAGACATGCAGTGGGGCTATTATTTTTAAGTACCAGCCCCATACGGTAAAAAAGTAAAATTAAAAGAAGTCAGTGTAAAAGGAGACGGGGATGTTTGGGCCCGATTGTAATACAATGAGGTATGGTTAAAAAACAATTGTTATATTTTTCTTTTTCAAACTGTAAAATATCAACCCAATTCTTATTATAGAAAACGAGAAATCTTAAAAAAAGTATTAAAAAAAAAACAACTACGATTAAACTAAAAATCGATTAATGTACATGATGACAAGTATTTAAAAATAAAAACGCTAGCACCAAATACGCTGACAGCTAACATTGACAGTGCATTGACAGCTCCGTTGATCACTCGTTTCACGACTGACTTGGAAATGGATTATATCATGGATCGCTGTGTTAATTGTGGAATAGCGACCAATCGCTGTAACACACTAGTCCGACGAGCCTTAGACGATGACACAACACTGTCAGTGATTCGTCAATGGCTTGCACCACAACCTGTAAGTATCTAACCCAGAGGTTCCCAAATTTTTTTTTCAAAATGTGAAGATTAGATCTAACAATGGAAATTTGCGTCGCGGCTAAGTTCCAACCCTGCTTGTAGAATTGGGAGAAATAGTGTACTGAATATCGAATATGCAAGTTCTTACTAGTCAAGCCAACATTATTGTGCTTTACTATCAGATTCAGATTCAGATTCAGATATTTATTTCGCCATAAAGAACACACAACAATAACAATATTTCATTGAGACATATGCATATTCAGTATGGTTCGTCATCATTTTTTATGATGTCCCGTTCAGTAGTGCAATCTATAAGGAAGAACCGGGTAAGAAACCTTACAGAGCTTTTTTTAAATATGAATATCGAAACCAGATAAATTTTCGTGGACCCCAATTTACAACTTGTGAACCCCCGTTTTTTTTTCACGCCAACGTAGACCCCCGCCGAGTCTCCCGTGGACCCCTGAGATCATAGATTCCCAAAGTGGTACATGTGGACCCTGTACCACTTTGGGAATCTATGATCTAACCTAATCTAACCAGTATCTACCACCCTGCTCTACACGTTTCTATACGATGTTTTCTTTACCGTTATAATTTGTGTTTTTGAGCGGCGGCCGTTTATGAGCGGCGGGTGGCCGAGTGGTTTGGGCATCGGCTTCTCATGCGAGAGGTCCGCGCTTCGAGTCCGGTCGGCGTGTACCAATGAGTTTTTTCTGACGAAAAAATTTACGTGCATACCTACACCTGCTGCTTCCCCGTTCGAAACCGGTGGTGTAAAACTGTAGGTCCCTTCCCTTGCACCCTACTAGGTGGTAGGCTCAAATTGTAGCCGACTAGGTTGGTACCACCGTACTGGATGTAATATGGCCGCATAGCAGCCTCGGTTGTGTTCTCCTCTAGTCCAGTATAGCCAGCAATCCAGGGAAGTCTCCGGTATGGCACCTACCTTCTCGGAGGTGATATTGGCTGGTCGGAGCAGCGCTTTGGCCTCTCCGACTCAGCCACCCATACCGGATTACATAAAATCCAAAATATGAAGTGGGTTACTTAAATAACAAAATGTACCTATTGCTGTGTCCAACCCAGGGTCATCTGTTGGAATACTGTAATGTTTTTGTGCTTTCGTAATAAGCTCTACCTTACTAGGTGGTAGTGTTTATACCGCCCGGGTTGGTACTACCACCGTACTGAACGAAATGTCGGTCGAAACGGCTTCAGTTCGTGCTTTCCGTCCAGTTCAGTGTAGCCGACATGAAATGAAGAGAAGCACTGACATGGCACCTAGTTCACCCGGTGTTATGGGCTGACATCACGGATGTTGCAGGTGATGGAGCCAACCGTGTCAGTTTCCATAAAAAAAAAAAGAAAAAAAAGACGCTAACATTGACATTAAATACTTTTTCCATCTTTTAGATAAATAGCAAGAACCATGTTTGCCAAGCTTGCTGGGATTTGGCTCAAAGACCACCTGTCGATGGACAAAGACAACTTGGCCACCGTAGTGTTTGTATCCGCTGTGGACGCTCTCTTTCATCACGAGTCAGTCATCTACTTCACACAGGCTCAACTCGTGAAATGAGAATTTATAAAGTTATTCGAGAGTGGATTATACCTCGAACTGTAAGTTGAATCAGTTTATAGTTTTCAATTTTACTGCAAACTAAAAATATTTTTTAAATACTTCTTTCCTGAACAGAACCGGTAAACTCTGGAACGCTCTCCCTGCTCATATATTCCCCCCTAAGTACAGTCTCGGGTCCTTCAAGAGGGGCGTGAATGGGCACCTGTCAGGCCGGCATGGCATTAGCAACCCCCGCACGAATGTCCATGGGCGTCGTTAGACACCTTATGGGTGGCTCGGTGCCAGGTGTCGCGCTTTCAATAAAAAAAAATATGTTGTTGCAGGTAGAAGTAGCAAGTGGCATATGTCATACTTGTTGGGTGGCTGCAGACAGAGCTGCCATCCATGTGGACTCAGGCCCATCAACTTCCTCCCAAGGAAGCTCCACTGCCGAAATACAGCCACAGGTACAAGACCTTCCCCTTGAGCCTCCTGAAGATATACAGCTACAGGTACAAGACCTTCCCCTTGAACCTCCTGAAGATATACAGCCACAGGTACAAGACCTTCCCCTTGAGCCTCCTGAAGATATAAAGCCACCGGTACAAGACCTTCCCCTTGAACCTCCTGAAGATATAAAGCCACAGGTACAAGACCTTCCCCTTGAGCCTCCTGAAGATATAAAGCCACAGGTACAAGACCTTCCCCTTGAACCTCCTGAAGATATAAAGCCACAGGTACAAGACCTTCCCCTTGAACCTCCTGAAGATATAAAGCCACAGGTACAAGACCTTTCCCTTGAACCTCCTGAAGATATACAGCCACAGGTACAAGACCTTCCCCTTGAGCCTCCTGAAGATATACAGCCACAGGTACAAGATCTTCCCAATGAGCCACCGAATGAAGATGTTGGAAACAACAAACCCGAACCTACTATTGTATTACCAGAATACATGAGGGCTATTGAAACAGCAAAGAGGTGCTTCATTGCTGGATGCCGGAGAACAAAGCGATACAGAGTTCCACTCTCTACTAGAAAAATGTTGCTCAATCAGTATAAATATTATGTCCCTCTGAATAATCGTCTTTGTGATCGACATTTAGTTATTGAAGCATGGGATTTTCTAGATAGGTTGAGAACTAATTTTCTTCAGACTTTTACTGCAAAACATATCCAGGACATGATGTCCTTAAAAGAAGTTGTAGTTTAAGGTTTACTTCATTTTGAGAGCATATATGATATAGAAAACCATGTTGTGCATACATGGATTGGATTAAATAAAGGACAGTTCCATCAAATATTTACTGAAGTCCCTCAATTATTGGAATTATCAAGAGCATCCCTAGCTTTAGCAGCATACTTAATGAAGCTTAGCACTGGGGAACAACCCTGAGCGCGGTCAGTACTTGGATGCGTGACCTCTCGACCGTTGAAGGCTAACCACGGTTCGGATTCCACGTAAAACTGTAGGTCCCTTCCCTTCTTACCTTACTAGGTGGTAGGGTTTATCCCAACCGGGTTGCTACCACCGCACTGAATGAAACGTCGGTCGAAACGGCTATGTAAATAGTTCGTGTTTTCCGTTCAGTCACCCGGTGTTATGGGCTGACATCACGGATGTTGTAGGTGATGTAGCCAACCGTGTCCGTTTCCGTAAAAACTAAAAAAAATAACTCCTTAAACCTCTGTCGCTGTGGAGCTTGATTTCCGGAATGTGATAAGAAAGCAGCTGAGAAGTTTAGGCACACTTTATATGTATGCGCTAGAGGACCTGAATCCTAATTTGAGATTCGCAAAGGCTTATCGCTACGTGATATGGTGCGTAACGAGGCAATCCGCCGACGCACCAAAGTAGTCGATATTGGATACCGGGTGGCTAAGCTCAAGTGGCAATGGGCCGGGCACGTCAGCCGAAGAGACGACGACCGTTGGAGTAACCATGTCCTACACTGGCGTCCATGGACAGGAAAGCGGAGTGTGGGAAGACCACCCGCCAGGTGGGACGACGACATCAAGTACGTCGGCGGAAAGCAGTGGTTCCGTACCGCTGAAGGCCGGGAGGACTGGAGGAAAATTTGAGAGGCGTATATCCAGCATTGGACGCTTACACGCTGACTGACTGACTGAAAAGCTTACCTGCATCCGCATACGTGTCGCCCTCCTCTTAGCGATGCCAGGGCAGCCGCGGCACAGGCACACGTTCACGTAAAACCACTTGAACGAACGAGCCAGCACGTCACCTGTGGGCAAAAACACCTTAACCTCTTCTTCTTCATCATCATCATCGACCAAAACACCTTAACTTCATCTTCTTCATTGAGCTGCTGCTGTCCACTCTAGGACATAGGTCTCCCCCAGACGACACCAGTTTCTTCTGTCATCGGCTCCTCGAAACCACTGACAGCTGAGAGTCTGTTTCGGGTGGTGGCATCATAAGCATCGAAAATTATGTATTCCCGTAGAAAATGTATAAACTTTTTTAATGATAACCAGTATGGGTGAGGGTGCCTAGGGACCAGAGGCCAGCAATCCAGTGAAGTCTCCGGTATGGCACCTACTTCTCGGAGGTGATATGGCTGCTCGGAGCATGCGCTTTGTCCCCTCTGATTCAGCCACCCATACCGGATTACGTAAAAAAAAAGTAAGGCACGAAGACAGACCTGCTGCATGATTCGTTGGAAGCACCGTGCCAAGGTGAGAGGTGGCTAGCCTGTCGTCCATCAGCGCGGCATCTTATCCTTATCCTTTAGTCGCCTTTTAGGAGATACACGAGGAGAGATGCAGTGGGGTTATTCTTAAGTACCAGTACCAGCCCCACATGGTACATTATGTGGGGCTGGTGCAACAGAACAACGATTTTAACACTTACCTAGGTTCGTAAGATACAATAGGAATAACGGCATCCCAATCATGGCGTAGAAAATGGTGGCCACTTTGCCCCAGTCGGTTCGCGGGGCGATATTACCGTAACCTGTAAATTGAAACACTGCTTGCATTTTGTTTTTTATGGAAACTGACACGGTTGTCTACATCACTCACAACATGCGCGATGTCAGCACATAACACCGGGTGAACTAGGTGCCATGTCAGTGCTTCCATTCGCTTCATGTCGGCTACACTGAACTGGCCGGAAAACACGAACTATTTACATAGCCGTTTCGACCGACGTTTCGTTCAGTGCGGCGGTAACAACCCGGCCGGGATAAACCCTTAAGGTAAGAAGGAAAGGGATCAACAGTTTAACGTGGAATCCGAACCGCGGTCAGCCTCCAACGGTCGAGCGGTCACCCATCCAAGTACTGACCGCGACCAGGGTTGCTTAATAACAGTATATCGACCGCATCACTGAGCTACCGAGACTGATAAAAGAAGGATCGTTAGAGGACCTTAGAGAAAACCATCGGGCGTGAGAAGAGTATCTTTGCCGTACAGCGTACAATTCGACTGGGTTGAGCTGCCTTCGGAAAGTTAAAATTCTCCTAAGGTCTGACCTTCCGGAAAATTTTAAGACCAGTCCGTCCTCCCGGTTATGACGTTGGTCGGAAGTTGCCCAGCGAGCAATGAAGCGAGCTATGCTAGGAATATCGCTACGTGATGGTCGTAACGTGGCAATCCGCCGACGCACCAAAGTAGTCGATATTGCACACCGGGTGGCTAAGCTCAAGTGACATTGGGCTGGGCACGTCAGCCCAAGTGACGACGAACGTTGGATTAACCGTGTACTACAGTGGCGGACGTGGACAGGAAAAGGGAGTGTGGGAAGACCACTCGCCAGGTGGGACGACGACAGCAAGTACGACGGCGGAAAGCAGTGTTTCCGTAACGCTGAAGGACGGAAGGACTGGAGTAATATTGAAAAGGCGTATGTCCAGCACTGGACGCATACATCCTGACTGACTGACTGACTGTGCATACGTCATTGATGTACGGTGAAGATCTCAGGTTTAGGAGTAATCGTCATCATTGGTACATGTAAGGGAAACAGTTGTAGGGGCAGCTGTTGGACTTAAGATATGTGTAGGGTTTCTTGAATAATTTTATTATTGTCTATCTCCTTATTCTCAACCACGAAGTGAGGTCCTATAATGAGTGTGGAAGAGGCGTCAGAAGGGTGATACGTGGAAACAGGTATGGCGTTATTAACATTATGGTGTTAAGACAGGCGTTATAAGAGCTGTTTAATAGAGGCCCATTCTTATTTTTTTTTTATGGGTGTCAGTTTCCATAAAAAAAATAAGAATGGGCCTCTATTAAACAGCTACATCACCTACAACATCCGTGATGTTAGCCCATAACACCGGGTGAACTAGGTGCCATGTCAGTGCTTCCCTTCGATCGTGCCGACTACACTGAACTGGACGGAACACATAAACTATTTACATGGCCGTTTCGACCTACGTTTCATTCAGTGCAGTGGTATCAACCCAGGCGGGTTGAACCCTACCACCGAGTAAGGTAGGAAGGGAAGGGGCCTACAGTTTTACGTGGAATCCGAACCACGGTCAGCCTCCAACGATCGAGCGGTCACCCATCCAAGTACTGACCGCTCCCAGGGTTGCTTAACAATCAATAGCAATAGTCTACTGTCTGCACCACTGAGCTATCGAGGCTGACAAATATACAGGTTAGGTTCTTATACAGGTTAGGTTCTTTAGTGACTTTACAATAGCGTTAGTAAGTGTTATAAGGGTGGGCTCTACAGTAGTGACGCGTTATATTAATCCAATATGGCACTTTATGATCTAAAAAACCTGCCGGCCGTTAGCACCAATTTGTTTGTTGGGGTAAGGTATGATTGCATGTGAGCCGATACGCATGTTCATACATACCGATGGTGGTGATGATGGTTAAGGAGTACAGAAAGGCTCCTGGGAAGCTCCACTGTCTGTAGAACTCAGTGTCGTCGGAGCCGTCCCAACCCTTCCTCACAGCTTTCACAATGACGTCTTGATAGTTCTGCAGCTCGGCACTTACGCTGGAACGAGGAGACGGGTTTTAAAGAAAATCTCTTGAATTTTTCACTTCAGTCTGCCTTTGAATAAGGCAAGAAAGACTTTCTTAATCGAAGGAAGATTGAATATTTCAGACCATGAGCACCTCAGGGCCTAGCGCTATTGTGTTTTCAATAGACGCTTGTCGGCTACCTCTCGTACAGCATTATTTCTCATTCTGAGTGTGATAAGTGATTTTTCGTCATCAGACAGGTACTTCTTACCTTATTAGGTGTTAGGTATATCACGCTTGGATTGGCACCACTACTCTTAATAAAAGTCGGCCAAACGTGCTGGCATTCACTGCTACGGTACGCATTTCCAGCAGGAACAGTTTGAATGGGCTGACATCATAAATCTAGCTGGTGGTTTGGCCAACCAAGCCAGGTAACAAAATACTCACTTGTACTTCCATAGTCTCTCGTCGAACACGTTAAGAGGAACAGTCGCGAGAAACCACAGTCTCTCCGCCATCCGCCGCCTATTTTGTGTCATGCTCTGCACTCGTTCTATCTCACTCGAGCCCTCTATTGCGGTAAATATGAATGAACCTGCGAAAAAAAATATATAGTTGATGTTTATTTAATTACTGATTTCGCTCACGTAAAATATTGGCTATTTTTAACGTTCAAGCGTTTTCTTTAAAAATTTCCTTGGAAATTTCATTAAAACCGTGTTTTGTACCGTGTGGGGCCGGCACTTTAAAAGAATAGCCCCACTGCATCTCTCCCCGTGTATGTCGTAAAAGGCGACTAAGGGATATGACTCCCTTCTTATATTACTAGGTGGTAGGGTTTAACCCGCCTGGGTTCGTACAACCGCACTGAATGAAAGGTCGGTCGAAACAGCTATGTAAATAGTTTGTGTTTTCCGTCCAGTTCAGTGTAGCCGGCACGACCGAAAGGAAGCACTGACGTGGCACCAAGTTCACCCGGTGTTATGGGCTGACATCACGGATGTTGTAGGTGATGTAGCCAACCGTGTCAGTTTCCATAAAAAAAAATTTGATTTGATTTGAAGAAAATAAGCGTGACAGACGGACACAGAGACAGACACGAGAGTGAACCTATAAAGGTTCCGTTTTGTTTTTTTTTTGTTTTGCTCTTTTGAGGTACGGAATTCCCCACAACTTTCCGAGCGTTGCATCCTAATCCAACTATCTTGCTTGCACCCGCAGAAGTCGCAGCGTATACTTTTTTAGGTTTCCGTATTTCGTACGGAAGCCTATTACTATCTCGTACGGAAGCCTATTACTAAGCCTCCGCTGTCTGTCTGTCTGTCTGTCCGTCCGTCCGTCCGTCTGTCCGAGGGCTGTATCTCTTGAACCGTAATAGGTAGCCCGTTGAAATTTTCACAGAATATGTGATACTATGGCGGATATAACAACAAATAATAAAAGAAAGAAAATGTTAAAAATTAAAGGGGGCTCCCATACAACAAACGTTCGAAAAATCGATTAATCACACTACTGAATTATAGATGGCGCCACAGGCTTTTATACACTGCATTGTTGAAAGACAAAAGATAGCCGCTCAATTTCCAACGACCTCATTGAGGGGCTGTCATTTTCCCACCGTAAATTCCCATCGACCTCATTGAGGCTTCTCTCCGATTGAGCGGTTATAGATAGCGGATAGATACGGAAACCTCCGTGCGCGAGTATAACTTGCACTTGACAGATTTTTTTATAGACCCAATACTTCAACGGAAGATCAGACACAGCCAATAACACCACTCCTCCCAAAACCACGCTCAGAGAGGCGCCATGCCGGCTATGAGGTTGACAAAAAGGTCTTCGCCTTTTGATTTTATTGACACGCCTTTTGAAAATCCCCAGTTGGGAACATACTCACCGGAAAACCGTTCCATATTTTCGCCTGGGTTGCTTACCTTATATGGGGTGTTAAATAAAAGGAGTAGGTTTTCTTTTTAATTATCTAATTTCAAGATCGCTAGTACAGTATTATTCTTATTAATATTTTATCTTCAATTCTCACGCTCAACTCTTTTGCTACTACCTACTTACATTCCACTATATTAACCAAATGTCAAACATCCAAAGGTTGACTTTAAGAAATCTCTGTAAGCGATAAGTTCGCCTTTGCACCTTATGTAAATTTTCTAATGTACTCTTATTGTTGAATGTTATTGGAGCCATAAAGCATTTTCTATCTATCTATAGTTATATGCTAAAAGCGTTTAGGTGTTGTATTTTATTTTTTACAATTCACAGTTTTATGTATATTAAGCATGGCCATACAGCAGAATGTACCAGAAAATTGACGGTTCGTTAACGACGAGAACTTTCCTTTCAATTTAATCTTAAATTTTCGCGACAAAAGAACGAAAAGAATAGCATAAGGAGGCTTTTGTCCTTCCTATAATTAGTCCGCGTCAGGGGTCGTCAACTATATTGAAGAGTTCAAGGCTAAAGACGTTTTCTGGAAAAGATTATTGGTCGGTTATCAAATTAAAATTTAGCAAATTGAATAGAACTTGAATAAATCGCTCGGCATTCGTTTTAAATGGTTTCGGGTGAAAATTACGGATTATTACAACCTTTTCCTGATGTTATTGAATTATTTACTACAGAAGTTATTTGTTTTGATTTTATATTTTAGTAACTTTATTTTATATAGTACCTTGTAGTAGTTGTACAAAGAAATTTACAGCAATCATGAAACTTATACTGAAGAGACTGCTTAAAATTGCTTTTTTTACTATTTGAAATTTCTCGAAAATGCAATGCTTTATTTAAAAAGTACTATATAAAGAATTTAATACATTAAATATGTTTTCAATGATCCCAAAAAATATGATAGCACTCAGTCAACATTTTCAGATCTTGGAATTAAAAGATTTTTGTACAAGCAAATTTGTTTCTGCGTTCCTAGAAGATTTTTGAAATGGTCGATAAAGAATTTATAATGTAACCTTTAATCACCGTATTATTTTTTATTCTTCTCGTATTTCTGGTGACCTTTCGCAATGAAAAAGCGAAAAAGCAGACGATTTTGGATTAAAGAATGTAGGGACGTGCAGCACCTTAAAAACTTAATTATTGAAGTTGCATTTCAATCTTGTAAGCGACAAAGGCGACACAGTGTAGTTCTATTTTTCCGCTGACTGTACCTTAGAAATTCTTAATAAACTATGCCGTGTTTCAAATAGCAATTGAAGTTGGGCGGATTGGATTTTTTGTAAAAGTTTATTACGAAGATATTCCAAGAAGTAATTTAACTTGATTTCCCGAGTTTACATATTTAATTTATATGTGGACTAGAAAGTTCTTTGAGCTCGATTGAGAATATCTGGTTTAAGTTACTTTTATACGAAGCTTATTCATTTCCGTTCAAATGATTTCTGAGAAAATATTATTTGTAAAAATTCTCAAGACTTTTTTATTCGTGTGCGTTTGAACATTTAGATTGTTCAGTTGTGGTCACAGAGCATCAAATACGCGCGCCCGCCACTCCTAGAGGCGCCCTGAGCGCGATTTCCCTACAACACCGTTGAAGCCTGTGGGCGTGGCCTATGACTTACATATGTGTGCTGTGCGTGTGCATTTGTTTTGTACGTGTGCCTAACTTGCTCCTCTTTGTGTGTAGTGTCGATACTAGCACACACACACACATACGAAGCGCTAGCAGCACTGCGTGTAGTTTTTGGGTTTCAAATATTATCGCTTAGGGCGTCTCTAGTAGGGGGCGCGCTGTAGGTATTTGATGCTCTGTGGTTGTGGTCATGCTAAAATTTTTGTAAACTTTCGTGTTTTTTTTTATTTACTATTATTATAACAAGATTCCATGGCGAGTACGACTGATAAAATCGTTAATTCTGTTATTCGTTAATTTTCAAAATATTATGTTATTATGTCAGTAATGTTGATTTCAACATCGATGATTTCCTTACATAAGAAGTTTAAGATTTTGGTCATATCGTCATCAATCGCATAAAGAAAAAAATATTCTTTCGTTTTCCGCCATTGTACCCAAACTGATGTCAATAAAAAAATATGTTTTATTGAAAGTACCAGGACAGCAGTCTTGAAAGAGATTATACATAGGTGAAGTGGAGAGTCCAAAACACCTCCTCACTCTTTTGCTGTTCTAGTAAGAGGCCACTATTAAAATTGGTGCTGTTCCGCCGTGTTAAAAATCTTAAACTACCTTTCGCACCCCGGCTAAAATAGTGTCATAAGTCAAAAAAACATGTTTTTGTGTTTAGTATACAGAAAAATTCAAAATTAAATTCTCTACGTTCTGAAACACCGCCATAAGTCGTATGTTGTGAAATGGCGCCGGTAGATGACACGCGACCCTTTTACACATACACCTTTATGAGCACATCCAAGCCCTAACAGTGTCGTTTCATCAGTTAAGACGTGTGGACGTGTCGCATGTTTCCCTACCGAGTGTAAAATAGTGTCGCAACAAGCATTGGTACGGTGTTTTTGAACAGTTAAGTAGCGATTTATAACTACGTATTCTACAAATAGTGCATGATTTGGGAATTATGACAGTATTTTTGAATAAACTGGAATACATATTTTTTCGATAAGTGTTCTGCAATAGTGTAGGTTTTCGCGGTAGAACTCTATTGTTGAACAATTTGAAAGAAATTTTATGTATGTTCTAATGAAATAGAGAAGGTTTTTAGATTGCCGCACTATTTTTGAATAAACTGAGGCACGTTTTTCGTAAATTGCCTTGTAGTAAGTGCAAGGTTTCATGATGTAACTGTATTGTTGAAAAAATTTAAAGAAATATTCTGAGTAATTTAATTAAATAGAGGACGTTTTTTTAGATTAAAATAGAGGACACACTGTTTTATAATAAACTGAGGCTCGTTTTTCGTCGATTGCTTTATAGCATTATATTTGTATGAAATGAAAAATTTCAAAATAATTAACTCTATAACACACAAATATTTCATTACTGGGCACACACAAAACGAAGCTGATACCGTCCATTCCATGATTGAAAAAAACGTCAGGAAAAGTTTAAAATGTGGTAAAATTTATGTTCCGCCCCATTATGTCGAAATAATAAAAACTGCTAAAAAAAGACCGGTGAACGTTATGTTGTCAATGAATTGGATCACAAAGACCTCATTGAAAAAACTGACAGATTCGTTGGCAGTGACTCTAAATAAGAAAAAAATAACAGCCTTTAAAATAACCAAAGAAAATCCAAACACACTTTATTACAGGACGTCTTACAAGGATCTAAATTATTCAGAAACACAGATGACGAAAAGAGAAGCACGCTCTTGCCTCAGTTGCAACCTGCATATAAGACGAAAGTAAATATCAAAGAAAATAAAAAGAAAGATCTGACAACTCTTATTAATGCAAGCCACATTCCTCAATTGTATGCACCTTTTTATGAGAATCAAGATGTTATTATCATTTTATCCATTTATTTACACGTTCCTTTTTATATAAATTTTACATCTTTTTAACAATTAAAATGTAAAATTTATATAAAAATAAACGGAGTTTCCACCACCGGCAGCGGGGCGAACCCAAGCTACCGATGGTCGGGCCCCAGGGAGAGAAACCTCCGGACGATGCGTGCAGTGTCGAGCAGGGCTGCCTTCTGGATCTGGCCCTTGACCCAACCACTCAGCGAGAGCCTCTCAAGGTGATCGTCGAGGCTCTTCGCTATCAGCCCATGCGCCGATACGACTATGGGCACAACGATCGTCGAGTCGACGGGCCACATTTTGGTAACCTCGTGCTGCAGATCCAGATACTTTAGATCATGGTTGTTAAGGTTATAATGTAAGAGGTATGGCAAGATGGACAAGAAGTTAAAAAAATATAACATTTTTAGTTCTAAATTGGTAGAATGGACAAAGATAATTCATAAATAATTTGACAGTTATCCTAAATTTACTTTCGTGTCTTCTACATCAAACATTTGTGTCCTTAAACGTGAGAATTTTGCTAAGTTTCATATTTTTGGCCAATAAAGAGAGTATTATTTATGCACCTTTTTATGAGAATCTTTGGTCCTAAAGTTATACATAAGACCATGTCTATATAAGAAAACAATTTAAACTAACATTTCACACGTTTTATGTGCTTCCACTGCTGTATTTTTAAGATGTTATTAACTTGATTGTTAAGGTTACAATGTAAGATGTATGGCAAGATAGATAAGAAGTTAAAAAAATATAACATTTTTAGTTGGTTTTTAGTTCTAAATTGGAAGAATGAACAATGATAATTCATAAATAATTTGACAGTTATCCTAAATTTACTTTCGTGTCTTCTACATCCAACATTTGTGTCCTTAAACGTGAGAATTTTGCTAAGTTTCATATTTTTGGTCAATAAAGCGAGTATTAATTCAAATAATAATTACTTTTATTTCAAAAATACTGTCACAACTCAAACTTTTCAGGCTAATCTTTGCTGAAAACCTCATTTGGATTTTGTTTTTAAATAGGCAAAATTATTGCGAATACGATGATATATAACACTTATTAGTTTCACTAAAAGGATAAGATATAATTAACAAAATAATTATTTTTTTTACATTGCATTAGTTTTTTGGCTCTATTGAAAAATTGACATTTTTGAGTTAAGCCCCTATTTTAGCCGGGGTGCGCTTTCTACTTTAACTTTTTTAGAACTTTCGAAAAAGGCACCTTTGGTTTTATGTTGCAAAACGCTGCACCCTAACGGTTATCAAACGGGCCTCTCACATCACAGACAATACAAACCGTTTGCCCCTTAGCTAAGGGTTAAGTCACTGTGGTTAAGTGGAGAGAACGCACCAATAGAACCTTGTCACACTACCTAGGCATAATAAGCTGGTGTTTACATGCTCTGTCTACGTCATTGTGTACGGCGTGATGGCTCGTGAGGCTGTGATGAATGGTGGTGAGTAGCTTCCGCCAAAACGTTCAGCTCACTTACGAGCAAATCAGACACCAAAATATTTACGTAGTTCGGAAACCATTACTGGATAGATTCAATTCTAAAAAGTGACTGCGTCTGACTCTAAATTATTTCAAAAAGTGTAACGCCAATATTACTTACCTGACAGATTCAGTTTTAATATATGTTAAACTTCATCTATCAGCGCAGATCGATAGCTTTTTAAAAACACGATTTGATTAACTTCGCTTTATAGAAAAAAATCATGAACATGCCTTTGAATTTAGTGATCAAATCAAGGCTTTGGAAAAAATTTATTTCATTTTTTTAATATTAAATCCGTAGCTTTATACTCTTTTGTTTCGATGCAGAGTTTTGGAAGAAAAAAATAAAAACCTAATTTTTGATTGATTGATTGTGTTGCATCCTACTCCAACCAGCAAAAGCGGCGCCTTGAAAGAGGAGTACGGGTGAATACGGGTTGACAGGGCCTTAAGAGCAGACAGAGGTTGGTCACGTGACAAAATGTTAGGTATTTGGCTGTCTCTGTTCGCCGTCCGCATTCCCCGCCAACGCAAGAGAGACAGCTGCACGCTCTCAGCTAATATTACAAATTACTTCAAAATTTATCTTTCGGGGCTTATGTTTTCCAGACCTTATCCGATTTTTACAAATTCTTTGTTTTGTTGCAATAAGGACAGTTCAACATAACGTACTTGTCTTTTTAATTTTTTTGATATCCAAAGTAATGATTCAAGAGAGCTTAAAGGACTTCAATTACATGAAAAAAATATGTTTTCGTTCGAAAAACCACATTTCACTCTGGCCTTCTATGTTAAATCTAAAAAATAAAACCTTATTACAACAAAAAAATTAAAAAATCGGTCAAGGCTTTGGTTGAGAAACCATAAACGTTTTTTTATCCATCCCATATTGATTTCCGGCTCACGTTTATGTCCGCTACGCGCTTATGTCGTCACCTCGGCATCTAGGCAGGTGCCGGAACAGGGTCTATCTGAGTCAGCTGATTGTCGTCCATTGTAGGCGCCTTCCCTTCGTAATTAGTGGGGCCAGGACCGAACTAACGCAAATTAATCGTTGCCCTCATTACGTGACACCGCGGCGGAGCCCAGCTTCGCCTATCGCCCTCTCTGCTTCGTGTCTGCATTCGCCATGGGCGAATCTATTGGGGGGGGCCGTTCCTACACCTAACCCCTTCAAACAGCGAAACACCACAAATATGGTTATATTGAGCATCACTGTTTTGTTTTTTAATTGACAGCGCGACATATGGCGCCGAGCCACCCATGTATAACGACGGTGTATAACGACGGCCATGGACATTAGGTCGTATGCGGGGTTTGCGAATGCCATGCCGGCCTGACAGGTGCCCATTCGTGCCCTCTTGAAGGACCCGAGACTGTACTTGGGGGGAAATATATGGGCAGGGAGAGCGTTCCAGAGTTTACCGGTTCTGTGGAGGAAAGATCTGCAGAACCGATTGGTACCTACGCATCCGCGGTAAGTCCAGCGTGTCGAGATGCAATCCCTGTGCAGTGCGTGTGGTGCGGAGGTGGAAAGAGGACGGCGGGATCGCGTTAAACAACTCCTCCGAGCACTCCCCATGGAATAAGGAATAGAACACACTTAGAGAGCCGACATCCCTACGTTTTTGCAGTGGTCCTTAGATCGTGGGACAGTTCGGGGTCACCCACTAGTCGCTCGGCTCGACGCTGGATCGAGTCCAGAGGCGCAAGCTGGTATTTTTGCAGAGGCATCCCACAGGTGTTCTCCTCGCCTATGCTGTGTTCGCTTTTGAAGTGTGCAGCCAGGATGCTAACGACCTCGTGAAGCAAGCAGTCAGTTAGTCAGACAGTCAAAGTGTAAGCAACCATTGCTGGGCATAGCCTCTCCAATTTTCCTCCGGCCTTCAGGTGGTACGGAACCACTGCTTTCCGCCGACGTAATTGATGTCGTCGTACCACCTGGCGGATAGTCTTCCCACGTGCAGTAGGTCAGCTGCTTATTGAATCGACCGGGGACGGTCACGTCGTCGTGCCAAATCGTCCCCCAAGCAAAAATCAGACTCGCCATCCATCTAGGAAACGCGGCGGCCGTTCTAGGGACAATGAGTAATAAATCAGGGATTCTCATGCCGAGAGATCCGAGGTTCGACCCCGGTCGGCGCGTACCAATGAGTTTCTCTGCCAAAAAAAATTACCTACACCTGCTGCTTCACCGTTCGTAACCGGTGTAAAACTGTAGGACCCTTCCCTTGCCCCTTAGTAGGTGGTAGGCTTAAATTGCTTGGTACCGCCGTACTGGATGTACGATGGCCGCATAGCAGCCTCGGCTGTGTTCTCATCTAGTTCAGTATAGCCAGCAATCCAAAGGGAAGTCTCCGGTATGACACCTACCTTCTCGGAGGTGATATTGGCTGGTCGGAGCATGTGCTTTGGCCCCTCGCCGGATTACATATAAAAACTAGCTGTGCCCGCGGCTCCGCCCGCTCTCATATTTGACTTCTCTGCTAACCTCATAAGCCATTTAAATTGATAAATGTACCGTGTGGGGTCGGTACTTAAAAAGAATAGCCCCACTGCATCTCTCCCCGTCGCATGTCGTAAAAGTCGACTAAGGGATAAGAAAATTCGTCAGCCTCGGTAGCTCAGTGGCGCGGTTGGTTAGTCAACTGTTATTAAGCAACGCTGAGCGCGGTCAGTGATTGGATGGGTGACCGCTCGACCGTTGGAGGCTGACCGTGGTTCGGATTCCACGTTAAGCTGTAGGTCCCTTCCCTTCTTACCTTACTAGGTGGTAGGGTTTATCCCGGCCGGGTTGGCACCACCGCACTGAACGAAACGTCGGTCGAAACGGCTATGTAAATAGTTCGTGTTTTCCGTCCAGTTTAGTGTAGCCGACATGAAATGAAGGGAAGCACTGACATGGCACCTAGTTCACCCTGTGTTATGGGCTGACATCACGGATGTTGTAGGTGATGTAGCCAACCGTGTCAGGTTCCATAAAAAAAAGTAGCCTATATTTGATGGGAAGAACCAAGCTATCCGTAGAAGCAAACTGTTTAAAATCGGTTCAGTGGTTCTCAAGTTATAAGCGGACATACAGACAGAAATCAGACGTTGGATTTTATTAATCCTACCTGGATAGGAAGCTCCCCCGCCCCGCCCCCCAAATAGTCCGCCAATGTTCGTCAGCAAAGTTTGGACCTTGAACTTTATCTATCAGCGTCCTCTCTCAACGAGCCGTGCCTGCGGTGGCCTATCCTATAGCAAGCTAGACGGGCCGCTCAAATCACCAGTCGTTTATGGGGGCATCGACTTGTAAAGGCGTAAGTACCACTAGCTTGCTCCAGAAAGAGCTCAAGAATTTGAAAACCAAATACGAATTGATTAAGCAGTACCTGACTAAATTTTTTTTATGTAAACCAACATGGGTGGCTGTGTCGAGGGACCAATGGTACAGTCGACAGAGCCAAAAATCCCTCTCCTCGCGAAACCACGCTCAGTGGCGCGCCATGCCAGCAGATTTTCGGACTGTTGCAGGCTGTCCAGCTCATCGATACGACGTTTGAAGACACCCAGGTTGAAGGATTCGGGAAACACACGTGCCGGGAGACAGTTCCACACCCTAGCGGTGCGACAATATGCGACAAAATATGCGTAGGTACATAGAATCGGAAAAGACGGCGCTAGTGTTTTCACTGTTACCTCGTGGAAGTCCACCCGCCAGGTGGGACGACGATATCAAGTACGTCAGCGGAAAGCAGTGGTTCCGTACAGCTGAAGGCCGGGAGGACTGGAGAAAAATTGGAGAGGCTTATGTGCAGCAGTGGACGCATACACTCTGACTGACTGACTGGCTGACTGTCGTGTCACTCCATAGAAAATGTTCCTACTTTCGGGCTTTAATAGCCTACTGTTTCACGTCGCCAATCGCTGCGTGCGAAAATGTACCTTAACGATCGAGTGTAAAGTGATTATTGCTTTGCAGCTGCGCGCTGTTGCGTGGGCGAGCGTATACGTATACTTCGCGCGACTGACGAATTTCCACTGAAATAGACGCTAAGGTCAATGGTATTAATGATATAGGTAGCTAAAAATGTGCAAAAAATTACCGTAATTATCTATCGGGTGGCCGAGTGGTTTGGGCATCGGCTTCTCATGCGAGAGGTCCGAGGTTCGAAGCCGGTCGGCGTGGACCAATCCGTTTTTTCTGACGAAAAAATGCACATGCTGCTTCACCGTTCGGAACCGGTGTAAAACTGTAGGTCCCTTCCCTTGCCCCTTACTAGGTGGTAGGCTCAAATTGTAGCCGACTGGGTTGGTACCACCGCACTGGATGTAAAATGGCCGCATAGCAGCCTCGGTTGTGTTCTCCTCTAGTCCAGTATAGCCAGCAATCCAGGGAAGTATTCGGTATGGCACCTACCTTCTCGGAGGTGATATTGGCTGGTCGGAGCATGCGCTTTGGCCCCTCCGACTCAGCCATGCATACCGGATTACATAAAAAAAAATCTAACAACGCCCCGTTCTCCTGGGTTTCTAAAGCTAAGGTTTTTTCTTAAGGAGTTTCCTGAAGAAGCTCGGGAAGCTTCTAGTCGATGTAACTGGTGTCCCGCAATCGAAGGCTTACTTCATCCAACGAGTTAGCCTTGCCATCCAGCGGGGAAATGCCGCAAGTGTGCTAGGTACTTTTACCTTAGATTCATTTGATAACTATTTTAATATTGTTTAGTTTGAGTTTTCATTATGTATTTTTTTTTTGACATTGTAATATTTTCGGGGAAAAATCATATTTTGTTTTAGTACGGAACCATAATTTCTGCGAGCCTAATTCGCTTTTAGCCGCTTTTGTTTCTTAATATAATTTTAATTTACTCGTTTCCAAGTAACGAACAAAAATATAGGTCTGCCTCGCACTCTACTACACCTAGTGTTAAAAAAACGTCTAGACTCTCGCGTTCGCTGATGAAACATTAAGGACTAATAAAAGAGATTTTTTTTTTCAGCAAACTCATCCTTTATAGTTGTAAAACTCCTTTCAAATCGCAGCCTTTGTACGGCCTCACAAAGCGGAGCCGACAATGGAGGGCCGCTCCTTTCATCTGGCTGTTTATAATGGTTAAAAATTTTGATGGGGCAAATAATTTCATTCCTTATTTATTCTGTGTCATCTCAATCGGTGTTCTGAGAAATTAAGACCACATTTCTGTGTCAACTTGCGGTCGTGGCATAGAATTCAAAACAATGAAATTGATATTGTTGAACACAAATGTCTGGTTCTGCAGATCTTTCCTCCACAGAACCGGTAAATTCATCATCGACATTAGTCCATCTCTAAGCCCGACTGGCACCTCCTCGGCAGTGAAATTGGCTGCGCCTGAGTCTTCCATCTCGGGCACAGCCACCCAGTTCGGAAGCACTAAAACAAATATATACATACATATATTCTGGAACGCTCTCCCTGCCCATAAATTTCCACCCAAGTACAGTCTCGGATGCTTCAAGAGGTGCGTGAATAGGCACCTGTGAGGCCGGCATGGCATTCGCAATCCCGCATACGACAGAATGTCCGTTGGCGTCGTTAGACA
Organism: Nematopogon swammerdamellus; assembly: GCA_946902875.1. Classification (NCBI taxonomy): domain Eukaryota; kingdom Metazoa; phylum Arthropoda; class Insecta; order Lepidoptera; family Adelidae; genus Nematopogon; species Nematopogon swammerdamellus. The sequence continues at coordinate 15,259,896 of OX336356.1, forward strand.
CGCATATAATTCGCAAGTAACACGCGTGTCGACAAAAATACTAGCGACGGAGATAAACAAAATATAAATTAAAGATACTTCAGTAATATTACATTTTAATATACTCGTAATATAAGTTCAAGGAAGATCTGTGTTGTTCTGTAATTTACCGGAGTTCTTGCAGCACAACACCGATTACTCTGCTTAACCGATTATGGGGATACAACGTGTGGTATGTATGTATGTAATTTCTAATTTCTTGTGTCGAAGCGACACTTGTGTGTGTGTTGTACCGTGTGGGGCCGGTACTTTAAAAGAATAGCCCCACTGCATCTCTCCCCGTGTATGTCGTAAAAGGCGACTAAGGGATATGACTCCCTTCTTATATTACTAGGTGGAAGGGTTTAACCCGCCCGGGTTGGTACCACCGCACTGAATGAAAGGTCGGTCGAAGCGGCTATGTAAATGGTTTGTGTTTTCCGTCCAGTTCAGTGTAGCCGGCACGACCGAAGGGAAGGCTGACGTGGCACCAAGTTCACCCGGTGTTATGGGCTGACATCACGGATGTTGTGGGTGATGTAGCCAACCGTGTCAGATCCCATAAAAAAAAAAAAAAAAAAAAAAACCAAGTCTGGGCGGCCGCTCAAAGCGATTAGGCCCTTTTCCAGTTTACCCCGTTTTAAGCAGACAGACTGCCGGGTAGACGGAACAAACGGATGGACAGGCAGATAGGCAGAAAGACAGGCTATAATATCCTTAAAACAGGCAGACAAACAGACGGTTAGAAAGAAAGACAGACACACATCACAAGCAACCTCGGTAGCTCAGTGGTGCGGTCGATCGACAGTTGTTAAGCAACCCTGAGCGCGGTTAGTACTTGGATGGGTGACCGCTCGACCGTTGGATGCTGACCGTGGTTCGGATTCCACGTAAAACTGTTAGGTCCCTTCGCTTCTTACCTTACTACTTAGGTGGTAGCGTTTATCCCGCCCGGGTTGGCACCACCGCACTGAATGAAACGTCGCGCGTCGGTCGAAACGGCTATGTAAATAGTTCGTATTTTCCGTCTAGTTCAGCACTGACATGGCACCTAGTTTTCACGGTGTTATGGGCTGACATCACGGATGTTTTAGGTCATGTAGCCATGCGTGTGTTTTCCATAAAAATAAAAAGCAGAACGACACACAAAGAAACAGAAAGACGGACACGTAGAGAAACTTGACAGACGTAGAGATGTAGACACGTAGAGATAGCAGCCTCGGCTGTGTTCTCCTCTAGTCCAGTATAGCTAGCAATCCAGGGAAGTCTCCGGTATGGCACATACCTTCTCGGAGGTGATATTGCCTGGTCGGAGCATGCGCTTTGGCCCCTCCGACTCAGCCACCCATACCGGATTACATAAAAAAAAAGACAGACGTCGCCGTTTATAATAGACTCACCAGCGATAGTGTATCCAACGACCAGGCCTATCACGCCGACGTTACTAAACATGAAGGCGACGAACTGCCTGAAGTACTCGCGCACGCGCAGAGCGCACGGCAGCCGCTGTCTGCGCCGACGCCGCCGCTGCATCGCCGCATGCGCCGCAACCGCCGCGCCCGCCGCTCGCTGGAGCCAGCTTGCAGTTTGCCGCCGAACCCTGCACCACTGATTACTTAATAGTTACTTCGTAACAGATAAATCACTCCATAGAAAATGTTCCTACCTTCGGGCTTTAATAGCCTACTGTTTCACGGTGCCAATCGCTGCGTGCGAAAATGTACCTTAACGATCGAGTGTAAAGTGGTTATTGCTTTGCAGCTACGCGCAGTTGCGTGGGCGAGCGTCTATGAATACTTCGCGCGGCTGACGAATTTCCACAGAAATAGACCGCCGGCGCGGCGGCCCGTCGGGCGGTAGGTAGTTAGCGCGCGCAAGTACATAGAGTGCGTGAGGCCTGCCTGCACCACTATCGTTGTATTATTCGCGACATATCATAAGCACACCTGGGCGCGGTCAGTGGATGGATCGGTGACCACTCGACCGTTTGACGCTGAGCGTGGTTCGGATTCCACTTAAAACTGTAGATCCCTTCCCTTCTTACCTTACTAGGTGGGTAAGGTTTAACCCGCCCGGGTTGATACCATCGCATAGAATGAAAGGTCGGTTGAAATGGCTATTTAAATAGTTCGTGTTTTCCGTCCAGTTCGGTGTAGCCGGCACGACCGAAGGGAAGCACTGGCATTGCTTACACTAGTTCGCCAAGGTGTTTTTTGTATACAGGGTGACTGGAAATTCGACCAATCCTGGAAAGGGCTGTACTAGAGGTTATTTGGAACAATTTAACCTCCATTTTAATTCATTTCAGACCTTTTATTTTTGAAATATTGAGAATTTTGATTATTATTGACTTTCAGAAAAATATCAATGGAGTGCCCAAAAATAAGGATATTTTTTAACAACTTTTTTTTTCGATTACAAGTCAGAAATAAAAAAAATCTCAAACCCCGATATCTCGGAAACCGCTTATTTCCGACATCCCAATTGATGGCACTTAAATTGTTCCAAATAACCTCTAGTATAACCCCTTTCAAGGAATAGATCGAATTTCCAGTCACCCTGTTTATAATACAATTATTATATTAATTTTGAACGGATACCGATATTTGATATGCGATATTCCTGTCAACTACGGTTCGTCTTCAAATGAGGAGTGTTGCATCTTCCGTTCGTACTTTCGTGACGTTTCGTGACGTTTCCTTCACGGACAGACAGACGGACAGGCAGTGTGGCCTTCCGCAAGGATACGGAACCCTAAAAAAGATATAAAATTATACTAAAAAAATATCAAAATCTGTCACCTATTTTGTACACTGCACGATGTCTTGCGGCGATGGTACTGCTACGAAACCCTGGCACACTGAGCTAAACACTTTTTTACTTGTTAACTTTTTAATATTGACAAGTTATAATATTTTTTAAACATACTGTTTGACTTACTTAATGTCATAGTGTGAAATTAATTGTACATACACTCGGTCACTCCGTTTTTTTTTTTTATTACCGACGTTTTTATCACTTTTATAATTTTTTAAATTTACTATAAATTACGCATTTATTTTAATTTTATTTTCATGTGCTGGTTGTACCTGAAAAGAGAGAAAAATTTTAATTAGACATTTTTTTTGTTTAAACCTGCATAGCTGTGCCGAGAGACCAATGGTGCAATGGACAGAGCCAAAATCACCTCTCCTCGCGAAATCACACTCAGTTAGGTGCCATGCCAGCAGATTTGCGGACTGTTGCTAGGCTGTCTAGCCCGTTAATACGACGCTTGAAGACACCCAGGTTAAAGATTCAGGAAATACAATACTTAGCTATTTATATACATTTGTATCTTGGTATGCGTTAATTGAAATTCACATACTACGAAAAACCGGCCAAGTGCGAGTCGGACTCGCGCTCCAAGAGTTCAGTACTGCCACGTAGGTTTTTATTATTTGACCGGTATCTATTAATTGTTGTTTCACTTGAGAGTTTGCACTATAATCACTCCAAGTTTGACGCTTGTATGTATTACCGTTTTTTTTATTATAGATCAAAAACAAAAACAACAAATTAAAAAAGACGCTTCTTGTATGGGGATACCCCTTAATTTTTACTTTTTTTTTATTGTTAATATAACCGCACAATGACAAATATTCTGTGAAAATTTCATTCAGCTACCAATTACGGTCCAAAAGGTAGATATATAGATAGAAAATACTTTATTGCTCCAATAATAACAGTAATAGTACATAAAAAAATTTACATAAGGTGCAAAGGCGGACTTATCCCTTACAGAGATTTCTTACAGTCAACCTGTGGATGTCTGAGATTTGATTAATATAGTGGAATGTAAGTAGGTAGTAGCAAAGAGTTGAGCGTGAGAATTGAAGATAAAATATTAATAAGAATAATACCTACATGTAAGTAATAATAATAATTATTAATAGTACATGCTGGTTAAACTTGCGTTAATACATATATTTTACCAAATTTTACCAAAGGTACAGTCCTTTAAAAGTAGGACATACGGACAGGCAGACAGACAGACGGGCGGACAGACGTCGTAGGCTTAGTAATAGGGCAGAACCCTAAAAAGTCATAGTCACAAAACCAATGTTATCGTCGCCGCAGTTTGAAAATGACGCGAAAATACCGATTCGAGCGACGACGCACTCCCGGCGCGACGTGTCCTTGACTCCTTCAATTAAGTCCCGGGATGTCACGTGTCCTTTTCGCGTCCTTTGCGCCATAGACCTAACTTTGACTGGACCACAATCGATAAAAAATATGTGTTTTTTTTTTCATGGAAACTGACACGGTTGACTATGTACATCACCTACAACATCCGTGATGTCAGCCTATAACACCGGGTGAACTTGGTGCCACGTCAGTGTTTCCCTTCGGTCGTGCTGGCTACACTGAACTGGACGGAAAACACAAACTATTTACATAGCCGTTTCGACCGACCTTTCATTCAGTGCGGTGGTGCCAACCCGGGCGGGTTAAACCCTACCACCTAGTAATATAAGAAGGCAGTCATATCTTGGTCATATCCCTTAGTCGTCTTTTACGACATACACGGAGAGAGATGCAGTGGGGCTATTCTTTTAAAGTACCGGCCCCACACGGTACTAAACATATACTGAGTGTACCTATATTTAGGTTAAATACCTATTTACTTATGATTAAAATTAAATTGTAGAAACATTTCTGGTTTAGGTGTTAGACTAGAGTTAATTTTCTATGTATTAATATTGTAACTGTTAGATAGATAGATAGAAATACTTTATTGCTCCAAAAAACATTTTACATGACCAGACAATAAGTAATGTACATGAGGGGCAAAGGCGGACTTATCCCTTGACAGGGATTTCTCCCAGTCAACCTTTGGATGTTTGAGAGTGGTATGTTGTGAGATATAAGTAGGTAGTAGCAAAAGACTTGAGTGTGGGCATGTAAGATAAAATATAATGAAAATAACTATGATAAACTATAATATGCACTACATATTTCAGTTCTGTACCGTGTGGGGCCGGTACTTTAAAAGAATAGCCCCACTGCATCTCTCCCCGTGCATGTCGTAAAAGGCGACTAAGGGATATGACTCGCTTCTTATATTACTAGGTGGTAGGGTTTAACCCACCCGGGTTGGCACCACCGCACTGAATGAAAGGTCGGTCGAAACGGCTATGTAAATAGTTTGAGTTTTTCGTCCAGTTCAGTGTAGCCGGCACGACCGAAGGGAAGCACTGACGTGGCACCAAGTTCACCCGGTGTTATGGGCCGACATCACGGATGTTGTAGGTGATGTAGCCAACCGTGTCAGTTTCAATAAAAAAAAATAAAATAAAAAAAAAGTACGTACTAGTTAATTAAACATATAAATTACTATTTATAAATTACATTAAATACATACCTACTGTTTGTTTCTCAACTTTAAAATAAAAATAAAATAAAAATAAAATTATTTCCCGGCCTACCTGCTCCTTTAAAAAATATTCTCATATCCGCCTTTAGACAATTCAGTGGTCTACATAGATGGACTTTCGTTCGAGAACCCTTTGGATTTAAGTGAGTGGACTCTCCCAAGAATCATAAGATCAGCTCTAGTGGGGATATCGTAGCGGACAAAGGCGTGCCCTGAACATATTGACACTTGTGTATACACACCATACATAGGTACATACATCCTGCAGGTCTATTCTTGTAAATTCTGACAGCGGACTCAGCGCTGATGTGGCGCTGAGAGCCACTTTAGTAAGTGGCTCTCAGCGCCTCATCAGCGCTGAATCCGCTGTCAGAATTTACAAGAATAGACCTGCTGGTCCTTTGCTGGTAGTAGCGGGCGGTAATCACTATTTCTTAATGAAATATAAGTTAAATTACAAATTTAAAAAACCCCCGACTCTAAAAAAGTCAAAAATAATTTCCGTTTACTTACTTAAAGGAGTCGTTGGACCGCTAAGTAAATACAAGCGCAGCTCTGAGTTTTTATTTTTATTTACTTAGCGGTCCCCCAACTCCTTTAAGTAAACGGAAATTATTTTTGACTTTTTTAGAGTCGGGGGTTTTTTAAATTTGTAATTTAACTTTTATGTCAAGCTTTTTAAAAAAAACCGCATGCAAATCGGTCCACTTTTTAAGATAATTATTTTTTTATTACTTAATTAATTGATTACTTGATTACAAACATAGCTAAGAACCATCCCGATTAAACAAGCTTCCTAATAAAAAAACCGCATCCAAACCGGTCCATCCGTTTGGGAGCTACGATGCCACAGACAGGCAGACACACACACACACCCTCACACGCACACACACGTTAAACTTATAACACCCCTCCGTTTTTTTTCGTCGGGGGTTAAAAACTATATTGAATCAAGAAACTGAACTAAAATATAATTTTGTGTATTTTTTTTTTTTTTTTTTTATGGATCTTGTATTTCTCTTGTATTTCCGGCACTTAAGGGCCCGCAGTAAGTTTTAAAAAAATACCATCAGATCGCGATGTTTTCTAACGAGCCAAATATATTAGAATTACGTTTTTTCATTGAATGCAGTTTATCGTATCAAAAGCCATAATATATTATATTTATTCTTTATTTAAATATGTAATTTAACACCAAACTCGCATTGGATTGCGAGTAAAATCAACATACAGAAACCAGATTTTTGAAAATCTAAGAGATTTACCATCAAGATTACTTACAAGACATATTCCGTTTTAATATACGTAAAACTTCATCTATCAGGGCTGACCAGTAGCTTTTCTAAAACACGGTTTGTGCACTAAATAAATTATAAATAATAAAATAAACTCATTAAATAAATCATGAAAATGCCTTAGAATTTACTTATAAAAACATATTGGACGTTATTTTTTTATTTTTTTTTTTTATGGAAACTGACACGGTTGGCTACATCACCTACAACGTCCGTGATGTCAGCCCATAACACCGGGTGAACTAGGTGCCATGTCAGTGCTTCCCCCTTTGATCGTGCCGGCTACACTGAACTGGTCGGAAAACACAAACTATTTACATAGCCGTTTAGACCGACGTTTCATTCATCGCGGTGGTACCAACCCGGGCGGGTTAAACCCTACCACCAAGTAAGATTAGGAGGGAAGGGACCTACAGTTTTACGAGGAATCCGAACCTCGGTCAGCCTCCAACGGTCAGCGGTCACCCATCCAAGTACTGACCGCACCCAGCGTTGCTTAACATTCAAAAGCGACAGTTGACTGTCTGCACCGCTGAGCTATCGAGGCTGACGAAATACACATACGAACGTTATACATAAAAACATTTAGAAAAAACTCTATTTTATTCGTTGATTGTACTTTAACTATGTCGATAATTTTTACTGTTTTGTTTCAGTTCGTAGTTCTGCAATAAAAACATAAAAACCGAATTTTCACTTACTTACGCTACTTTCAGTACACCCTACTCCAACCCGAAAAAAAAGGCGGTCAAGTAATTTCGATTGTCGAATTCGCGTGGAGAGGGTTCCGTATCATTCCGTTTTCCTTAAGACTTTTTTTTATGGAAACTTGACACGTTTGGCTACATCACCTACCTACAACATCCGTGATGTCAGCCCATAACACCGCGTTAACTAGGTACCGGCCGACTTATCTCCTGAGAGAGAACCCTTCGCCCCTACGCCACCAGCCGTTGTCGCTTCGCGCAAAGCAATATTTAAAGGTTTCATTACTTCAATTAAACTACACTGAACTGAATGGAAAACATGAACTATATTTAGATACACGTTTTGACCGACGCGACGTTTCGTTTCGACCGACTTATCTCCTGAAAGAGAATCCTTCGCCCCTACGCCACCAGCCGTTGTCGCTTCGCGTAAAGCAATATTTGAAGGTTTCATTACTTCAATTAAACTACACAGAACTGGACGGAAAACATGAACTATATTTAGATAGCCGTCTGGACCGACGTTTCGTTTCGACCGACTTATCTCCTGAAAGAGAACCCTTCGCCCCTACGCCACCAGCCGTTGTTGCTTCGCGTAAAGCAATATTTAAAGGTTTCATTACTTCAATTAAACTACACTGAACTGAATGGAAAACATGAACTATATTTAGATACACGTTTTGACCGACGCGACGTTTCGTTTCGACCGACTTATCTCCTGAAAGAGAATCCTTCGCCCCTACGCCACCAGCCGTTGTTGCTTCGCGTAAAGCAATATTTAAAGGTTTCATTACTTCAATTAAACTACACTGAACTGGATGGAAAACATTAACTATATTTAGATAGCCGTCTGGACCGACGTTTCGTTTCGACCGACTTATCTCCTGAAAGAGAACCCTTCGCCCCTACGCCACCAGCCGTTGTCGCTTCGCGCAAAGCAACATTTAAAGGTTTCATTACTTCAATTAAACTCCCACAATGAGAAATCTTTATCCAAAATATTCGTTCGCCCGAATTATACCAGTCATTGTGGCGCGGCACGTGGAGGGTTTTAAAAACACGAAACGGGTCGTTGAATAGAAGGCACAGAAGCACGAGTCTGTCAGCCTCGGTAGCTCAGTTGTGCGGTCGGTCGACTGTTGTTAAGCAACCTTGAGCGCGGTCAGTACTTGGATGGGTGACCGTTCGACCGTTGGAGGCTGACCGTGGTTCGGATTCTACGTAAAACTGTAGGTCCCTTCCCTTCTTACCTTACAAGGGTTCATGCCGCCCGGGTTGATACCACCGCACTGAATGAAACGTCGGTCGAAACGGCTAAGTAAATAGTGTTTTCTGTACAGTTTCGTGTAGTCGACATGAAATGAATGGAAGCACTGGCATGGCACCTAGTTTACCCGGTGTTATGGACTGACATCACGGATGTTGAAGGTGATGTAGCCAACCGTGCCAGTTTCCATAAAATAAAACAAAAAACAGAACATTGAGCCTCGGGACGCAAACAAAGCTTTTGTCGGTATGGCACCTAGGTACCTTCTCGGAGTTGATATTGGCCGATTGTAACATGTGCTATGGCCCCTCTGACTCCGCCTCCCATACCGGATTACATTACAAAAAGGAATAAATAAAATTATCGTATAGCCCAACATGAGGGGCCATACGTTTGGCCCCGAAAAGGTGAGCCACATAGCTCGTGAAACGACTGTAACGCCGCCGTCTCATTTTTTAATAACTGAGTCAAAACTTAATAAAAAAAAAATTACAAAATTTATTTAAATTAAAAACCTGTTTATTATGTAATATTTTAACACAAATAAAAAAAACAAGCCTAACAAATATATTTTTTTATTATAAATTAAGCACGACATGCGGCGCCATCCACACGATGTCTAACGACGCCCATGGACGTTCGGTCGTATGCTGGGGTTGCGAATTCCATACCAGCCCGATATGTCTATTCACACTCCCTCTTTGATCCGAGACTAGTGCTTGGGGAAAAATGTATGGGCAGGTCTCCATACTATGCAACTCAATTCTATGTTCTACCACAGAATACATTTAGTACTAACGTACAGAAGGATCACTCTACAAAGACACACAAATAAATAGCTTCTCTTGCAACTACGCAATAAAGTGCAATTCCGCTCGCACGTTCTGACTCGGCACGTTTCACTGAATCGGCCCGCCAAGCCGGGCCCGCCGATGTACTTGTAGCTTCATACCTAAAGTGCAGCATATCCAGAAGGCAGCGCTGCTCGACACTGCACGCATCGTACGGAGGTTCCTCTCTTTGGTACACGACCATCGGTAGCTTGGGTGCCGGTGGTGGAAACTCCATTTGTTTTATAATAATTTTATATACAACGTGTCCCAAAAATCAACGTCAAGCGGGAACCAGGGAGTAGGCCAGCTTATGACTACCCAGGGAAAAATAAGAAAAAAGATCGGAGTCATTTCTTTTTTATGATATGAGCATTTTTTGAAAAACGTTGAAGATTTACATCTCGTACATTTTTAGGTACTACGACTAAAAATATGCCAATATAATTGTTAATTTTTTTTTTATTGGTATCCTAAATAACTCTTCTATTGATCCGTATCCCAAATAAAACGAAAATGCCCATAGTTTTATCACAAAAAAAATATTAAGTACAATTTTTTTCTTCAAATTTTCAAAGATAATTATTTTTAGTTTACTTTGCCCCTTCATAGTATAAAGAAAATTTACGTACACTACTATGGCAAGTTTTCACAAAAGTTGGCGCGACTAATCAAGATTTCAAAATGATATAATACCTCCCACATCATGCTTTAAAAAAGACTTGGTAATTGCCATCATAAAATAATACCTTACTCACTGAAAATTGCCTTCAGTGCTAGAGTGATGATAGTGTCGAGAGAGAAGGTGTAAAACTGTAGGTCCCTTCCCTTGCCCCTTACTAGGTGGTAGGCTCAAATTGTAGCCGACTGGGTTGGTACCACCGTACTGGTTGTAAGATGGCCGCATAGCAACCTCGGTTGTGTTCTCCTCTAGTCCAGTATAGACAGCAATCCAGGGAAGTCTCCGGTATGGCACTTACCTTCTCGGAGGTGATATTGGCTGGTCGGAGCATGCGCTTTAGCCCCTCCAACTCAGCCACCCATAACGGATTACATAAAAAAAACAAAAGGGAGGGACAGTTAGTCTTTCGAATTATTTGAAAAATCATAAGCACAATCTGCATTGTTGGAGTATCGAGAATCCGCATCGTATGAGGGAAGACAAGTCTCAGTATCAATTTAAATTGAACTTGTGGACTGACATATTAAACAGCAAAGTTATTGGGCCATTTGAATTGCCAAGAAACTTGAATGGTGAAGTTTACCTAGATTTTCTTCAAAATCATCTGTCAGATCTACTAGAAGATGGCCATTTAACATTTTACGTACAATGTGGTACCAAAATGATGATTGCCCTGCTCATTGTGCCCATCCAGTGCAAGAATATCTGAACCAAGAGTATGCAGACCGTTTGATTGGGCGCCTTGGTCCAATTTTATGGCCGCCCCGTTCTCCAGATTTAAATGCGCTGGACTTCTTTTACTGGGGTTGCCTGAAAGACAAGGTTTATTCGAAACCCATATCAACAATTGGCGAACTACGTCGAGGAATCTCGGAGGCTGCCCAACGATCAATTTACGAGGATAGGCACGATTGGAGAAAAGGTCGTTTTTTAAGCGGTGTCGCGCGTGTATTATTGCCGGTGGCAGACAGTTCGAACATTTTATTTAGAGTAAGTAATAATTTTTTTTTAAATCTATCATTCGTTTCATTTAAACTTCTTTTCCTTTGAAAATTGCGGAATGGCATCACTATCTGTTCCTATCTATCTAAATTCTAACATGCATCATGTCTCATAGGCACTGAAGGCAATTTTCAGTGAGTAAGGTATTATTTTATGTTGGCAAGGACCAAGTCTTTTTTAAAGCATGATGTGGGAGGTATTATATCATTTTTAAATCTTGATTAGTCGTGCCAACTTTTGTGAAAACTTTCCATAGTAGTGTACGTAAATTTTTTTATACTATGAAGTGGCAAAGTAAACTAAAAATAATTATCTTTGAAAATTTGAAGAAAAAAATTTTACTTAATATTTTTTGTGATAAAACTATGGGCGTTTTGGTTTTATTTGGGACTAGCTGAGCCCGCGGCTCCGCTCGCGTGAAATTCGTATTCCAAAGAAGAATGTAAGTAACTAAGGGCGAGGCCGAAGGCCGACCTGCGTTCAGGTAATCGATAAACCTTCTTAAAGAAAGTAACTAACTAAGGGCGAGGCCGAAGGCCGAGCTGCTTTCAGGTAAACGATAAACCTTTCTCAAATAAAGGAAGTAAGTAAGGGCGACGCCGAAGGCCGAGCTGCGTTCAGGAAGACGACAAACCTTCTGGAAGAAAGGAAGGAACTAAGTGCGAGGCCGAAGGCCGAGCTCCGTTCAGGTAAACCAAAAACCCTCTTCCGCCTTCGGGCCTCGCCCTTAAAGACTTCCTTTCTTCGATAGAATATAATATCGTTTACTCAATCTATTTATTTCATATAAATAAAAAAGTAATATTAATAACTAAAGAATTAAACCTACCTAAACAAACATTAAAATAACTATCAAAACGGGCATTTTCAAATGTTCTTAGAGCACTTGCGGCATTACCCCGCTGGATGGCAAGGCTTACCCTTTGAATGAAGTACATAAGCCCTTGATGACGGGACACCAGTTGCGTCAACCAGCTCAAGCCTCTTTTGGCTTCACTGCTCCACGGACCGAGGGTTTCAACCGCAAACGCAACAAATTCGAAATCTTGAATTATATTTCTATATTTGCTGCGTTGGAGGCTCTCCGCCCCAGCCTCGGCCGCGCCAGCCGCTCTTGAAGATGTCCTAACGTGACTTGGAGCCAATGTGAGAACAAAAGTGGCGTCCCACATCAAAGAACTACCCTTAGTCCATGGCACTAAGGTCTCTAGCATCGGGCCTCTTGCCATCCAGCCGGGAATAACCGCGACGTTCTAGGATGCACGGTATATTTGCCGTTAGAAGCTGAGGTTAGAAGCGTGGACTTTATAATAAAATTTAAATTAAATTAACTCAATCTTAATATTAATTAACTTTATTCGAGATGGTTTAGCTTCTTCCTGAACGCAGCTCGGCCTTCGGCCTCGCCCTTAGTTACTTGCTTTCTTCGAGATGGTTTATCATTTGTCAGAACGTAGCTCGGCCTTCGGCCTCGCCTTAGTTGCTTACTTTCTTCAAGATGGTTTAGCTTCTTCCTGAACGCAGCTCGGCCTTCGGCCTCGCCCTTAGTTACTTGATTTCTTCGAGATGGTTTTTCAATTATCCGAACGTAGCTCGGCCTTCGACCTCGCCTTAGTTACTTACTTTCTTCAAGATGGTTTAGCTTCTTCCTGAACGCAGCTCGGCCTGCGGCCTCGCCCATAGTTACTTACTTTCTTCGAGAAGGTTTATGGTCTTCCAGAATAGAGCTCGGCCTTCGGCCTCGCCCTTAGTTACTTATTTTCTTCAAGAATGTTTTTCTTCTTCCTGAAATCAGCTCCGCCTTTCGCCTCGCCCTTAGTTACTTTCATCGAGAAAGAATATCGTTTACATGAGCGCAGATCCGCCTTCGGGCCCGCCTTTAGTTACTTACTTTCTTTTTTTTAAATACGAATTTCACGCGAGCGAAGCCGCGGGCAACAGATATATAAATTTTATTGCACCAATGACAGCGACATAACTTCGACTTTCAATTATTATTTTTATTTATCAAACAATTTGTCACCGGCCAGCTCACGTCGAGATGACAGTTCTCCGTTGTCAACATGACATTTAAAATTGTTTTTACCTTTACTTTGGACTACGTGATTTTAAACGCGCAATAATGTTTATAATTGTTAATTTTTTTTTATTTTTGTTAATTTTTTTTACGTATTATGTTAACCCGGCATATAAACTGCCACTATACAAAGTTTCGTCTAATTCCGTTCAGTGGTTTTTGCGTGATGCGCGTACAGACAACAAAACAAACAAACAAAAATTTTAAAAACTGTTCTAACATGTTCAGTATCTCATTTTAAGCCACCCTGGTTAGTTTTTTTCCGAATACATTCAATGTACAGACTTTCTTACCTCTACGATTTTATTATATGTATAGATACGGATCAATAGCAGAGTTATTTAGGCTACCAATAAAAAAAAATTAACAATTATATTGGCATATTTTTAGTCGTAGTACCTAAAATGTTGTCATCATCATCATCATCATCAGCCTGTATCGGTCCACTGCTGGACATAGGCCTCTCCCAAGGCACGCCACCACACGCGAAAAATGTTGTACGAGATTTCAATTTTTAACGTTTTACAAAAAATGCTCATATCATAAAAAACAAATGACTTCGATTTTTTTTTCTTATTTTTCCCTGGGTAGTCATAAACTGCCCCTACTCCCTGGTTCCCGCTTGACGTTGAGTTTTGGGACACGTTGTATAAGGTCTTTGAAAATTAGTTAATGGTAAGCTAAGGGAGGGTTCTGTATCATATAGGGAGTAAAACCTATATAATTTTTTTGGCACCTTGGGCTTTTTTTTTTATAAAATATGTTTTTATGTATTTAAATAAAAAAATAGGTGGTTGATTTTTATAGCCTAATCGATTCAGTTTCATAACAGTAACACAAAAGTCTGCATTACCATTATAATGTAACACGTGTAAGTTGGTAAAAAAATCAAATTCTTTCTATTCCATACTAATAAAACTAAATTGTGGTTTTTTTACAATTCTGAACGAAAGAGATCTATGTGTTGCAAGATTTTTTTGTTCCTGGAATGAAACTGAAACGAAAAAATTATTTTTTTTACATTTCACATTAACACATTAAAAAAAAAAAAAAATTCTTTGTTCTACAAAAATTGATCTATTTCCGATACAGAACCCCCCCCCCCCCCCCCCCCCCCCCCCCCTTAGCGTACTATTAACTAATTTTCAAGACCTTATATAATTTTACTTATATTAATAAATTGACAATTAATTATTCACAAATTCAGTTATAACATTTAAATATATACAACTAACAAATAATAACATTAAATTAAAAACTATACTAAATCTAAAATAAATCTAAAATGGAACTATCTAAAACTAAATAAATAAATAAAATAAACCTACTTATAAAAACCTACTAACAGACCTATAAACAACTAATCTCACTTCTCACTAATATCATAAATGTGAAAGTATGTTTGTTTGTTTGTTTGTTTGTTTGTTTGTTTGTTCCTCTTTCAACGTCCTGAACGGCTGACGGATTTTGACGAAACTTTGTATAGTGGTAGTGTATATCCCGGAGT